>BSBK01008214.1:0-150234 GCA_027943335.1 Chamaecyparis obtusa | reverse complement strand
GTGTTCAACACATAAGCTTTAATTGATTTAGTTCCATCAATTCCATAGGCATTATTAATATTATCATCAATAAAAATCATGATGATAATGAAGCCTTTGGAAATCCAAACATCAAAAACCTTCGAGTAAACAAGCTTAATGAAGATGGAAATATTATTATTGGTTCAAACCTATATAGTGAGGATGCATATATCTTGGAAGGACAGGGCTTACAAAAATTTGATATAAATCTAGCCTCAAGATGATACATGCTAAAGAGTGAGATACAATCAAGTTTAGGAACAATCCCAACCCCTAGAGTTGTTCCCTAAACTATCCCTCATGAACTTGGGTCATGTGGACATACTTTGTCCCAAGATTACCTACATATCCGCTTGCAAACAAAATTAATGTACCATGTAGTCCTCCTAATATTTTAACTATTGATATGAGAATTTGGACTTTCACGAGTTAAGATAACTCATACATATACCAAACTCAACCATTTTGATCACATGTTACATTAGTAAGGTATATTCCTCAATGATTCCCAATCTTGATAAATAGATTCTTTAAATAAGCCACATGAAATAGCCCAACCAAGAGAGATCATGAAGATGATAAAAAATTGTAGTCCTATAATTACATCACTATGTAATTCCTTATTTATCTTGGCCCCATTTTAGCATGTACGAGATATTGCATTGATTTCTGGTACTCAATCCCTAATTTTTCTTTATGTTTCAGCATCCACTTTGCAATTAGGATCCATGGTCCAAATTTTAATGCATCTATTCTCTGAACTACATAGTCCCCAATGTTTCTCCCAAAATTTGAACTAGGAGTTTGTCTTAATGATTGAGCAGGAAATTCAAGCTCTTGTTAGCTTTCTTTGAGTTTTGAGATTTAAAATATTTTTGACAGGTATATAAGAAACTTATCTCTCTTCATTTGGGTATCACATGACATCATTACATGACCACAAGTTGAATTCAAGCACATACCCATGATTTTGGCATTTTAAGCATTCCAAAGTATCCCAAGGCATTTCGAAGGCAGTCTTCTCCATTATAGAAAGCTTCTCTCTCATTGAATGCCAAGTAGAGGAGACCATAATCATGGACGAAGATCATAACACAATCATTCAAGCATTCAAGTCATTCTCCTTCTTTATATCAAGCATTGTGGAAAACTACAATAATCATTGTGCAAGGCATGTCTTTCATGATTTCCTTTTAGGTTTTTGTGTGGAGTCAAGCTATTACATTATCACTTATGATCACATTCAAAGGGCATTGCATCATCAAGGTATACGATACTTTATGCTTTAGATCTATCATTTTGTTTATATCAACATGATTTTTAATTATGGCATTTTAAGCATTCCAAAGTACCCCAAGGTATTTACAAGGCAGTCTTCTCCATTATAGCAAGCTTCTCTCTCATCAAATGCCAAGTAGAGGAGACCACAATCAAGGAAGAAGATCATAACACAATCATTCAAGCACTATTCAATTTTTTTGTGTAATTAAATATTCCTAATTACACTTCTTAAGTTTACTTAGGATAATGTATTTTTCACATTAGTTGTCATCGAGACACCTAGGAGTTTGCATTTTATTTTAGCACATGGTGTGAAGAATTTCCACTTTAGGTGTGAGATCCACCTTTAGTTCTCTTATCACATTATCATCCTCTCATTGTTGCACATACTTTGATGTACAATGGAGGATGATCCACATTTGGTGGACATTTGATTACACCTTGTCTAGTTAATAAGTTATCATTTGTATCTCTCCTAGTTATCATACATTGTCTATATATTCAGGCACATCTACATTGTACTTAATTATCTATTTCATTATTGATCATTATTGAATCATTCAATTGATCATATCATATTTGTCTCTCTTGTGCTATCAATTGAGCTTCTAGATCTTGGCATTTTCATTCTTTGCCTTAGGCAAATTCTTACATGGTATCAGAGTCATACAACATTTCATTGGTTAGCCATTGGAGAGCACCTTTGCTTCATATTTTGGAAGGCCACAATTCCAATCTGAGATATCAATAGCTTGTGGGAGCGTCTAGAGCAAGATATGTCCTCACCATTGCATTTGGGTGGCCATTTCAGAGAATTTTGACTATAAATTTGCCTATATTGGGAAAAAGTCAAATCTAAGGGAAAAAAATTGCAAATTGGACTTGGACAGCCCAATCTGCAATTTTGGTAATTTATTTCCATTTTTGAATTTTTAAATTATTTCTATTTTCAGGTCTGAGATATTTTGTGAATTTCGGGCATTGTTTATTTTTGCAAAAATTGGGGTTTTTTTCAGGCTCTCCCCACCCCCTTTTTTTGTTAGTTTGGGACTACAAGAATGTGTCAATAAGAGCACAGATCCATAAAAACAAAACCCAGGTTTGCAGATGTTGTCATATTTTTACTCATTCTTAGATTGGGGACCTATTTACTAGATGAGGCTACAATACCCTAGTTTGTGTTATTAGGTGATCTTCTTTAAGTTTGTGTTCATTTCATTGCAAAGTACATGAAAGTAGAAGGAAGTGAACTACATCTAAAGCTACACATGCATGTATGTATACTATACAAAAGGGAAAGAACTAAAAGGAGAAGCATTTATCTGAGCTCACACGGGTCATGAGCATAGCCGTTACTAGAATTGAATGAATGAATATACATATACATAAAGAAAATGATTAAATAATGGGGTACCAAACATTGCCTGGTAGTGGTGTCTAGATTTGATCCTATCCAGAGAGCTCCTGAGATCTAGAACCTGCAAGAAGAGAGAAGAGATATGGGTTATATCCAATGGATCTATGCAATGGCTGGTATCACAATATCTATAGAATGTGTATGTACACTCAATCGTGCACCTCTAAAAAAGAGCTATGCTCAGGGCATGTGCATAAGGCTCCAAAGAACAAAAAGAGGCACCATGTTTTCACTGACGTGTTTGTTTCATGTGTAGATATAGGAGGAGCTGATCCGATAGTGAATCCAATTAATGACCTGGGCCCTTGATGCGGATCATGATAGAAAAACCTCAAGTTTTCTATCGATGATCACATCAAGGGCCAAGAGCACACATCATGAAAAAGCAAAGGAGATCCAAATAAAGTGGCATGAATAAAGATCAGTGAAACATGGTCAAACACTAGAAAAGGAGAGCTTGCAGGGTGCATCAAATCAATATCAAAGCAAAGAAGGGTATACAAATCTGCATATTTCTAGGAGCATTATGGCATGAGGATTATCTTAAAACTACACTATAGGACTAAGGAATACAGCCAATACAAATGGGCATCCAAGGTAGTAACATTCTAATAAATGCACCAAACATCATATCCTCAAATGGATCTCAACACATGATGCAGTGAGGCTCACAATAGATATTATGCAATTGGCTAGTGGGTTTGGAATTGATGATTATTCATGGAATCCATATACAAGAAGTAAATATGCATAGACATGCCTCAAGATGGAATAATGTCTCAAATATAATACATTGATGCTATGACATGTACATGCTAATATCCATGTGATAATCAAAGATCAATATGGCATGACATAATCAAATGATGGAACCAGTAGCAGTCATCAATATTGATGTAGCATAATCAATCTTCAGCCTCATTATGATAGTGAATGTGATTAGGGACTAATATACCAGCATCTGTTCAAACGGGAAATCATAGTGTCATCCAGAAGAAAAGGAATCAATAAGATTCAACACAAGTGTAAGCATCAACACTGAATAGTCAGCAGGGTACCAACATCCCAATAACATCAAAAGATCAAATAGCTCGAAGGCCTTAAGTATTCCCCAAGCACATTAGCATTCATAACAGAGACCTCATGAAGCAATAAAATCGAGCTGGTATGTTATAATGCTTTGGAGGTGCCATTCAGTGCACAAGCATGGAAATCTTATGAAAAATATAAACATCATCCATGCACAATCAAACAAGATAGTCCATCAACAACCAACAACTCATGGTCCAATGAATTGGAGCAGTTAATCACAATAGGAATGAAAGAGGTCATAGTATCCTTATGTTCATAATGGTGAAAGATCTCATGAAAATAATAACATGTCAACAATGCAATGCTCAAACCAGACTCACGGTGCCTCATGCATTGGTGATGGAGCTATCAACTTACAAGTTGTGCAACTCTCAAGCTCTTATAAGTTCAACAATGGAAGTAATGAGTGTATGAAGGTGCAGACAGGAGAATACATAGAAGTAGGAACAATTCCAGTAGGTGGATACCCGACATGAGCTTTCAAACATCAATGGGAATTATCAACAGTGGTATCTTATGTAGACATAGATCAATCGAATGATGAATATACATGACTACAGCAACCCAATATCAGCATCAAATGGAAGATAACATACATCATGTTAGATCTATGTAAATTCACAGGTCCCCAAGGCATGAAAATGAGTGATCTAAGGGTAGCGGGAACAGTCTAAACAAATAACAATATACCCAAGCCCTGTCCAGTGACAAGGGGAGACTAGTAGGTGCTCTCAAGTCACAATACCATTCAATCTAGACTCACAGACTGGCATGACAAGAACAAACAATGCACCGTGCCCTCATCATGTATGGAGTAGCAAGGGGAAATGCCTAAGTCCAAGCATGGTTATGCAGGGATAGGATGTCATGGCAAGATCCATTCACGACACTAAATAAGATGTTGTGCCATCAATATATGGTGCCCTCAAGGGTGTTAGAGGATCAACAGGAAATGAAATGATTGAAAGAGTCAAGCATACAATAAGAAACCAATGAATCAAAATGCCAGACAGTGCCCTGGCTTGATCACGGGCTTCATAATCTTTGAAACCATGCTTAAATCATAAAACATGCCATCAACAAATTCATAAACCATGCCCTAGTTTACAAGAATAAATGTATGAGCATGGTATCCTCTGAATTTTGAGGAGTTGACTACATATGGCTATAGGAGCACCATACCCTTGAAATCTAGAGGAGTGCTCTTAAAAGTGAATAAACCAGTGAGATGATATAAGAAAGAACATGTGCCCTCAAATACCAGCAGAGAAGTGTAGAAATGAAAACATACATGGTGCCCTAATCTATTCACAAGAATGATGCCAATATCAATATCAAAATGCAGAATGCCAAGCTCATAAGATCATAGAGCCTTCAAGGAATCAACAGAGAATGAAACATGAGGCCCTAGCTTTCATCACAGGGCATGGCCTTCGGCCTTCAAATGCAGAGAATTCACAAAGTAGTGACATCAAATCACCCTCAAAAATAACAAAGATAGAATGCCAAAAACCCAAGTGCTTACCTAACAGCATAGTGTCACGAGTCCAAGATTGTTGTTTCCTAATCTAGTGCCAGTGCAGAGAGGAAAGATGCCAGTTGAGACTGCCGGTGCAAAGAAGAATGTTTTCTAGTTGCCGAGTTTGAAGGGGTTTGATGCCAACTCTTCTTTCTTTTTGAAATAAAGGTTTTATCATTTGACCATCATTTCTTCCCTCCCCTTCTTTTAGGGTTGAGATACTAAATTTGATGCCATGTTTTCTTCTAAACATTGGGTTTTAGGGTATAATTTTTTAAATGTGCTCTCCCCATTTTTTGGGTTCAGAGCCATTTATAAATTTAGGATATTTTGAGATATGTTATCCTTAGTTGTTCGAGGGCATAAATGGGTTTTGTTATTTTATGTTGTTGTTTTAAAATGTGTTTCCCTATTTTGGGTTGAGACCATTTTAGAATGAACATTAAATTCATTTTATGTCATAGTGGGGTAGTTTCTTGATGGTGAGTCATTGCATATCCTATAAATGTAATTTCTGGCGATGGTGTTTTTATAAACTGTCGTCAAAATATGTTCAATGCATGACTTAGTGGGTAGAATGATTGTTTCTTTGACTATCTTTTTTTGGGGTCCCACTTTCCTCGCCCCCTAGAAACCTGGGAATCTGGCATTCAAATTATGATGCAGCCTCATGGGTCCAAGTTAGTGTTCCAGAATTTATCTTAATTCAGTAGTGTGATTTGTGTGCAATCAAGATTATCAGGATTGTGAAGATTTCTTCCTTTTCTACATTCTAAGTACCTTTTTTCACTAAGGGTTTAGGAAAGTGGGATTGAGTTATGAGTTAAGTTTGTTTTATTGTTGAAGTAAATCTTTTTTAGTTGTGGATCTTCTTTAAAATTTGGTGGATCACCTTTGTTTCAAATGCAGTTGTTTGTTTTATGTACTCTCTCCCTTTCCCCCTAAAAATTTTAGATAAGTTTCAAGTGATCGATAGGGAAGCCAACCCTTAATTCAGAGGTCTATTCTTAGATAGGTTACCCACAACCTAAGAATAGTCCCATCTTTCATAGGATTGTTGGGTGAACACTTAGCAAATTGGGTGCAATCCTTCATGACAAAAGTTTTTGGCATGCCCGGTGGGATAGACAGAAGATTCAGTGAGTTAGATTTCTCAGAAAAATTTATTCAAGTTATTGTGTGGTATGAGCAGTGACAGTGTTTTGAAATCATACCTGGTGACTCTAATGGTGTTTTATGCAGATCAGTATATAAGCTTATGAGTGGAATCCCAACCAGGTAGAGTAAGAATCCTTTTGTGTATACAGAGCTGCCATCCGTCAAGAAGAGGTCTAAAGCAGCCCAAACTAGTGCATCTAAATCTGCAAATCCTATTCCTAATCCTACTCCTAGTCCTACTCACATTCCTACAACCAATCCCCAAATTCAGCTAGTGCAAGCAGCACTAGAAAATCAAGCTCCCCTTAATCCTCCAATAGCTAGACAACTTCCTTTTGTAGCCTTTAATCAAGGCAGCCCCTTGAATTTGCAGCAGCATAATGACATACCCATATCAGCCCTTAAAAGTTTGCCTATTTTACAGGAGAGGATCAGACCTCAACTATTGAGCATATAAGAGATGTAGCATCCCTTTGTGCCCTTCATAATATAACCCAGGATAATGTGGCTGTGAGGTTGTTGGAAGCTTCCCTTAAAGGCAAAGCATTGTAATGGTTTAGAGGCTTAGCAAGTTGTTCTATAACTGATTGGGATGGGTTGGGTCAAGCCTTGACCAATCAATTTGAGGATAAATCAGATCATCTCTCATTAGTTGAGCATTTGACTACTATTAAAAGATCACCCCAAGAATATATGATGGAATTTAACTTCATATTTTAGAGGACATGGAATAGAATACCAGCCACGGTTAGACCTTCGAGCCAGCATGCTTTTCTATACTATCTAAGAGCCCTTAACAGTGATATCTCTATTATGATCCAATCCATGGGAGGGACTAATTTACCAGCAGCATATGATCTTGCCATAAGAGCTGAAAATAGCCTAATCCAAGTAGGAAAGATAGCCCCAAGGTCCTCAATGCCTATTTTCCCTGAGCTTCATCCTGTTCTTGAAGCAATTCTAGCCTTGGCATCTATTCCACCTCTCCCAGCTCCTCCTCAACAAGTTGCTAGCCCAGTTGTGAATCAATCCCAATAGTTGAATGAGATAAAAAAAGGCCTTGCAAACTATTACTAATGAGTTGGTCAGTCTAAAGAAACAGCAGTCCCAACCTTACCAACAACCATATCAATAGCCTTATCAGTAGCCCTATCAAAATCATTACCAACAAAACAGGCCCCAATACCAACAAGGCCAGCAAGGCCAAGCAAGAAATTATAGCCAAAAGACCAGCCAACCTTATAATCCTAACACTCCTAGTGCTTCTAGAGAGCTAGTTCCTGTAGCTCAGAATAACATAGCACAAGAATACCAATGGGGCTGCCCATGCAACCAGCAACATATCCAAGGGATGTGTCCTAATGGCTATGCTCAGGCCCTCATGGTGTAGAACAATGTGATGATGCCATAGGAGATGGTTCAAGAGCCAGAAATATAGCAAGGTCCAATTGTTACCCCAAATGAGTTACAGACACGTGAGGTGGCACTAGTGAATTTTCAGAAAGAAGATTTTGCGGGGTGAATTTTTCGCCAAGTGATAACCCAAACTACATCCCAGTTGTAGCCAACACAAGGTCTAAGAAGAAGGCTTTGGAGGTTGAACAAGTGGCCTCTACCAGTTAGCAAACTCCTATTGTGAATCGACAACCCAAAGTAGCTCAAGTTCCAGTCCTAAACCAGTCTAAAGAGGCTAAAGAACTAGTCAAGGTAGCTACACAGTTGGTGTCTACACAAACAGAGACTACTACACCAAAGGGGCAGTCTAAAGTAAATTTGGGATCTTTTAACATTATGGAAAAAATGAAGAAGACCTCTATCAATGTGCCTTTGATGGACACCCTAGCAATCCCTCGGCAAAAGGAGCTAATACTTAGCGAGTTGGCTAAGATTTCATCAAATCAAGAAGGTGTTTCAGAGCAGCCTAGGGTCCTAGTGGCTGAAACACCTCAAAAGGAGCAACAAACTAAAGAAGCCAGCTTGTAGCCCACTATTGCCCCACAGGTTAAACCTCCTCCTTTCTATGTGACTCTTATTGTTGGAGACTTCTTGGTTCATAATTGTATGATAGACTCAGGAGCTAGTAGTTCTATAATTTATAAGTAGCTAGCAGATCTCCTAGGATTATCTTATGAGCCAATAGATAGACCTATTGTTCAGCTGGATGGGTCATCAGTTAGTACCTTGGGAGTCATTAAGGACCTGAACCTCACTTTACATGAATGTCCCAATTTCTCCATTCCCCAAGATGTCTATATTATAGACCTACCTCCTCATTTTTCTATCTGCCTAAGTAGAGAATTCACTACCAGGTTAGGGGGATATCTCTCAGCTGATTGGTCACACCTATATTTCAAAACCAGGTATGGGACTAGGGTTAGAATCAAGTCTGAAGCTTTTTCAAAAAGTCATGTTGAACCTTATACTCCAAACCCTATAAATGCCAATTTGATGTTTCACGAGCAAGATCCAAGTGATTCTGAACCTGAAACCACTATTGGGAAGATTCCTGATATTGTCCTAGATGAGTGGGCTGAGAGAGATTTAGAGGAGGATGACCCTTTTAGAAACAAGGAGATTTCTAGTATTGGAATGTATATCATTCATGAAGGTGTTGTGATTCCAGATTTGATGAAGAAGGAAGACAAACATTCTGGAAATCAGAGTGATGAGTTGTGGCAGTTATTTTTTGATGGTGCCGAAAGCAAAGTTGGTTCGGGAGGAGGAGCTATCCTAATTTCTCTAGAAGGGAAAAAGTATTACTCTGCAGTTCATTTTTCCTTTAGTTGTACTAATAATACATCAGAGTATGAGGCCTTGATTCATGGTTTAGAATGGGCTAGACAAAGAGGAATCAAATGCCTAGAAGTTATAGGTGATAGTGAATTGGTGGTCAATCAAATTTGTGGCACTAATCTCACAAAAAATGATACGCTTGAGATGTATAAGCATAGGGTTTGGGATTTAATAGAAGATTTTTGTGCTTTTAATCTGGTTGTTATCCCAAGAAATCAGAACAAATAGGCAAACAAGCTGGCTGCCATGGGAGCAGAATATGATATTCTAAAAGAGATCACGAGTCCTAACTCACAGCATGTAAAGATTCTGGTAAGACCATCCATACCAGACAATTAGGTGAGCTGGCAAGTCTTTGAAAATGATGAATAGATTTTTAAATTCTTGATAGAAGAGGTTAAATTCTCTAAAGTTAACCAAAGAAAACATGCTCACCAGTATAGTGACCAGATGCTACAGTTGAAAAGTAATAAGTTGTCTAAGGGACTGGTCACACTTGAGTCCATATTCAACTCTGATGATCAGCTTAGAGGAGACAAGGCTAGTATGACAATCAAAGAAGAGCACTACTAGTCTGTGGAAGTTCTCAAGGACAAATCCCTTAAGCTTGGAAAGGTATGCACACAACCAAAAAAGAAAGCCTTTGTCTCATTATGTCAAGAATTTAGTGATTTTTTTGTATGGGAATACTATGATCTAAAAGGATTTGATCCACACTTAGCCCAACACACCATTGAGCTAGAACCCCATGCCAAACCAGTGAGACAAAAGTAGAGACCTATCAATCCTAAGTTAGAGGTCTTGATGAAAATAGAGTTGAGGAAAATGATTGAGGCCAATATTATTTTTCCCATTAAACACACCTTTTGGGTTTCCAATCTAGTACCAATTAGGAAGAAGAATGGTGAAATCTAGTTATGTGTGGATTTCAGAGACCTTAACAGAGCCTCACTCAAAGATCATCACCCATTGCCCTCCATGGAATAGATTATGTAGTATGTCTCAGAGTCTAACAAATTTTCTTTGTTAGATGACTTTTCTGGTTATAACTAGGTCCTGGTTAAGGAGGAAGATCAATATAAAACTACATTCACCACCAAATGGGGCACCATGGCATACGGGAAGATGCCTTTTGGGCTGTCTAATGCTAGTGCTACATTTCAAAAAGCCATGGAGATGGAATTTGCTAGTTTAATGAACAAGTTCATTCTAGTCTACTTGGATGATATAACTATCTTTTCAAAAGACACTAAGGATCACTTGGTTCATCTGAAGTAGATTTTTGAGAGGTGCAGAGAGTTTGGAGTTTCATTGAATCCTAAGAAATGCATTTTTGTTGTCCATGAAGGCAGATTGTTGGGGCACATTGTTTCTAAACAAGGGACAACCATTGATCCTGAGAGGATAAAGGCCATCATGGCACTACCCCTACCAGCTCACAAGAAGGGACCACAAAGTTTCCTCGGAAGAATCATCTTCTTGAGAAGGTTCAATCCAAATGTTGCAGCACTACTAAACCTATGACCCAGATGCTGAAGAAGAACTCAACCTTTCATTGGACAAATGAAGGGAAAAGGTTTTTTGAAGAAGTTAAGGAAGCAATTGCATCTGCCCCTACTCTGGTAAACCTTGACTTTTCTAAAGATTTTATCCTATATGTTTTTGGGGACACTGATAGTATCTCTACTATGTTAGTTCAATAGAATGCTGAGAAGCAAGAACAGCCAGTAGATTTTTACAATTAGGGTCTAAATGGTTATGAACTTAACTATACTCCTATAGAAAAGCATGTCCTAGCAATTGTGAGGAGTTTGAAAAATTTTAGGCACTTGTTATCCAATAACATAGTGCACCTGATGGTTGCCCACCCTTGCATAAAAGATTTCCTGCTGAACAAAGACTTGAACCATAAGAGGGCTGGTTGGGTCACCAAAGTCATGGAGTATGACATTCAAATTAAAGTGACCAAGCTGATTAGACGAAAGGGGTTGTGTGAGAAGCTCAATGAAGGAATAGTAGACCCTAACCAACAAAAGGAGGAAGTTGTTCTGATGAACTAGAATGTAGAGCAGAGTACAAGCTGGACAACAGAGATGAGACATTATCTCTCAACTAGTCAGTGCCCTCAAGGCCTTGAAAGGAGTAAAAGAAGGTACTTTAGACTCCAAGCTATTCTATTTATCATTATTGATGATGTTTTGTATAGGAGGGATCATAGTGGTGTCCTGTTGAGACGTGTTGAAACTAGCCAAGTGGACAAAATACTAGAGGAATTTCATAATGGAAGTTCTGGAGGACACTTTACAGCCAGAGGCACTACTCTAAAGGTGATGAGAGCTAAGTACTATTGGCCTAGCTTATACAAAGATGGATTTGATTGGGTAAGGAAGTGCAAAAATTGTGCTCTATTTGCTGGAAAACAAAAGTTAGCAGCCCTCCCTCTTCATCCCATCAAGGTAGAGCAGCCTTTCTCAAAATGGGGATTGGATTTTATTGGACCCATCAACCCCCCATCCAGTGCTAGACACAAATGGATACTAGCTACTACAGACTATTTTACCAAATGGACAGAGGCTGTAGCACTGAAGGAAGCAAATGAGACCTCTATCCTAAACTTCTATCAAGACATTGTGTCTAGGTTTGGTACTCCAGATTCCATCATTTTTGACAATGCTATGGCATTCCTGGGGACTAAAATTTCAAAATGGGCACTCAAGCACAATATCTTCCTGAGTACCTCTTCTAACTATTACCCTCAGGGTAATTGTCAGGCAGAATCAGAAAATAAGAACTTACCGAGAATCATCAAAAGAACTATAGAAAGAAACCAGAGGGACTGGCACAACAAGTTGAAGTTGGCCTTATGGGTAGATAGAATAACACCTAAGAGGTCTATAGGTAACTCACCCTATACTCTTGTATATGGAAAAGAAGCTAGGATTCCTTTGTCTGCTGAGTTACCTACTTTGAGTTTAATCAAGGAAATTGATCTTATGGAAGAAGATGCTATGCAAGTCAAGCTTGCTGAACTAATTTAGCTCAAAGAAACAAGAAAACTAGCACTGGAGAATCTAGAAGTTCATCATGCTCAGATGAAAAGAAGCTTTAATGAGAAAGCCACACCTAAGGTTTTCAAGGAAGGAGACCTTGTCCTCAAGTGGGATGAAGCAAAATACAAACCAGGGAGGCATACTAAATTTGATGCCATATGGAGTGGGCCTTTCATAGTGATTCGATGCAAAGCCCATAATGCCTTTCAGCTAGCTAGTATGGATGGATAGGAGCTGCCCATTCTAGTGAATGGGATCCACCTCAAGGCTTGTTTCTGAGGTTTATTTCTACCTTGTACATTAGTAAGTTAGAATTTCAAGTTTTCTGTGTTCCCTAAGTGCCTGGCACAAGTTGGTTTCCAGTTTTCAGTTCCTTTCAGTTTGGTTTTCAATTTGGTGTGATTAGTAATAAGCCAGAGAACCTATCTCTAGCAGTTAGTAGTTTTGTTAAAGAAGGATTGGTTGTCCAAAAAAAACTAAGTTCAGTTTGAGGCTTATAAGACTCTGTGCCCAATGGATCTTTAAGGCAGTTGGTAAGGATGCATAGTAGGCAAGCACTCCAAAGAGGTCACCAAAATGTTGTCATATTTTTACTCATTCTTATATTGGAGACCTATTTACTAGATGAGGCTACAATACCCTATTTTTTTTATTAGGAGATCTTCTTTAAGTTTGTGTTCATTTCATTGCAAAGTACATGAAAGTAGAAGGAAGTGAACTACATCTAAAGCTACACATGCATGTATGTATACTGTACAAAAGGGAAAGAACTGAAAGGAGAAGCATCTATCTAAGCTCACACAGGCTGTGAGCATAGTCATTACTAGAATTGAATGAATGAGTATACATATACATAAAGAAAATGATTAAATGCTGGGGTACCAGATATCGCCTGGTAGTGGTGTCCGAATCCGATCCTGTCTAGAGAGCTCCTGAGATCCAAAACCTGCAAGAAGAGAGAAGAGATATGGGTTAGATCCAATGGATCTATGCAATGGATGGTATCACAATATCTATAGAATGTGTATGTACACTTAGTTGTGCACCTCAAACAAAGGGTTGTGCTCAGGGCATGTGCATAAGGCTCCAAAGAACAAAAAGAGGCACCATGTTTTCACTGACATTTTTATTTCATGTGCAGATATAGGAGGAGTTGATCTGATAGTGAATCCAATGAATGATCTAGGACCTTGATGCAGATCATGAGAGAAAAACCTCAATTTTTCTATCGATGATCGCATCAAGGGCCAAGAGCACACATCGTGCAAAAGCAAAGGAGATCTAGATAAAGTGGCATCAATAAAGATCAGTGAAACATGGTCAAACACTAGCAAAGGAGAGCTTGCAGGGTGCATTAGATCAATATCAAAGAAAAGAAGGGTATGCAAATCTACATATTTCTAGGAGCATTATGGCATGAGGATTATCCTAAAACTACACTATAGGACTAAGGAATACAACCAATACAAATGGGCATCCAAGGTAGTAACATTCTAATAAATGCACCAAACAACATATCCTCAAATGGATCTCAACACATGATGTAGTGAGGGTCACAACAGATATTATGCAATTGGCTAGTGGGTTGGAATTGATGATTATTCATGGAATCCATATACAGGAAGTAAATATGCATAGACATGCCTCAAGATGGAATAATGTCTCAAATATAATACATTGATGCTATGACATGTACATGCTAATATCCATGTGATAATCAAAGATCAATATGGCATGACATAATCAAATGATGGAACCAGTAGTAGTCATCAATATTGATGCAGCATAATCAATCTTCAGCCTCATTATGATAGTGAATGTGATTAGGGACTAATATACCAGCATCTGTTCAAATGGGAAATCATAGTGTCATCCAGAAGAAAAGGAATCAATAAGATTCAACACAAGTGTAAGCATCAGCACTGAATAGCCAGCAAGGTACCAACATCCCAATAACATCAAAAGATCAAACAACTCGAAGGCCTCAAGTCTTCCCCAAGCACATTAGCATTCATAATAGAGACCTCATGAAGCAATAAAATCCAGCTGGTATGTTATAATGCTTTGGAGGTGCCATTCAGTGCACAATCATGAAAATCTTATGAAAAATATAAACATCATCCATGCACAATCAAACCAGATAGTCCATCAATGACCAATAGCTCACAGTCCAATGAATCAGAGTAGTTAATCACAGCAGGAATGAAAGAGGTCATAGTAACCTTATGTTCATAATGGTGAAAGATCTCATGAAAATAATAACATGTCAGCAATGCAATGCTCAAACCAGACTCACGGTGCCTCATGCATTGGTGATGGAGCTATCAACATATGGGTTGTGCAACTCTCGGGCTCTTATAAGTTCAACAATGGATGCAATGAGTGTATGAAGGTGCAGACAGGAGAATACATAGTAGTAGGAACAATGCCACCAGGTGGAAACCCGGCATGAGCTTTCAAACATCAGTGGGCATTATCAACAGTGGTATCTTATGTAGACATAGATCAATCCAATGATGAATATACATGACTACAACAACCCAATATCAGCATCAAATAGAAGACAACATACATCATGCTAGATCTATGTAAATTCACAGGTCCCCAAGGCATGAAAATGAGTGATCTAAGGGTAGCAGGAACAGTCTAAACAAATAACAATATACACAGGCCCTATCCAGCGACAAGGGGAGACCAGTAGGTGCTCTCAAGTCACAATACCATTCAATCTAGACTCATGGGCTGGCATGACAAGAACAAACAATGCACTGTGCCCTCATCATGTATGGAGCGATGAGGGGAAATGCCCAAGTCCAATCATGGTTATGCAGGGATAGGATGTTGTGGCAACATCCATTCACGACATTAAATAAGATGTTTTACCATCAATATATGGTGCCCTCAGGGGTGTTAGAGGATCAATAGGAAATGAAATGATTGAAAGAGCTGAGCATACAATAAGAAATCAATGAATCAAAATGCCAGACAATGCCCTAGGTTGATCACGGGCTTCATAATCTTTGAAACCGTGCTCAAATCATAAAACATGCCATCAACAAATTCATAAACCGTGCCCTAGTTTACAAGAATAAATGTATGAGCATGGTATCCTCTAAATTTTGAGGAGTTGAATACATATGGCTACAAGAGAACCATACCCTCGAAATCTAGAGGAGTGCTCTTAAAAGTGAATAAACCAGTGAGATGATATAACAAAGAACATGTGCCCTCGAATACTAGCAGAGAAGTGTAGAAATGAAAACATACACAGTGCCCTAATCTATTCACAAGAATGATGCCAATGTCAAAATAAAAATGCAGAATGCCAAGCTCGTAAGATCAGAGTGCCTTCAAGGAATCAATAGAGAATGAAACATGAGACCCTAGCTTTCATCATAGGGCATGGCCTTCAGCCTTCAAATGTAGAGAATTGAAAAAGAAGTGACATCAAATCACTCTTGAAAATAACAGAGATAGAATGCCAAAAACCCAAGTGCTTCCCTAACAGCATAGTGTCACAAGTCTAAGATTGTTGTTTCCTAAGCCAGTGCCAGTCGACTGCCAGGTAGAGAGGAAAGATGCCAGTTGAGACTGTCGGTGCAGAGAAGAGTGTTTGCCAATTGCCAAGTTTGAAGGGGTTTGATGCCAACTCTTCTTTATTTTTGAAATGAGGGTTTTATCGTTTGACCATCATTTCTTCCCTCCCCTTCTTTTACGGTCGAGATACTAAATTTGATGCCATGTTTTCTTCTAAACATTGGGTTTTAGGGTATAATTTTTTAAATGTGCTCTCCCCATTTTTTGGGTTCAGAGCCATTTATAAATTTAGGATATTTTGAGATATGTTATCCTTAGTTGTTCTAGGGCATAAATGGGTTTTGTTTTTTTATGTTGTTGTTTTAAAATGTGTTTCCCTATTTTGGGTTGAGACCATTTTAGAATGAACATTAAATTCATTTTATGTCATAGTGGGGTAGTTTCTTGATGGTGAGTCATTGCATATCCTATTAATGTAATTTCTGGTGATGGTGTTTTTATAAACTGTCGTCAGAATATGTTCAATGTATGACTTAGTGGGTAGAATGATTGTTTCTTTGACTATCTTTTTTTAGGGTCCCACTTTCCTCGCCCCCTAGAAACCCAAGAATCTAGCATTCGAATTATGATGCAGCCTCATGGGTCCATTATTGACCTTTTTCTATTCTTAGAAGGTAGTGGAGTTTGAATGAAGATTTCTAGTTTTCAGTTTATGTACCTCTCACTTTTGGTGATTGAGGTTAGCTCTTCATTTCTTTGTCTCCAATAGGAGTGTTGTAGCTCTGAGAGACACAATTGTACTTAGTTTATTTTCAGCAATAAAATTGATCCTTTTTGTTCTCCTACTATTCCGGGTTTGCTTTTGAAGTCATATGTAGGATTATTGTGATGTTCTATATCCTTGATCTGTATGTTGAATCCAAGTTAGTGTTCAGGAATTTATCTTAATTCAGTAGTGTGAATTTTGTACAATCAAGAATATCAGAATTGTGAATATTTCTTCATTTTCTGCATTCTAAGTACCTTGTTTCACTAAGAGTTTAAGAAAGTGGGATTGAGTTGTGAGTTAAGTTTGTTTTGCTATTGAAGTAAATCTTTTTCAGTTGTGGATCTTCTTTAAAATCAGTGGATCGCCTTTGTTTCAAATGCAGTTGTTTTTTTTATGTACTCTCTCCCTTTCCTCCTAAAAATTTTAGATAAGTTTCAAGTGATCCATAGGGAAGCCGGCCCTTAATCCGGAGGTCTATTCTCGGATAGGTTACCCACAGCTTGAGAATAGTCCCATGTTTCACAGGATTGCTGGGTTCAACACTTAGCAAATTGGGTGCAATCCTTAGTGACAACAACAATCACCAATCCGGCCCACCTAGTCAACGCCTCAACCACATACCGCTAGCTCAACAACCAGTCGTTTGTCTTTAACGTGGTGAGATATTGTTTATAAAGTAGAAAGAAGCCTACCCCACCATGAATGTGGGACTATCTTTATACATCAGCTCGACACCCATCTCGCCTCGATGTACTCTGATCTCACCTCAGTAAGAAAATTATATGAGCTAAGATCAACATTGCCCAACTGATCCACATCAAATCACGGGCATAAACAATGATCTGAATGGAGAAAACATTGGTGTCACTCGCCACATCATTTTTCACTCCCCTTTCAACAATGATCTTTTCCATGCTTCCTCACACAACAGTCCCAACTACATCCAACTCATCGAGAAGTACCACTTGTCCATCCTGTGTGATCTGCATCACTCCAAGCCCACACTACGAGATGAGCTCTCCCTAGTTGAGTTGAGCCAACAGGTCCAAGCTCATCTCAGCCGACCTGAGCCAACAGACCTAAGCTCAGTCCAATCAACCTGAGCTGAGCCAACCAACCTGAACTCATCCAACTAGCTCACCATGCCAGCTCCACCATGTGGTGATAGAACTAAGGCCCTCAAAGAAATCCCATTCAGTGCCACCTAAGCCCTCTACCACGTCAACAGTATGACCAGTCTGACACACAGGTGCCACATTAGCAATCGATTTGGCAATTTTCTAATAAAAAAATTTGCATTTCTAAGAACTTTCCAGTTGGTTAAATTTGATAGTTGTTTAGGCATCCCTAGCCATTTGTAAATTTTTGTTTTGAAGGTCATTTAACCATCAATTTTAATCTCATGAAGGCATTAGCTATTTGATATGTTAAATTTAGTGTCCTCATGACCATCATTCTTGAGCACTTTTGTTCTCCTTCGATGGTCATTTGACCATCAAATTTAGTCTCAAAGATTTGCTGACGTCGTCAGTTTTCAAAAAGTTGGACCCCTCACTGTATGCAGTTTTGATTTGGCAGTCCAACTTTTAGAGGCCATAACTTGGTCATCCGTAACTTGGTCATTCAGGTGCCAAATTGAGTGCAATTTTTTTTATTTTGGGTAGAATCTCCTGAATGTTTTAGTGGTGCAGCTATTTTCTAGTTTTGGTGCATGAATTTTTTATAAATTGCAATTTTTGGTGACTATACCTATCTAATCCATATTTTTGCAACTTCTGAGGCTTCATTCGGGCTCATACAGACACATTTTCAGGAGCATTTTTTTTAAAGTGCATATTTTTAGTCTACTTTCCAGATTTGGTATCAATTTGGAGAAATTTTGAGTGGACATAGTACTTTCTGAACTTGATCTATTTTTGGCACTTGTAATTGATTGGATCCTTGAGTGATCTTGTGTCTTATCTTCTTGAGTCTGTTATAGCTTTATATTCTCTATTGTAGACATCAAAATCAGAATTTGACGTTGGTCCATTTTGACAAGTGGAAATTGTACATGCACTATATATAAAGTGTTAAAATCATCTATTTTGGGGGGGTTCTTTGATTCATTGCAGTTTGGGGGTGCATTGATTTTATGACCTCATTGTTTCATGTGAGAAGTGAATCATGGATGGTTTAAAGGTTGACAAGGGGAAACTATAAGCAATGGAGTGAATTGGTTCTCGCTCATCTTAGTGAGCATAACTTGTTGCCCTATTTGTATGAGTATAGACCTACTAGTCCTTCTTTTGATGGGAAATCTTACAAAAAAATTCTTAATGTTATCTATTGGAATATGGATATGGATGTTATGGATTCCCTTGATGATGTCAAAGATAAGATAGGGACTATTCTTGATCTTTGGACTGTTCTTTGGGAAATGTATGCAGATCCTCATGTTCCTCCACTCCCAAAAGGTCTAGAACCTTTAGTTGCAGCTCCCACTTCTCCTATTGAGTTCACATCTACTATTGCTCCTGATGATGCTTGCATTCCTACAACCATGGGTTCTAGTGATTCAGTGTAGCATGATATCCCTTGTCTTCCAGTTACAGTTCCTTGGGATGACCTCTTGACAAACATTATAGGCTTTAGGATTTGGGAGACACCATTGATGACATTCATCTTCTCTTTGTTGAAGATGCTCCTTCTTTAGTTGTTGCAAGGGAAAACTCTAACCCTCATCTTCACTCTCCAATTGATCCTTCTTTCAAGTTTGACATGATTATGGATCCTTTGATACAATATTTGGAGGAGGTCTCTTTCACTTCTAAGAAGACATTTGAGTCTTTGGAGATTGGTTTTCAAGAGTCTCAAACTTTACTTGAGATGTCACATTGCATGGTTTAGGTTGATCATACTCGTGTTGGAGATTCATATTTAGTTTACTGAGATATCATACATCTTGAGGATTATTCCTAGAGATTGGGTAGGATTCATTGGTGCAACTATCATGGGTGTACCTTCTACATTGAAGGGGGTCTTCTTTACTTATCTTCCTACTTCATTTGAGGAGACATCTTTGGATTTTTATCCAAATTCTTACATGGATCAATTACCACTACTTCCTTGCTTGTCACCTTCTATTGGGCTTGTTCCTAATTGGTTCATGGAATCTTCATCAACCAAGGACATGGCGACTCATGATCACACTTCAGAGACAACATACTTCATTTGGATTCCCCTTCTTCCTATCCACAATGGAATCCTTCTTGCATCTATACTTGGTGTATCTTCTTCCTCAAGGAAAAAATGTTATTTATAAGCATGGTTCCATGTTTACCTTCTAACACTCACCATCCTTGGAGGAGATTATTCATTATGTGAGAGATATCATGTCTCCTTGTTTTCTTCCTATTGGGGGGATTCTTGCTTGTATATACATGATGTATGTTATAATGGGGAGATCTTGATTACTCCATCCATCCATGCATCTTGTTTTTCATCTCTTTTGGGGGGAGGGTTTTTCCCATGATGTTTTCCCTCTTTCTCCACTTTATGAGAGACTACATATCTTTTGCACTTGCATATTATACATGGGTACCTAACATAGCCTAGTAGTTGGGACCCATCTTGTGTTTTCATTTAGCCTTGTGAGCTTAAGTGCATTTTCCTAAGTTGCACTTTAGGGGGGTGTTGGTGTAATTAAATATTCCTAATTACACTTTACTTAAGTTTACTTAAGATAATGCATTTTTTATATTAGTTTTCATTGAGACACCTAGGAGTTTGTATTTTATTTTAGCGCATGGTGTAGGAGAATTTCCACTTTATGTGTGAGATCCACCTTTAGCGCTCTTATCACATTACCATCCTCTCATTGTTGCACATGTTGCACATACTTTGATGTACAATGGAGGATGATCCACATTTTGTGGACATGTGATTACACCTTGTCTAGTTGATAGGTTATCATTTGCATCTCTCCTAGTTATCATACATTGCCTATATATGCAGGCACATCTACATTGTACTTAAATGATTTTGTATCTATTTCATTATTGATCATTATTGAATCATTCAATTAATCATATCATATTTATCTCTCTTGTGCTATCAATTGAGCTTCTAGATCTTGGCATTTTCATTCTTTTCCTTAGGCAAATTCTTACACAAGTCATTCTCCTTCTCCATATCAAGCATTGTGGAAAATTACAATAATCATTGTGCAAGGCATGTCTTTCATAATTTCCTTTTAGGTTTTTGTATGGAGTCAAGCTATTACAATCACTTGTGATCATATTCAAAGGGCATTGCATCATCAAGGTATACGATACTTTATGCTTCAGATCTATCTTTTTCTTTATATCAACATGCATATTTTAATTCAATTTCAAGGTTTCTTCCAAACTAGGGTTTGACTTACGCAAACCCCTCTCTACACAACATTTCTTCTCTTTTTTGTATGTAGAAAAAGGTGGTGCCAAAATTGGCATTGCATTTGGCAAGTGTGGGATCCTAGCTATAGTCTACAACTAAAATGATCAAAAGTGCAAGGAATTGGCTGGCCCAATCAACCTAGTCCCTCTAGTTCAGCTCCAATTTGAATCTACAAGTTAGCTTCAGTCTTTGGATTCAATTTCTGATAACGAAATTTGTGTATCATATCTTTGTCAGTTTGTGCATACAAAAAAACATCAATTCTTCCTTTCTAGCCTTAAATCTTGCATTTCTCAATTACATTTGCACAATCAACCCTCAATTCCAACAAAGGATCATTGCACCCACTCAACACTTTTAAGCTCTCTTGAGCCTAGTGAGTCATCTTCCTTCCAGTTCAATATAGGATATAGGCCTAAGTTCACTAGTTTTTCCATTTGAACTAGTGATCCCTATTTCTTATGTTACAAAAATATATACAAATGTATGATTTTATTTGAATCATCTCAATGGGATAGGTTGTCAATTACTCGAAACAAGATTTTTGAACTACCTTTATCTATAGTGGTCCTAGTTATGACCCATAATTATACATTAATAAGAATTAAAATATCGTACAGTTTAATGACACACCTTAGACAATACATTCTTATAAGGTTAGTGGTCATATTAGAATCCACACAAAAAATATACCTAACAATATCATCACTATGAAATAAGTCTCAACATATTAAATAAAAAGAGGCTAATTGCCAAATCAACTCCATAGTGTGATAATTATGCAAGCCTTGATATGGTTACATGTAATGCCTTGCAATAATATGGTTTAGTGATATCAACAATTCTAGTCATATTATATTATAAAATTTAATTAATAAATTTTCATCATACATCAATAAGACCCTATAAAAAGTATCTAAGGCCCCAAAGGCTTACAACAATACTTATAAACTTGCTTTAAACATGCTCGCTATGAGTCACACTCGAGACATTGGCAACACTAGATTCATTAGATCATCACATGAAGATGTACACTATGTTGGTAACCAGTCCTACAATTTCAGTTTTGCTTAAGCCCCTTCCCCTTTCAAGTAGCATACCCCTTTTGACCCATTATTAAAAATTCATCTAATAAATCTTGATGTGGATATTATGTTGATTTTCTTAAGTGTTTCCTTCTACCTTTTCCCACATGTTTTTGGTGTGGTGTGGTTTACAACTATCTTGATGAAGGGTATCCCCCTTACAAACCCAAACATTCAAGAGAAATAAGGAAATAAATAGAAAATGGAATAAAAAAAAGTTGCTTTCTATTATCCAATAGGACACTACAACATTCAAAATATAACATGCTATAGCCACATGGGTGTTCTCATTACAATAATATGCTAGCCAGAGCCACAATTTGCACTGCTAAAAATATCTTTTGTCACCCCATGTTCATCTTTTTTATTTGGAATTTATAATCGTCCTAGAATGCTCTGGAAAGTGAACTTCCCTATTTTTGGTGTGGTGTGGTTTACAACTATCTTGATGAAGGGTATCCCCCTTACAAACCCAAACATTCAAGAGAAATAAGGAAATAAATAGAAAATGGAATAAAAAAAAGTTGCTTTCTATTATCCAATAGGACACTACAACATTCAAAATATAACATGCTATAGCCACATGGGTGTTCTCATTACAATAATATGCTAGCCAGAGCCACAATTTGCACTGCTAAAAATATCTTTTGTCACCCCATGTTCATCTTTTTTATTTGGAATTTATAATCGTCCTAGAATGCTCTGGAAAGTGAACTTCCCTATTTTTGGGTGCCAAAAACTTAACCGACCAATTTTTTACTTAAGAAAATATTTTATTAGATTTTCGGTAGTCAAACTTGTAGGAGCCATAACTTTCAAACTTGTTGTGAGATTGTGTTGAGATCTATACCAACGATAATGATCAACTTTCAACTTTCGAGCCCATCCAAAGCCTCTAAGATTTTAAAATATTTATACCAATGTAAAAAGAAAATATATCATCACAAAAATCACTATAAGTAAAATACACATTAAAGTATATGTAAGTATTAGGGTTTGTATAATAATAACATAAAAATATTAACTAGTCATTTAAAGATCAAATAAAAATTAAAGTTAAAATAAAAATCTACTAAGGTTGTTTTTGTTTTCTTTTTAAAATAGATATTTTAGCTTAAAAGGGGCAACAAGTTTAGAGGTAGGTATAATGTGAAAGCTCAATGATATTGAAAAAAAGGGCCTTTCTCATGAAAATTATAGTTGTCACACCCTCCTCAAAGGCTCAAAAATGGAGCTTTCAATCACTTTCCAAGTTGTTTTTAAAATGTTAAGTGCATAAAAGTGTAAATGAGAACCTATAAGCTTTGTTTTGCTTAATGCACGCAATCTTAATTTAGGTTATCTTATGTGATTAAAAAATAATTAAAAATTTCTTCAGATCCTACAAACTTTTATTTGCTTAATGCATTTTCAGGTTTCTTTTTTATTAAAAAAAATAATAATAACCTTCTATCAAGATACTTTCAATTGAAAGTGAAGGCATTTTTTTTTAAGATAAGCTTCCTTTAATCTAAAGTGACACATGACCTACATTATACTTTGTATGAAGGTGTACCTTCATTCAAAGGTGATGCAAGGTAGATTATTTTTATGTCTCATTCTATAAATGAGATAGGGCTTTGTACTTTCAACCCAATAGATAAAAATAACTTCCATTATATTTTAACATAAATAACTATGTAAATTTGATCTAATTATTTTAATTTTTTTAAACATAAAACATAAAATTTAACAAAATAAACATTTTAAATATCCTAACACATTTATATTCTCCTAAATATTTTTTACTATAATTTTAATGAAAAGCAAATTATAATTATTAATTACTTTCCTAATTAAAAATTGAGATGAGTTGCTTATAACTATATAAATTTACATATAACTATTAATTTATTCATTTAAAACACTTATGTACATTTATAAATATTCTTTTCTTTGTAAAGGATATGTAATCATATACATAAAAGTACTGTCACATTCAGATTATAACCAGACATAAACAAAAGCATTCAGATAAGTATAAAAGCCAGAACTTCAGCAACGTTCTTAGGCTTCTGCTATAACAGGGTTGAGATTTCCTGCATGTTTCTTTGTAAAATCTGTCAAGAATTCCTCTTTATGGCCTTCACTCTTTCCTTGCAAGAAATTACGATACCAGTAGGCTGATAACTTGGGATAGCGTTGTAGTCCATCAGTAAAATCAATATGGTACATACCAAATTTGGAGGTGTATCCATATAACCATTCGAAGTTATCTAGCAAAGACCAAACAAAATATCCTCTCACATCTGCTCCCTGCCTGTTGCCACAACTTTACTGTTATTTTTCATGGCACAAAACTTGAAAACAGAGAAATTTGGTTAATATATTTTTTTATTAACATTTTAATTTCAGTCTTCAAGATTTTAAACCTGACTGATTGTTTCTAATACTTGAGAGCATTTTGGATGCATTCCACTCTAATTGTATCGTTCAATATCTGCAAGAGAGGGAGGTGGTCATTCCCCTTGTTGCCGAAACCTGCCATGGATACAATTAAGAGAAGGGTTGAAGGTTTGTATCTTACTTTGAATTATTTAAAATAATGAATAAACTAAACATTTCGATTTACCATTTTCTGATACAAATAGAAGTGGATTGGAATATCTGGTCTTCACATAGTTTACAATCTTTTCGACTCCATAAGGTACACAAACCATATCTGGTGGGTACGTCTGTCACATGAGAGTTCAAATTTTGAATTTATTGAAGTTAAATGATAGATATACCAGTCTTGCCCACACTGCTTCAAAGGCCATTTCTGATGGGTAAACTAACCTTTTTACAATATGGGAATGCCATCTCTTTCGTCTGTCAATAGAATTAAAAGGCAAATCAAATATTTCATATTTACCAGCAGATTTGCTTCAATTTTCGAGGTTTTCTGATTTCAATGTCTTAGCATGCATATAAGATAGGATTCATACAGATAGTAAATAAGATCTGGTAAACAGGAAGAAACTTAATGAAATTTTTCTCTGACCTTTAAGGGTAGTTAAGGAATCTCTATGGATTTTGCGGGGGGGAGAATTCTTCAGATATGAAGTACTTGTTGCATACCATGAACTGTAGTAATTTAAACCGATGAAATCAAATGAGCCTCGAAGTTTGTGGCGCAAATCCTCTGAGATGGTGGGGAGGTGTATGCCCAGCAAGTTCCGCATAATGGCTGGGTATTCTCCAAACACTATGGGATCCAAAAACCTGCAAAAAAACCCCTCACATTCTCAATTTTCAGAGGAATTGAATTTGATAGGATTATGTGGTCGATATATATATGTATGTATGTACGTATGTGTATATATATCTATATGTATGTATGTATATGTATATATGTATATGTAAATGTATATGTATATATATGTACGTATGTGTGTGTATATAGAACAAAACTAAGAATAAACGAACAACTAGAAGAGAGTTCAGTTAAATAGCAGATGACTGTAACATACACAAGACAGAGTAATAAAGCTGTAGCTAGCATAGCCCAGAAAAGGCCTCATAGCAGAGAATCATGACCAGGCAGGCCCCAAAATATAAGAAAAGAGTTCAGATTACATAGCATGTCCTCTGTCTCATAATAAGCGATGATAAAACTTCTGTAACAAGCACAACCCTTAGAGGAGTTCTTAAAATTCATTCTTCAAGAATTGGAATAGGACATTCAACCCCTGATTAACTTTCAGCTGTGTCTTCTCTTGGACCTGCTCCAATTGTTTAGCAAGCTATATAGAGAGGCAAACTGAAAAAGAATTCTAAATAAAGCACTAAAATTGCAATTTCCAGATGAGATAATGATTTGTTAAAAATTGCAGTGCATTGTGATCTCCACAAATGATTAAGAACGGTTTGTCTTATAGACTCTGAAATAACATTCTCCTGAATTCCTAATCCCCAAAAAGGCTTCTTCCCATCTTAGTGTGCAACCAAACACAGGAGGGATACCTTTATAAAAAAAATTAGAGGAAAAAGGGAGAAATCACATAAAGATAGCTAGTACCCGTCCCTGAGAAAATTGCATTAGATGAGCAGAGATAACCTAATAGTCAACTGAAGGAATAAGAAGAATACCATTTCAACCAAATATTTGTCCTTGAGGGGAAGGATAAAACAGTTTTTCGTGCGTTCCCAGGAGTTCCACTGCAGAGCAGAATACTCCTATTATCCATAGATCATCAAAGTGAAAGATGTCTTAAGTGGTGGGCCTGATTAGGAAAGCTAAGGTCGGTGGTTTATTGTTAACTTGAATGAACCTATTCCACCTTATGGAAGAGGAGGAAAGCTTAAACTGTACCGACAAGATGAGGCTTTCCAGTTAAAAAAAATGAGTTGACTATTGCCATGCTTTCCACCTCCTTTCATTGGAGCAACAACTCTGATTTGGAAGAAAGCAGTAAGAAGGATCTTATCCTGCCAGTTGACATTATACTATTCTCCTTTTATAGATGCTGTGGAAATCTTATTGTTGGCTCTTTTCCTTGCAGGACCAAACTTGAATCAAATGGTTGGGCTTGAAACACAGGTTAGACACTCGAGCTTGACAAGAAAAATAAATCAATTGATGAGGATAGAAAGAAATCCTCCTTCTTCTTTGAGCTCCACATTCACTCAGGCGGGTATTGCCTCATTTGCACACTCATACAATTTGTGTCACACTACAGGCCTATAGGTAACTGACTGTGGAATGATTTTCAAACCCTTATAGATATCCTGTACCTCAAATGAAACCAATATCTCATGCAATAGCCCAACTTGCATGGAGTGAGTATGAAAACCAGACACCTAACCTATCAACAAGAAAGGGAAAAGGGGTGGAACAGAATGGAAATGATTTGAAATGAATGAAAGGACCCCTGAGATGCCCTAAGTCTCTGATAGACCAGTGCCTTATCCAATGGGCCATAGAGTCAAATACAATATTGCAAGGGACAACTATGAAACAAGAAAATAATATGCTCAATGTGTTGATGCCTGACATCAATCACACATCATGACCAAACCTCAACTTAGCACCCACCTGTGTATTTAAATATGTTATTATCCACTCAAAGGATTTAACCCTCCCCTTAGAAGAGACCTATGAATCAGACAATACATTAACCAGCATCTACTGGAAGACAAGCATGAAATATCCTTGACACCTCAGCTCATACATACATAAACACTAACCTTGAACCAATTATCCCTGCGAAGACAACTCCACTTGCAAGCACATAGGCAGTGCAAACAGAAAATTCAGACACCCTTGATGTATGATTAATGAATCCAGAATTCAAATGGAGATAGCCTGGTAACAATAAGAGTATATTAAATTGTCATGCATAAAACAAGTCTGTTACAATATGTATTATGTTCTCAGAACCAGCAAGGAAAGAAGAACACCCTATATGCAGAGAGAAAGAGAAATCTGTAGAACAGAACCTTTCACTAGAACCAGAAAAGAATTCTAAGCTGGAACCCTTACAAAGTCAAAATTTCAACAATTTATACCACTAGCCGCCTTGGAAGCCTAAATCAGTAGGATGCAACAAGCTACGAGCAGCTAGGGCTAAAGTTTCACCCACCAGAATAATCAAATCAAAATTTAAAACAATTTATCATAATTCGGAGGGAAAAACACTAAACCCTGCCAACAATTAACACTTGATCTTCAATCATGAAAGAATCTCTAAAAGGCACCGAAAATTAATCAAAATCTACAAAACTCAAACTGGAAGTGACCCTGCAACTGCTTTTGGTACATTTCATTTACTCCCCCATGGCAAGACACTCCTCTTCTACAATCATCTCATACCCTGGAGCACACTGGAAACAGCAAACCAATCGCTTCTCACCAAACAGGGTCTTTTTTGCATTGAATTCCATAAAAATGGTACCCCCTGTCACTGGAAACACTCAAAAATTCAAACTCAAATTGCAACAGTCACCATGCAATTCACGAGCTTTATGCTCTTTAACTGTTTGCCCCTTAAAAGTGCAATCGCACGGTCAACGACTTAACTACTATAGAAATTCAGGCTTTATCCTATGCTTGGTCGCATGATCGCAAGGCACCAAACTAACCTTTGCGATCATGCAACTACAGTCTCCTAGCCACGGTCAATGGTCACAAACCTCGCTGAAAAGTCCTCGGCCACCTCATAAATCCCTCGGCGAATGAAAAATGGGCACGTTAGTAGCACGACACCATGGACCCACACAACTCCGCAACCGTGATACCACTAGTGGTCGCATGATTGCATAGCCAGGAAATGGGCTATGCGAACATGTGACAAGCCTCCACGTAACTACCATGTCACCGAAAACACCGACCCCACTTTATCTGGCGAACTGGCGACCGAAGAACTTTCGCCAATTCACAAAATACTGTCCACCATCACTAAAATTATTAGCGATCACGCGACCACTGTTCACTGAATCGCTAGACAAACTAGCGAATCACCTTTTATTGTGCGAACATGCAAACACATTAAATTTTGTCAGCACCGCTAGATCTCTATCCACTCCACCAAACCTCAGACTCCACCTGGGTCTACCCGATGCCACATGTCACACCACCATTCGCTGTAACCGTCGAGTCACCTGACACAGGACCCACCACCAAGAAAAGCCTTACCTTTTGGGAAGATCAGACGGTGGTTGCATGATCGCAAGGGGGAGGAATATTCCTCATGATCATGCGGCAACCGTAGATCTTATCTGCATTATTACTCCACCTAAGAAATACCAGGCCCACCTGCCATCCTGCCACCTCAGACCAATCAGAAGATGCCAAATCACCACCTGCCACCAGACAATGAAAAGAACTAGGGACGCACGAACCATCCGCCAAGGATTCAGCGACCACACGACTAACCGTCTACTAGGTCATTGAATGTTAGCCGATAACCGCCAAACACTTGGAGATCATGTGACTAACAGTCACCGAGTCGCTGAAGGTTAGGTACCTAACTGCCAGAAACAAGAGATTGCGCGACAACATAGTCGTCAGGTCACCGAATAAAAGATGTAACTACCAGAGAATTTGGAGAATCAGCGACATAGCCGAGCCAAGACCGGGCCCCACCATCCATCGCACCTACGCAGTTAGGACCAAGGTCGAAAACACACAAAGTTTTTGACACAGAGAAAGACCGAAAACACACAACGTTTTCGATGCCAGAAGACAAGTGCACAAAACAGGAAGCACAAGGTCGAAAATAACACACAGGCCGAAAACATCATGGATTTTCAAAAGTATTGTGGGTTTTCGACACTGAGGTAGATTTTAAAAAACATTTTCTTGCAGACCTTGAAATTTGAATATCTTTCAGGACTTTGCAATTCAACACGTACAATTTGGACTGGAGCAAGGTGAAACATTGGAGAACGCAGGGCTAAGGGCACTTCAAGAAAACTTGCAAGGAAATAAGCCATTTTCATAAGATTTTGCTATGATTGAAAAATGGACTAACGGTGGCTCTAGTTGGGGATGCATGGCTCTTGCAGGCATGGAAAGAATTTAGATCTCTGGGAGAAGCAGACCATCCACTGGAAAAACACAGAGACCTCAAAAAATGCAGGGAACAAGCCAGGAAAGAAACACACAGCAGGAAAGGGAAGGAATATTTACAAAATTTACAAGATTTACAACTTTACAAAGTGGCCCCGGGCCACCCAAAGAAAATCAGAAACCCTCCTGCATCAAAGGTCTAATTTTCATCCACATATGCAACCAGCCACCTGAAAATTTCATGACCACCTTGCTGCAAGCATATGTGAATATTCATGGGCTGAAGAATGAAACTATGCTGATCACTACCCATGCTCTTCCAGTCACAACCATCATACTCACATTCATATTCTAAAAAGTAAGGAATATCACTTACTTCTCCCTGTTGACTGGAAGCAAAAATTTAATCTAGTAATGCATCAGAAAATACAGCACATTGATTACCATGCATTACATCAGAGTTACCTGGCTGAAAAGGACTTGAACCCTCTGATTTATCTTCATACATTACTTCAGCCACTAAGCAACTTGGTTCAACCACGACATCCTCACTGACTGGATCATAAACCAAGTGAAAGTTTATATCAAAACTTTGGTGACAGGGGAGCACTGCATCATCATTATTTTCACCAAAAGAAAATCTATCCCAACTATTGAAGACTAAGTCCTCAATACTGTCACACTCAGTATCATATTTAGTAGAAACAGGGAAAGGGCTTGAACAAGAAATTTGTTCACCACTGTAATCTTGATGACAGGAAAACACACTATCATGTCCTTCTACATCTCTTTCTGCAATCAATACCAGAGGGGGGATCTAATATACATAGATCTTCATGGTCACTTTGAACACTAGCCTCATTGTCAGTGTCAAAGGATATATCATAGGGGAGCTGCAAATTAAAGTCTAGACAAGGTGCATACCTTTGGAATTCATCAACCAAGAGTGCTGAAATCTCTTTACTATTCAATGGACTTTGGGCTTTGTCTTCATCTTCTTCAGCTTCACCCCTAATACTGCAAATATCATCCTTGTGAGAAACAAGGATACACATTTCTGGCCTTAGATCATCTTGTGTGAAACAATCTATGCAGGAATCATCATCTGCATCATATTCAATATCTTCCCTTTCACACAAAACATCATCAAACTGGGACAAGAAGATTGCCCTCTCATGTTGACAAGAAGAAAAAATTGCAGACAAAAAGAAAATATTGTCATCCTCAAGTTCATCTTCAACATCCTCATATGCACTGATCTCAGAATCAGCTTCATAGTCAACATTCTCTGCATAGTGAGAATCAACATCAGAAACACCGGCCTCCTCATGAACATCATCAGGAGCCACCAGTCTTAGCAATCTTATGTCCTCTGCTAACTGTCAGTTCACCATTTTCAACCTTGCTAATTCCTTCTTGAGAGCAGCAACTTTATCAAAATGCTCAACAAACTTAGCTCTCAACACATCCCAAGAAGGGATTGAACATGAGGGCAAGGACAAGAACCACTTCCTTGCACCATCAAAAAATGTGTCCACAAATAACCTCATGGCAATATCTTCATGTTCAACATCCATATCTCCAAAAATACCCATGACAACATCAACATGTTGGCTTGCAAAAATAGATCCACCAGCCATGAATCTTGGCAAGCACTTCCCATCCTCAGCAAAGAACTCATTAGGGGCACCTTCAATGAAATCAAAATAAAAGGGCTTATATTCCTCCATGAGGAACTGCCCACAAACACTCATCCCTTTACAACAGTGCTACACACTTGATAGGGAAATATTTCAATAAGAGAATACCTGAAAGTTTTGCAGCAGAAGACCTTTTGGCTGGAAGCAGGGCAAATCTAGAGCTTACCATGCAGCTCCATCAGATTCTTTGTCATGTAGAATCACCACCTCTTTGAGAGGAAAATAATTCATTGCTTCTTCTTCCAACCAACCAAAACTCACTAGGATAACATGCACTGTTTATCAAAAGATGCACTGATCAAACAGAGATAAATTAGAGCCGCCACTCACAACTAGGTGAGAAAATATCAGAAAATACTTATTTTTATATCTGACTCTATTCTAGACTCTCCTCAGCAAAGTCACCATTTTGTTGGTGACTCGAATGGGCAAATCAATCTAGTCAATAATATACTGCAAAATTTTGAAACAACCAGAGATTCTAACAAATAAACTTCCTTTTCATTGTTCTCCCCAGCAGAGTCATCATTTTGTTGGCTCTTTTCCTTGCAGGACCAAACTTGAATCAAATGGTTGGGCTTGAAACACAAGTTAGGCACTCAAACTTGACAAGAAAAATAAACCAATTAATGAGGATAGAGAGAAATCCTCCTTCTTCTTTGAGCTCCACATTCACTTAGGCGGGTATTGCCTCATCTCCACACTCATACAATTTGTGTCACACTACAAGCCTGCAGGTAACTAACTATGGAAGGATTTTCAAACCCTTATAGGTATCTTGTACTTCAAATGAAACCAATATCTCATGCAATAGCCCAACTTGCATGGAGTGAGTATGAAAACCAAACACCTAACCTATCAACAAGAAAGGGAAAAGGGGTGGAACATAATGTAAATGATTTGAAAGGAATGAAAGGACCCCTGAGATGCTCTAAGTCTCTGATAGACCAGTGCCTTATCCAATGGGCCACAGAGTCAAATACAATATTGCAAGGGACAGCTATGAAACAAGAAAATAATATACTCAATATGTTGATGCCTGACATCAATCACACACCATGACCAAACCTCAACTTAGCACCCACCTGTGTATTTAAATATGTTATTATCCACTCAAAAGATTTTAACCCTCCCCTTAGAAGAGACCTATGAATCAGACAATACATTAACCAACATCCACTGGAAGACAAGCATGAAATATCCTTGACACCTCAGCTCATACATACATAAACACTAACCTTGAACCAGTTATCCCTGCGAAGACAACTCCACTTGCAAGCACATAGGCAGTGCAAATAGAAAATTCAAACACCCTTGATGTATGATTAATGAATCCAAAATTCAAATGGAGATAGCCTGGTAACAGTAAGAGTATATTAAATTCTCATGCATAAAATAAGTCTATTACAATATGTATTGTGTTCTCAGAACCAGCAAGGAAAGAAGAACACCCTGTTAGTCCATTTTTCAGTCATTGTAAAATCTTGTGAAATTGGCCTGTTCCCTCCAATGTGTTTGTCAAGTGTCCTGCCCCGTGCTCTTCTGTGTTGTCACCTTGCTTCAGTCCAGGTCACATCTCCTAATTCGCAAAGCCCAGGGAGTTATTCGAGTTTCAAGGTCTATGGGATACTTTTTTTAAAAATCTGCCACAGTGTCAAAAACCTGCAGTATTTTCGAAAACCCTCGATGCTTTCAGCTTCCTTGTTTACCTTTGTATCATGTTGAAAATTCCTGTGTGTTTTCGATCTTTTGTCGAAAACTTGCATTATTTTCAACCCTTTGCCTTCAAGCTTTTATGCACTTGTCTTTTGGTGCTGAAAACTTTGTGTGTTTCGACCTCGGTCTTAACTGCGCAAGTCTGACCGGATGGTGGGTCCAGATTCTTCCTGATTGGTTGTTGCATGGCCACATGTCAGACTTTTCTGACATGTGATCATGTGACCGCTTGCCACCTACCTGTGTGGGTCCCAATCCTATTCAACTACCTGGTGGTCTACTTTTCCTTAGTGCGCAAGTGCGATGTGTGGTGGGACCTAGTTTTCGGATTGGTCAAAGGGTCCTAACGTGTCGAAGCATCAACAGTTGTCATTAAAGCGCAAAGGATTTGTCAAGGCTATGCACTTTTGCGACAACCATCCAATCCTCTAAAAGGTAAAGTAGTTCTGTGGTCCTGAAGGTAGTGATGTGGCAGCTTTGGTTTGGCTATCGCATGATCGCATAGCCCAGTCTTTAGCTATGCGATCATGCGACCCGGTTGACACGTGTCCATGGCAGTGTGGTGGCATTTTGTCAGTGGGCCTGGGAGATGCAGAGAAGTGAGTGATGTGGTGGTCTCATGGCCTTTTTGCATGATCGCAAGGGCCATTTCCACAGTTTATGATCATGCGACAAACCCCTTGCTGTTGACTCCATGCGGTGGTGGTTGCGGTGGCGGTTAAGGTTCGTGGGCTGTCGCATGTTCACATAGCCCATTTTCGGACTATGCGATCATGCGACAGGGTGCCACATGTACTGGGGCCCATTTGTGGTTGTTTGTTGGTCCAAGCTGGTAGGGTGGTAGGTTTGAATGCGGGCCCAGGTTGGGGTATCTCGGCAGTAACATGACAGTCGGTAGGTTGCATGTTTGCAGCTTGTCGCATGTTTGCGTGAGCCAATTTTTTGGCTTGCGAACATGCGAAAAAACCTTTTGTGGCCACGGTCTGGCACCGACGGTTATGAAGAAGGTGGGGAGAAATGGCGTGTCGCATGTTCGCATAGCCCATTTCTGGGCTATGTGATCATGCGACCAAGCATAAATTTGGAGCCTGAATTCCTGTGGTGGTGAGAGTTGTGACTGCGCAATTGCGCAACTAAGGGCAAATAGTTAATAAACTTAAAGCCTGTGAAGTGCATGTGACCATTTGAACCTGCAGAGAGTCTTTTGTGATAGGAGGTAACAAAATTGATAGTTTCAGCAGCCTGATTTGACTGGTTTGGTGGCGCCTCCATGTTGCGGCTTGATCCCTGTCATGTCTGTGTTTATTCCTCGGTGGGGTTAGGTGATTTTGAAATTTTGAATTTGAAATGATCGTATGCTTGCATTGTAACTCTAGTATAAAGGGATTTCTCTAGTCATTTGAGATTATTGGGAGTTAGGTATTCAAACTTCTGGGTTGTGAGTCCTCTTCTCAATCTGAATTGTAATGTCCTGTCTTGATTTTTTGGCAATTTGAAAGAAAGTTACAAGTCTAAGTTGAGTTTGCAAGTAGGGTTCCTTTGGATGGATTGTATGCACTTGAGGATTCTTCACACTTAATGCAGGCACTTGATTCTCATCTCTCCCTTGTGTCAACGTAGATAAATTTTGAACTTTCCAGTTCACTACATAATAATTTATGTATAGGTCTTCATTCTTGAGTTCTAATCTAGGATTAGATTAAATGATGCTTCAGATGGGACCTAGATTTATCTCTTGTCTATGTAGGGATATGTTGTATGTAGTAGAGGAGATTGTAAATGTGTTTATGGCTTTGAATCTCAAGTATATTTCTGGTGTGTGTGTGTAGTCTATCTAAGAAACTTTGCCCAATGGATGAGGCACTGACCTGGATAAGTATTTCTTTGCTGATATATCCTGATTGAGGTTGTTATGATTCAAAAACATAAAATTAAGAACCATTCCTTAAGTTTTTAGTATTTGGTTGTATGTGGTTCTACCCCATAGCAATGGAGAGTCAATGAGTGTTTGGTTAACATTCAGTACTTTCTTGCTATCCATTTATATGTTATTCAAACCCAGTCTTTGGTGTGTGAAGTATAGTTTATACTGGGTTAGGTGCAACCGCCTTAGTTTTGTAGAGCCAGAAGTAGAAGAGGGAAATCTTGTCCCTAGAGTTGGTCCAGTTAGCCTAAGAGCTCATTACATTTTGGAGCTAACCATCCTTAAAATCTATCTGAGGATATACTGGTAGCCTATTAGAGCATAAGCGTCATTTTGGACACCAACAAGATGGTGACTCTACTGGGGAGTGTTATACATGTTCATCTTAACCAGTAGGTCATCATTGGAAGAAATAGGGTTGTTCTTGTCCCTTGTCTCTCTAACTAATTTGAGTATTTCTTGAGTGAAGAAACTATATTGTAATATTCCCAATACACTTGGGTGGTGACTCAAACATCTCTGAAGCAGTACTAGTCAATATTTATTTTACAGGATGAGTTATAGAGGTTCCAGGTCTCAGAGAAAGAAGCATCTTGAAGATATAATGGAAGAAGGCATTCCAGGGACTTATGGGCCTAGTCAGACAAGGGGAGGAAAGAAGAGAAGAGGTGTTTCTCATACTTGGAGAAACAAGAAAGATACCAGATAAGAAATCCAAGTTAGGCCTAGTCAGGAAGAAAATAATTTAGAGTATGAAGAGGCTGTTGACTTGGAATTGAACCAGTATGAGGAAGATTTTCAAGTGGGAGATGGTGAGTCAGAGACCACACTCCCTGAATCAAAAGAGATCTTTGAGGAGGTCTATGAACTAGAAAGAAGAGTTCAAGAACAGCTTGCCATTAGGCAGCAAAGAGAAAATGACAAAGAAGATAAAGTAAGACAAGCCATGATAAGGGCTGATTAGCTAAAGAGGCAGTTACTAGATTTGGAGGCAATTAATTTTGTCCCAGAGCTTGAAAGAGTATACAAACAGTCTATTGTTCAAAAAATATGTGAAGAAACCAGACCAAGAGATAAAGGCAAACAGAAGGCTATTGGGATTCAAACCAGTGAACAAGTTATTGTGGATGGGACATCAGATCTAGGACTGAGATTAGATTCAGATTTGGAGATAGCTAGGAGGAAAGAAATATTGGATAAAGAAATAGAGAAAGCAGAGTTGGACGCTTCTACTGTAGAAATCAGAAAAAAGATTGATTTTCTCAAGCATGCTTTAGGACCTTCAAATATTGCCGCTTCCTTTTTGGGACAAGGTGGAAATCATGGTAATAATGTAGCTCAAGCAAATGGTGTGTCGGGTGCTACTAGAGTTCCTGATGGTTCAAACACAAGGACGTCTACATCTCAAGGAATGGATCCACTGCATGGAGCTCCTATTCATGAAAGGTACAAACAACTTGTCTTTTTCGGTATTTTTGGTTATCCTAATGTAATCCCTGATGAAATTAGAAAGAAGCTTCCTAAATTTACCGAAAATAATGTCATCACATGTGAAGAACATTTAAAAAATTTCATGGATGTAATAGATGATTATAATGTAGAGCCTGATGATGTTATAATGAAGCTATTTGTACAATCCCTGATTGAGGATGCTAGGGATTGGTTTAGAGGATTACCCCATGCTAGTATAGGGTCATGGAATGAATTCAAGAATTGTTTCAAGTAACACTATGGTGATAAGACTAATGAGGGTTTTATCTTGAATGAATTTAATAACATAAAGAAGAATCAGAATGAAGAGGTCCTTGAATTTAATATAAGATTCCAAAAGGCTATGCATAGGCTCTTGCAAGTTATCAGACTAGATGACAAGGTATGTCTTGTGACATACTTGAATGTCTTTGATGCAAAAATGGGATACCTCTTGAGGGACAAGAACCCTAGAAATCTTGGGGAAGCTTACAAATTGGCCATCAACATAGAGAGCAATAGAAGAATATCAAGAAAGATAGGAAGAAGAGATGATTGCAGGCCTCAAATGTAGAGTAAGAAAGAAATGGGAAGGTCTGCTGACTCTAAACCCAAAGAGGATAACAATCTAAGACAAATTTTAAAAGCTTTGGAAGGTTTAAAGCCTGGTGAAAAGGGAAACAATAGAGCTGTGACTATGGAGAGGTCAGCTTCAAACAATTTTAGTAGACAACCAAGAATGCAAAATTACCCTTACAACACTCAGTGGAAAGATGGCAGGCCCATTCTCCCAACCAAGCAGGAAAGACTTGATGGAAGGATCCCCGATCCTTTGCAGAGAAATTTAGTGAATTTAGCTGATGAGGTTCCATGGTGTGTTGTTTGTCAATCTCCTCATAGTCTAGAGCATTGTGTCATTGCTTTGAATTTACCTGATAATCAAGAAGGTGAGGAGCAGTATGATAAGGAAGGATGTGGTATGACTTCTTCACATGCGTGGGATGAAGCTGACTCTACTGATGAAGAGGGTGAAGAGTTTGATGATGTTGGATGTGGTACAATGAGGGGTGAGGAGCAAGTTTCTTTAAGAAGACCCTCAGATGAAGAAATTTCTCAAATCACTGCAGACATGGTCACTCAAGCTAGAAGCAATTATAACTTGAGAAATAGGATAGTTGGAAATGCAACTGGTAAGCCAGGTAGTATGTTCATCAAGAGGACAGAAAATGGTACACAATAGCATGGTGAAAAAGGCAAGGGTGCTGATGATACTAACCAAGTGAAGGTAAAAAGGAAAATTATGCCTGCTGCAGCACTTGGGAATAAAGTAAAAACATCAGATGTTGTGGTCCCTATTTCTCAAAATGGAGAAGAATCTTCTCTCAAGAACAAATCTGCTTTCACAAAGGATAAGGTTGTCACTGTCTTTGAGGAAGACATGAACAACCAAAAGTATGTTCCAATTGATATGTCCAAATTGCTTTCACAGATCACTGTCAAGGTTCCACTGTTGGAAATGATGAGAATAGAAGAACACAAGGTCAAGGCCTTGAATTGGGTAAATGGTGTTTCTTCTGCAGGAATCCAAGAAGTGAGTAGAAATGACAAACATGTGGCTTCCTTGGAAAACACACCCGACAGTAAGAGTGAAGAAATTATTTCTAAGATCCCTCAAATCTTCTTGGATACAAATATTGTAAACAATGCAGTAGGGACAGTTGATCCTTTCTTTTTGTCCCTTGTGATTGATGGTAAAATATTGAAGAATTGCATGATCCATTATGGGGCATCAAACACTGTCATGCCTACAGAGATCATGAAATCATTAGGACTAAAGGTTGATACACCTCACGAAAGATGCCAAGCTATGGACTCAAGAGAAGTGCCAGTTATTGGTACCATCAAAGCTTTGCCTTATAAATTAGCTGCATTTCCTAACAAACAGTTGACTATGAGTGTTCTTGTAGTTGACATTCCTCCTCAATATGGAATATTGTTATCTAGAAAGTGGAGTGCCTCCATGGGAGGAAGTATTCAATGTGACTTGTCCTTTTCCACTTTTGACATTAAAGGAGAGAGTGTGAAGGTGTCAAGGGAAGCCAGGACCCCACATATGATTGAGGAAAATGAAAAGGATAGCATGAATTGTTTTGTTGACACTGACATTGGCTCATTCCAAGTCCAGAGGAATAAGATACAGGAGAAGGTCAGGCCTATCCTTTTGGATGATGATGAGAGTAACATGGCAGAGGGTAATGTCTTATGGACATTATATTTTGATGGAGCAAATTCTAAGGAAGGTGTTGGAGCAGGAGTGTTATTAATATCCCCAAGTGGTAAGACTTTTAAGTTTTCTTTCACTCTCCTATTTTCTTGCACAAACAATGTTGCTGAATATGAGGCCCTATTGATTGGTTTGAAACAAGCATCAAAACATGGGATCAAACATCTTGGGGTAATTGGTGATTCTGAGTTAGTAATATCTTAGATTAGATCAAAGTATGCATCAAAAAACCAAAGGTTGAAACAATATAGGAATGTTGTATGGGATGAAATTGAATGTTTCAGTGCTTTTGGAATTGATTGGGTGGATAGAAGCCAAAACAAGATGGTAGATTTACTAGCAAACATAGCCTTAAGGCCAAAGGATGTTACCTTTGTGGGAATATCTAGAATTGAGTGTAAGTCCAGGCCTTCTATCCCAGATAATGTTGAGAATTGACAAGTATTTTTTGATGATCAAGATATATTGAGGTTCTTGCAGTGTGAGTCTCACTTTGATGGTCAAGAAATGGATTTCAGCACCTATGTAGACAACAAAGATGGAAAAAAGAATGTCCTTGGGAAGGAAGTGTTGCAATTGAAGTTAAATAGGATCCCAAGGGGATTGGTTGCTCTTGAGAGAGCATTTGATAATAAAGAGAGGGCTTGTGTAGCTAGACTTGCTGACAGGGTAAGTGATTTGGAGGAGGTGAATCTAGGGACAAGCCAAGAACCAAAGAACGTTTACATAGGTAAATGTTTATCTCAAAGAACTAGAAGAAATCTGATTGATCTTCTCAAAAAATTCAGACATGTCTTTGCATGGTCTTATGAATATTTGAAAGCTTATAGAGAAGATCTCTTTCAACATGAGATACTATTAAAGGAAGGAACTAAACCTTTTAGGTAGAAATTAAGGCCTGTGAACCCTACTTTGGCACCAAAAATGCAAGATGAACTTAAAAAGATGATGGATGCTGGCATTATCAAGCCTGTCAGACATTCTACTTGGGTGTCAAACTTGGTTCCAGTTAGAAAAAAGAATGGTGACATTAGGTTATGTGTTGATTTTAGGAATCTGAATGTCAATTCTTTGAAAGACAACTATGGTCTCCCTAATATGGAAAACATGCTGCAAAGAGTCACTGGATCAGAGTTGATGTCCATGATGGATGGTTTCTTTGGGTATAATCAAGTCATGGTCAAGGAGTCAGAACAATTCAAGACTGCATTCACTACTCCTTGGGGAACATATGTTTATGTCAGAATGCCATTTGGTCTGACAAATGCAGGAGCTACCTTCCAGAGAGCTACGGATGTGGCCTTTGCTGATTTTATAAATAAGTTTTTAGTGGTATATCAGGATGATCTCATGGCATATTCAGAGAAGGAGGATCAACACTGTGAGCATCTTGAAAATATTTTTATTAGAGCTCTGGAATACGAAATTTTTTTGAATCCAAAGAAATGTTTTTTTGGTGTGGTGGAAGGCAAGCTCTTAGGACATGTCATGTCCAAGGATGGAGTGAGAATTGATCCTGAAAGGGTTATGGCAATAGACAAGATTTCACCACCAAGGAATGTTAAAGGAGTACAGTCTTTCTTTGGGCAAGTAAATTTTCTAAGAAGGTTTGTTACTAACTTTGCAAAAATTTGTATTCCCATCTCTGGAATGTTGAAGAAAAATGCAAAAGTAGAATGTAATGAAGAAGCAAATGAGTCTTTCAAGAATATCAAATGGGCCATCAAGGATGCCCCTAATTTAAGGACCCCTGATTATGGTAAACCAATGCAGATTTTCTCCTTTGCTTCTTATCATACAATTGCATCCATCTTATTACAAAAGAATTCAGAAGGGTATGAGAAACCCATATCCTTTTTTAGCAAATCCTTACATGTAGCAGAACTAAAGTATGATATAGTTGAGAAGCAGGCTTATGCCCTAGTCAAAGCAGTCAAGGCTTTTAGGTGTTATCTTGTGGGAGCTAGGGTGGTTGCTTATGTTCCTAATGCTGCTGTCAAGGATATTCTAGTGCAACAAGAGGTCTCAGGTAAGAGATGTAGATGGATCAACAGGATCCAAGAATTCAATATAGATATTCAGATTATAAAATTGGTAAGAGGCCTTGGTCTTGCAAAGTTGATGGCACAGAGTAATTTGGTTGCAAACCATGTGAACATTTTAGAGGAGGAAGAAAGGCCATATGTTTATGATTTGGACTATCGTGATTGGTACAGGGATGTCATCAATTACTTGCAAAAATTGTTTCTTCCCCCTAACATGAGTGAAAATAAGAAAAGGACTCTCAGGCTACAATCTGTTAGATATGCCATTATACATGGTGAGTTATGGTGGAAAAGCAATGAAGGAGTATTGCTAAAATGTGTAGACCAGGAAAGGTCTAAGTCTTTCTTAGAATCAATGCATCAAGGTGTATGTGGAGGACACTACATGGCAAAGACCACAGCCCACAAAATCCTTAGATCTGGATTTTGGTAGCCTACAGTTTTTAAAGATACACATCAGTTTGTAAGGAAGTGTGATGCATGCCAGAGGTTTGCAGGTAAGCTAAAATTTGGTGGAAATTTACCACTCAAACTAGTCTCAGTTCAGGCCCCTTTCCAGCAGTGGGGTATTGATTTCATAGGTGAGATTCCAAACAAGTCTAGTGGTGGGCATTCCTACATATTAGTGGCAACAGACTATTTCACTAAATGGGTTGAAGCTATTCCCACTAGGAGGGCCACTAGTAAAGTTGTTATTGATTTCATGATGCAAAATATTCTCACTAGGTTTGGATGTCCAGAAACAATAGTGGTAGACAATGCAATGTGTTTTAGATCTCAGGAGTTTGATGATTTTTGTAAGAATGACGGGATACACATTTCATTTTCTTCCCCATATCATCTACAAGGAAATGGCCAAGCTGAATCTAGTAATAAAAGTCTTATTAAGATTCTCAAGAGGGTGTTGGGCAGAAATAAGAAAGCTTGGGACTCAAAGTTATGGTGGGCATTGTGGGCTGACATAGTGACCATCAAGAAGGCCATAGGTTGTGCCCCATTTGATCTAGTCTACATAATTGGAGCTAGGTTACCTCAGAACAATCTATTGCAAATGTATAAATTCATCCAGGCATATGATGAAGACTTAGATGATGAAATGAGACTAAGGATGGATGAGTTAATCCAGTTGGAGGAGGTAAGAAGAGATGCACATGAAAGAAATGAAACACTTCAGACATAGTGTAAGAGCTTATTTGATAAAAGAGCCACTCAAAGGAGTTTTGGGGTTGGTGACCTTGTTCTAATGTGGAATGGCAGATTAGAGGATAAGGGACGGCATGGTAAGTTTGATCCTATTTGGTTGGGTCCTTATCTCATTGAAAGTAAATGGGGAGTTGATTCGTATATTCTGAAAGATCTAACTGGTGGCACTTTGGAATTGCTTGTTCATGGACAATTCCTAAATTTTTACTTCTCTTGAAGTATCTTTTTCCATGAGCAGTAGTTAGGATTCTTCCCTAGGTCTCTTAGGGTTGTTTTTGGTCCAAAATTTTGTGGTCTTCTCTTCCAGTAGATTCTATTTTCTCATTGTATCTGCAAGTGATACATGTCCCCAGAAAGAGCCACTATTAGTCCGTTTTCCAGTCATTGCAAAATCTTATGAAATTGGCCTGTTCCCTGCAATGTGTTTGTCAAGTGTCCTGTCCCGTGCTCTTCTATGTTGTCGCCTTGCTTCAGTCCAAGTCGCATCTCCTAATTCCCAAAGCCCAGGGAGTTATTCGAGTTTCAAGGTCTGCAGAAATTTTTTAAAAAAAAATCTGCCACAGTGTCGAAAACCTGCAGTGTTTTCAAAAACCCTCGATGTTTTCGGCTTCCTTGTTTACCTTTATGTCATGTTGAAAATTATTGTGTCTTTTCAATCTTTTTCCGAAAACTTGCATTATTTTCGACCCTTTACCTTCAAGCTTTTATGCACTTGTCTTTTGGTGCCGAAAACTTTGTGTATTTTCGACCTCGGTCTTAACTGCACAAGTCCGACCGGATGGTGGGTCCAGATTCTTTCTGATTGGTTGTCGCATGGCCGCATGTCAGACTTTTCTAACATGTGATCATGCAACTGCTTGCCACCTAGCCATGTGGGTCCCAGTCCTATTCAGCTGCCTAGCGGTCTACTTTGCCTTAGTGTGCAAGTGCGATGTGTGGTGGGACCTAGTTTCTGGATTGGTCAGAGGGTCCTGACATGTCAGAACATCAACGGTTATCATTAAAGCATGAAGGATTTGTCAAGGCTATGCGCTTTTGTGACAATCGTCTAATCCTCTAAAAGGTAAAGTTGTTCCCTGGTCCTAGAGATGGTGATGTGGCAGCTTTGGGTTGGCTATCACATGATCGCATAGCCCAATTTTTGGCTATGTGATCATGCGACCGGTCGACACATGTCCATGGCAGTGTGGTGGCATTTCGTCGGTGGGCCCGGGAGATGCAGAGAAGTGGGTGATGTGGCGGTCTCATGGCCTTGTCGCATGATCGCAAGGGCCATTTCCACGACTTGTGATCATGTGACAAACCCCTTGTTGTTGACTCCATGCGGTGGTGGTTGCAGTGGCAGTTAAGGTTCGCAGGCTGTCGCATGTTCGCATAGCCCATTTCTGGGCTATGCGATCATGCGACAGGGTGCCACGTGTGCTGGGGCCCGTTTGTGGTTGTTTGTTGGTCCAAGCTGGTAGGATGGTAGTTTTGAACGCGGGCCCAGGTTGGGGTATCTCGGTGATAACATGACAATCGGCAGGTTGCATGTTTGCGGCTTGTCGCATGTTCACGTGAGCCAATTTTTTAGCTTGCAAACATGCGACAAAACCTTTTGTGGCCACGGTCTGGTGTCGATGGTTATGAAGAAGGCGAGGGGAAATGGCATGTCACATGTTTGCATAGCCCATTTTTGGGCTATGCGATCATGTGACCAAGCATAAATTTGGAGGCCAAATTCTTGTGGCGGTGAGAGTTGTGATTGCGCAATTGTGCGATTGGGGGCAAACTGTTAATAAACTTAAAGCCCGCAAAGTGCATGTGACCATTTGAACCTATAGAGAGTCTTTTGTGATAGGAGGTAACAAAATTGATGGTTTCAGCAGCCTGATTTGACTAGTTTGGTGGTGCCTACATGTTGCGGCTTGATCCATGTCATGTCTGTGTTTATTCCTCGGTGGGGTTAGGTGATTTTGAAATTTTGAATTTGAAATGATCATATGCTTGCATTGTAACCCTGGTATAAAGGGATTTCTGTGGTCATTTGAGATTATTGGGAGTTAGGTATTCAAACTTCTGGGTTGTGAGTCCTCTTCTCAGTCTGAATTGTAATGTCCTGTCTTGATTTTTTGGCAATTTGAAAGAAAGTTACAGGTCTAAGCTGAGTTTGCAAGTAGGGTTCCTTTGGATGGATTGTATGCACTTGAGGATTCTTCACACTTAATGTAGGCACTTGATTCTCATCTCTCCCTTGTGTCAACGTAGATGAATTTTGAACTTTCCAGTTCACTGCATAATAATTTATGTATAGGTCTTCATTCTTGAGTTCTAATCCAGGATTAGATTAAATGATGCTTCAGATGGGACCTAGATTTATCTCTTGTCTATGTAGGGATATGCTATAAGTAATAGAGGAGATTGTAAATGTGTTTATGGCTTTGAATCTTAGGTATATTTCTGGTGTGTGTGTGTAGTCTGTCTAAGAAACCTTGCCCAATGGATGAGGCACTAGCCTGGATAAGTATTTCTTTGCTAATATATCCTGATTGAGGTTGTTATGATTCAAAAACATAAAATTAAGAACCATTCCTTAAGTTTGTAGTATTTGGTTGTATGTGGTTCTACCCCATAGCAATGGAGAGTCAATGAGTGTTTGGTTAACATTCAATACTTTCTTGCTATCCATTTATCTGTTATTCAAACCTAGTCTTTGGTGTGTGAAGTATAGTTTATACTGGGTTAGGTGCACCCGCCTTGGTTTTGCAAAGCCAGAAGTAGAAGAGGGCAGTCTTGTCCCTAGAGTTGGTCCAGTTATCCTAAGAGCTCATTACATTTTGGAGCTAACCATCCCTAAAATCTATCTAAGGGTATACTGGCAGCCTATTAGAGCATAAGCATCATTTTGGACACCAACACACCCTATATGCAGAGAGAAGGAGAAATCTGCATAACAGAACCTTTCACTGGAACCAGAAAGGAATTCTAAGCTGGAACCCTTACAAAGTCAAAATTTTGACAATTTATACCACTAGCCACCTTAGAAGCCTAAATCAGTAGGATGCAACAAGCTACGGGTAGCTAGGGATAAAGTTTCACCAACCAGAATAATCAAATTAGAATTCAAAACAATTTATCACAATTCGGAGGGAAAAACACTGAACCCTGCCAGCAATTAACACTTGATCTTCAATCATGAAAGAATCTCTGAAAGGCACCAAAGATCAATCAAAATCTACAAAAATCAAACTGGAAGTGACCCTACAACTGCTTTTGGTACATTTCATTTACTCCCCCATGGCAAGACACTCCTCTTCTACAATCATCTCATACCCTGGAGCACACTGGAAACAGCAAACCAATTGCTTCTCACCAAATAGAGTCTTTTCTGCATTGAATTCCATAAAAATGGTACCCTCTGTCATTGGAAACACTCAGAAATTCAAACTCAAACTGCAACGGTCACCATGCAATTCGCGGGCTTTACGTTCTTTAACTGTTTTCCCTTTGGAAGCACAATCACATGGTCAACAACTTAACTGCCATAGGAATTCGGGCTTCATCCTATGCTTGGTCACATGATCGCAAGGCACCAAACTAACCTTTGCGATCATGTGACCGCAGTCTCCTAGCCATGGTCAATGATCACAAACCCTGCTGAAATGTCCTCGGCCACCTCATAAATCCCTCGGTGAATGAAAAATGGGCATGTCAGCAACACGGCACCATGGACCCACACAACTCCACAACCGTGATACCACCAGTGGTCACATGATCGCATAGCCAGAAAATAGGCTATGCGAACATACGACAAGCCTCCACGTAACTACCATGTCACTGAAAACACTGGCCCCACTTTATTTGGCGAACTGGTGATTGAAGAACTTTCACCAGTTCATGAAATACTATCCACCATCGCTAAAATTCTTAGCGATCACGTGACCACTATTCGCTGAATCGCTAGACAAACTAGTGAATCAGCTTTTATTGCGTGAACATGCGAACACATTAAATTTTGTTGGCACCGCCAGATCTCTATCCACTCCGCCAAACCTCAAACTTCACCTGGGTCTGCTTGATGCCACATGTCACACCACCATTCGCTGTAACCACTGAGTCACCTGACATAGGACCCACCACCGAGAAAAGCCTTATCTTTTGGGAAGATCGGATGGTGGTCGCATGATTGCAAGGGGGAGGAATATTCCTCATGATCATGCAGCAACCGTAGATCTTATTTGGATTGTTACTCCACCTAAGAAATATCGGGCCCACCTACCATCCTGCCACCTCAGACCAATCGGAAGATGCCAAATCACCACCTCCCACCGGGCAATGAAAAGAACTGGGGACCCATGGACCATCTGCCAAGGATTCAGCGACCACACGACTAACTGCCTGCTAGGTCGTTGAATGTTAGCCGATAACCACCAAACACTCAGAGATCACGTGACTAACAGTCATCGAGTCACTGAAGGTTAGGCACATAACTACCAGAAATAAGGGATTGCGTGACAACATAGTCGCTAGGTCACTGAATAAAATATGTAACCACCAGAGAATTTGGAGAATCAGCGACATAGCCGAGCCAAGACCGTGCCCCACCATCCATCACACCTATGCAATTAGGACCAAGGTCGAAAACACACAAATTTTTTGACACAGAGAAAGACCAAAAACACACAAGATTTTTGATGCCAGAAGACAAGTGCACAAAACAAGAAGCACAAGGTCGAAAACAATGCACAGGTCGAAAACATCATGGATTTTCAAAAGTATTGTGGGTTTTCATCACTGAGGTAGATTTTAAAAAACATTTTCCTGCAAACCTTGGAATTTGAATATCTTTTAGGACTTTGCAATTCAGCACGTCCAATTGGGACTGGAGCAAGGTGAAACATTGGAGAACACAGGGCTAAGGGCACTTCAAGAAAACTTGCAAGGAAATAGGCCATTTTCATAAGATTTTGCTATGACTGGAAAATGGACTAACACCTATAATGGGTGATAATCTTCCATGGTCCATCTCCTTGGAAAACTCAAGTGATCCATTGGCCGATGATTTTGTAGTCAATAAAACTTAGACCTCCTCTAGTTTTAGGCTGAACACAGTGCAACCAAGAAGGATTATTTTCCATTAAGGCCTTTAGTTCCCTTTAACAGTAAGTTAGCATTGGCTTGTAACATTTTTATCTTCATAGCATGAGCCTGATTTTGGCTTTGTCAGATTACTCTTTGTTATCACTCAGACTTCTATTTTACTATGCTACTGCTTCGCAAAAATTGAGTGGTTCATGATGATGGGTTTAAACTTTAGCAAATAAGCCCATAATGTCCCACGTTACCTATGAGACTCAATTAGTTCCAAGAGCACTTAGCAAAGTAATTCTTGCAATTAACCACTCACTCTTAGAGAAAAATAAAGAATGTTTACCAAATTCTTGTTCAGATGATAAGATTCTATCAATGATAAAATTAAATTGAAATAAAAAATATTTTATTTTATTACTTAAAAAATGAAAATTTAAGTAGGATTAGTACCAAGAATTATGGAAAGCATGGATTATGTCCTTGGCTTCAAGGTCTTTTGAGGAGTTTGTGAGTGGTTCGAACCATGAGGATGAAATGACTATTCCAATGAAACCTCCTTGACGAGCCTACCTTTTTAATTCCAGATGTCAGCTGATGCTCATTACTTGTAGTGTCATATTACACTTTTGATAAATCTTTTCTCAATAACTTCCAAAAAATATCATATCAAGATTGTCTTGTGTTAATTGTATCAAATTCCAACCTTCTTTTGGAATCAATTATGCAGTTTGATTGGGTTACATTGTTTCAAGCTTCATTACTAACTACGAGGGAAAGGATTAAAGAGAATAATGCTAAATTATTCATTTTAAATTTACAAATTACCTAGAATTGCCGTCTATAGACATCCACAGCTGAGGCATGAGCACGCAGCAGGTTATGGCCAGCCACATAAGACTCTATTGAAGAGTCGCCAGCACTGCAATTCCACAAGGAAGCAGAGCATCTTTGTGGAGGATAGCTCCCTGTTTCATATCCCATTGGTATGAAGACATTGGGCTCATTGAAAGTAGTCCAGTATTTCACTCTGTCTCCAAACATTTCAAAGCATGCTTCTGCATACCGAGCAAAATCATCTCTGATAAACAAAAGGAAAATACACGTGCCTTTTAGTTTGAGCTTGTTCAATTATTGCCAAGAGTTTTCTAGATTTAATTATGATAACATTTGAATTCCATCATTTCAAGCCTCTTTGCTGAAGTATGAACCCATAATAAGGGCAGTGTTCAACATTAGCTTGTAAGTTTGTAACCATTTAATCCTGATTATAGCTCCAGCAGAGAAGCCAAACAGCGGATCTCAAATGGTATAAGCAAGCATATTGAAAAACCCTAGAAATAAATTCTCTGTGAACAAACCACTCTCAAAGCAAGAGCTAAATCATCATTTTTTCTATCCAATAGAAGAGTAGAGAAAATAGGATGTTACGCAATGCGTGGATTTAGCCAATCGCCATATTGGTCTTCCAAGGCCTGAGGAATATCATAGCGACACAATGTGATGAATGGCTGTATTCCTGTCACATAAAACTTTGTAAGCGCTTAGAATGTCTTGTTGTATACCTTAATATGATACAAAATAATGCAAAACAAGGGGTTTTCTAGGAAGAGAAGGATTTAAAGAGGATTGCCTGTACTGAGAAGCTCATTTATGAGATTATTATAATATCTGACTCCCTTTTCATTTATTTTTCTACTACCCTCTGTAGACAAAAAAAATAGTTCTCAAATGTTAAATTAACTAGACATTTCTATCAAACTCAATCTCCTATTGTCTATACAATTACTGCAGTTAAATGCTCAAAACTTATTGTGATATTGCAAAGTTAGTTAAAGGAATACAAATTATTGATAATGTATAGAATGGAATGGAAGGTGAATTTGCAAACAAAATTTAGGGAAAAACATGGTATTTGTTAGATATGCTCCTTAAAATTTGAGTTGAAGGAGCATCTTGCATTCAAAATGTCCTCCTAATATGAGATTAGTGGGCACTTTTTGCCTCTTCAAAGACTTGCTTGGTTCTTTCCAAGCTTTCAAGAGGATAATGAGGACTAGAGATGTCTTTCCTTCTACATGTATGAGATATTGGACCTTTGTCAATGATTTTCTAGAGGAATGTCTATGAGAAGACCTTGTAGTAGATTGTTTATTTCCTACTTACAGCCCTCTTACTTAGATAGAAAGAGGCCTCCTACCAACTTCCAAGTTCACATTGTAGATCTACAAGGCATAGTGAACCTATTGACCCCCATGATCTCATGCCAATAACACATTTTTTATTGGCCTTGAATGTGAGAATTTTGAACGCCTTCAAGGATTATCTTTGGGACATAATTTCCTGTGTTTCACTGTTGACTTTTTGTTTTTTATTTTTCACAGGATGTGCCCATGCACTCCTTTTGTCCTCTATACATTGTATCTATTTTAGTTCCATGGACCAATTTTTATCTTTCATAGACACTAACATATAAAATAAATTTCCCTTGTTAATGAAGTAAGGGAAAATGTTTTTGATAGAAAGTATATTGTTTAGCAACCACCCCCTTTTTGGAAGCTCAAACTCAAATTTGACATTGCATCTAAAGGGAATCTAGGTTGAGATGGATTCATGTGGGCACTCTTCACTTAGACCATAAAACAAATAGTGAAACAAAATGGCTAGCTTTAGTGGCGGGTTTGAAATTGGCTTTATAGAAAGGGTGTAAGCAATTACTAGTCAAAAAGGACTTGAAAATTTTTATTACAAGGATTAAGAATCAAAATCATCCAAATTCCAAATTTCTCTAGGTTGCTTGATGAAGGCTTAGTGTTAGCAAGAACTTCTCTAATGTATTCTTAATGAATTTCTATAGAGAAGGCAATAAGGCACCTAACACTATCAGAAATGTGAGTATCTCTTAGAATCCCTTCTCTACCCTTTTAATGATTCAATGAGTCACGGCCTTCCTTGTGAATGCTTTGATTGGATTCCTTGGTGGGATGTTGCCTTTCCAACCTCTTGTTAGATTGAATTTTTTGTGTCATGTTCTTGTTGTGATGCTACACATTGACCATTCCTCATAGTGGTATGGTACTAGATAATTTTTTAATCTATGATGGTTAATTACCCCTACCCTAGTATGTGCACTCACATATTTCTTCTTTTTTGTATCATGACGGCTTTGGTACTTTGTGTTTAGGCTATGTGGCTTCTTGTGAATTGGTGTTTTCTTTCTAGCTAAGGTTATGTGACATTTGTTTGTACATAATCATCTATTTGATTGCTCCTAAGAATTTTTCCTTTTTGCGAGGGACTCCTACATGTCAAATTATCACATGTGCCAATTTTTTAAGAGCCCCTACCAATCATTGAATATGGAAAAGAAGGTTTTGGGTTAGGTGGATCTTGAGGACAATGGAAAGCTTTAGTCAAAGGATTCAATTCTAGATAACTTAAAAGCTAGATTAAATGTAGGGGTGACCTTGGAGGACATGCAATGATGGCTTGCTACTTTGGTTCTTCACTCCAATGACATGAGTCTTCTAGGGGTAGTAGGAATTCATTTTATTAAAGTTGAATCATTTTTGTGGGAGGCTAAAGAGCAAGAGGAGTCTAAAGAAATTGTTGGTCTTGATGCTTTCAAGGAGCGTTTGGCCCCATCATTGGAACCTTATGAAGGGAGAAGTTAAGGAAATGAAGGATGATTTCAAAAACTTGTCTTTTCATTTTGCAATGATCTCTATGTGGAGATTAAGACTACTTGTTTCTCATAGGATTTGGACTATGGAGGTGGCAAGTGCTTTTACACTTCCTACTAAGATGAAACTGTATCGTCTTAAAATGGAAGCACTTCCATGTTAAGAGCATTTAGCCCTTCGAGTGAGTGGTTTGGGGTCATATCGGATGCCTTGAATTGATCTTTTCTTTGATCTGGCTTTCTCCCCACTTTCCACTTCTTTTCTACTTCATTCTAGGTGAAATTAGGGTTAGGATCTTAAGGATTCTCTTGAATTTCCCTCTTCCATGGCTCTATTTTCTAGGTAGGATGTAGAAATAGATCCTCCTAGCCTTCATCATAGTAATCATAGCATTTTATGTCTATCCCTAACATTTTGTCATGCTTTGGTATCAGTTATATGTTTCTGGGCATCCCCAGGACCTCCTGACTGGGTTTTGAGTCAATCTGGGACTAGGGTCAGATTCGAGCTCGAACCTGACTAGGTCAAGATCGAGCTCGAACCTGACTAGGTCAGGATCGAGCTTGACCCTAACTAGGTCAGGTCCAACCTTGATTTTGTCCCCCTCATTCAAATTTCTAGTTTCCATGATTTCCGGGCATTAGGCTTTCGGGATATTTATTTTCCTACCTCCGGGTTCATCATTTCAGATTTCGGGATGGTAAATCCTCTAATTGCATTTAATCTAGGTATATTTGCTAAAATTTAGGACCTAATTGGGATTTAATTCTCCAAGGTGGCCCCTTTAGAGGAGTGTGCCCTAGTTCACTCTAAAAGGAGGCCTTCCTCTCTCATTTTATCATCCATTATTCACATCTCAAGCACTCAAGCTCTCAAGGTGATCAAGAAAGCATTCCATTCAAGCAAGCAAGTCCTCTTCTCCATCCAAGTTCTCCATTGAAGATCAAGGATTTAAAGCATTCAAGCCATTGAAGGAATTTGGTCCAAGCATTCAAGATTCATCATTCAAACCCTAGATCTAGCCATCACGATGGTGTGATCTTCCTTCAAGGTCCTTTGGTTCATCTTCAAGATCCATTTCATTCTTCCGTCAAGGTAGATTCCAAGCATACAATCATGGAGGTTTGATTTACATTTATTATTTTGTTCAAGCTTTCATATCAATATACTTGTTTACATTCAAAATACAATTGCATATATATTGAATTGCATAGCTTCATTGTTAGATCCTTTTCTACTACTTGCTAGCATTCTTATTTCAATTTCAATATTAAGGTTGATTCCAAATTGGGGTTTGACCAAGGCAAACCCCTCAAACAAACAACAAAAATCCTCCTTTTCTTACAGGTACAAGTGCGGAATTTTGGATTTGAGAGCGAATTTGGATACCCTTTTCAAAAAACTTCTAGGATTCGTGAACAAAGTCAGAATCAACCTTCAGAATAAAAATGTAGATCCTGACCTAGTTAGGTACAACCTTGATCTTGACCTGGTCAAGTACAACCTTGATCCTGACCTGGTCAGGTACAACCTTGATTTTGACCTGATTCAATCTCAAAAAAAGATTTTTGGGTTTTGTAGATCTCACAGTTTCGGTTTAGGGTCACGAGAATCAATAGTTTTTGAGATAATTTGATAAGGTTTTCAGCCGATTCTTTTTTGGAGGTAAGTACCTTTATTTCTTAATTTCAATATTAGTCATCTATATTTACTTTTCATATCAATAAAATTCTATGTATGTGTAAAATATTGGCTTTGGGGTCTCTTTTATGTGCAAACCATTGTTCTAGGACCCCATCCATATTTTATCCTATTTAGAAACTTCTAGGAAATTAAATAGGAAAATAAATGCAATTTCTGAATGCTTATTGTGCTACACAAAGAAATTCCTCCACTACTTAATAATTTACTTTGATCAAATCAAAACTCATATTTGCCCAAAAAGTAAATGTTTAGTTACAAAGGCACAAACAATATAAAATAGCCATATTTGATCATTGTTACCATAAAATTAATTCATTATGGTGGATACCATGAACATACAATAGAAACTACTACTTGTGCTTGCATCAAATATCTCAAATCTGCTATGCTCAAAATTGTATACAAGTACGAATATCCCCCTGGGGTGGCCTGAGAATCTCCAACTATGAAAGCCTTGTTGCTAGCATAGTTGTTGGACATGGTGTGCACTTGGATGTTTGAGTTTCATTTAGTTGGAGGTTAGACACTTCAAATGGGAGTTATGTGGCAGGAAGACTGAGGTTACCTCTACCCTACCAATTCCTTGTTGATATTTTGACTTTGCTACCCCTTGGACACATTTAGGTGTGACTGACTTGGGGGGTACTTCTTCAAGGAATCAACTTGTAACTTTTTGATAGGAAGAAATGGGTAAACAGATCTATAACCTTCTCCATCCTTCCTCCAATTTGTAAGATCATCACATGGAATGACAAAATTTTTAGTGCTAGCACAACAAATGTATGAATTTGCATTAAGAAAAACCATGACGAGAATTTGCATTGTCACCAAATCTTTATTGAAAATTTTTGTCCTCGTCGGTGGTGATTAGCATACTACTTTTGCTGGTTTTGGGACAGTTGTAGGTTTTCTTTGAATTCTTTCACAATATTCAAACTTTGTTGAATCAAATCTTTAGCTCTTGATACTCTACTTATCATGGTTTAGCAAACTAAAGCAATAAAAATATCAAATATAATGCAAATAAAAGGAAAAAAATAACAATTTACAACAACACACAGATTTAAAACAGTTCACCCAATGTGGGCTACATCCATAGAGAAACATCTATCCACCTTTTCTTTTTATTATCCAGCAAAGAAACAAATTAAAATCTCATGACTATTCACATTCCACAGTCACTTATTTATCAGCCATTTTGGAGGTTTACAAAGGTCAGTTTACATACACCAAAATAACATTTGACTCTTTTATTACATAAAGGGAAAAAATTCCTTCAAGGGCACTAGCCCTAGACCCCTACTGTGAGTTCCACCCTTGGACCCTACCACAAGGATCACCCCCTTGAGCCACACAAGAGGAGCTCTGCCCCCTTGCACCCCTCTATAATTGATTTGGAGGGAACATGGCTAAAAAGATCACCAAAATTTAAGCTTGACAACATGATCAATTGCCACATACCAACACTATCATCCACAAGGATCATGTCTATGAATGAAATGGCATCGTAACAATAAATTTCCTTGAAGGGAATCATACATATAGACATGTGATGAGTATAATTGTAGTAATATTCCCTAAGGTGCAGCTATTTGACCCAAGTGGTTTTCTGCCCTTTAACATAGTTCCTCAAGTAGTCTTCTATCTATTTATTCATAATCTTTGTCTAATGTTGGTTTGGGGATGATAGCTAGTGCTTGGGGTCAACTTCGTGCCTATCAAATAGAAAATCTCTTGCCAAAACAAGCTAATGAACTTGCTATCTTCCACTCACAATGTTCCTTGCAGCCCATGAAATCTAAAAATCTCCCTAAAGAATAGATTGACAACATATGGAACCTTGTACTTTGAAGAAATGACATGGAAATGAGCATATGTAGTGATCCTATCATAACCACATAGATACAATCTTTACCTTGCACCTTTGGAAGGTTTGTAATGAATTTCATGGAGACACTCTCCCATTTCTAATTTGGAATGGTAGGGGCTACAACAAACCAACTGGAAATACATACTTTGTTTTGTTTTGTCTCCACAACATACACTTCCTAACATGCTTCAACACATCATTATTAAGCCCTTTCCATGAAAAATGTTTCCTTACTTTCTTGTATGTGTTGTAGTAACCTAGATGACTAGCAAGTGGTGTGCCATGGCATGCCCTCAAAATTATGGCCAACATCTCCCTATCATTAAAGGAGAAGCTCCTCTCCATCTTGAGCTTCCTACTCTCAAATGCTATGGGATGCATATTCTGCATCAAGACTACTCCAATCCCCTCTCATGGAGCAGTACATTCTATAACAAAAGGAAGTGAGAAATCATGAATATCCTAAATAAAAAATTAACTCATTACCTCCTTGTGTCTTCCAAAAGTTCTCTAAGCTAAAGGGACCTAATAGAAAAGCTTCTTTATTGATCAAATCTACCAATGGGGATGTAAGTTCTTAGAAACTCTTAATAGACCTCCTGTAGTAGCTGCAAATTCCCACAAATTCTCTCAAATTTGTCAAAATCCTTGGTCTAGGCCAATCTTGTATTGCCTTGATCTTTTCCTCATCCATGCTATCCCCTTGAGCACTAATCTTAAATCCAAAATATAATAACTTCATTAAAGCCAAACTTACATTTGGATGACTTTGCATAAAATGAATGCTGCTCAAATATTGCAAGCACCTTATCTAGGTTCCTCAAATGATCCTCCCTTATTTTATTGAAAATCAAGATGTAGTCAAAGGGAACGAATACATATTTCCTCAATTGCAAATTAAATACTTGATTCATGCACTGAAAGGTGGCAAGTGCATTGGTTAACCCAAATGGCATGACCAAGAACTCACAGTGCCTATAGTGAGATATGAATGTTGTCTTCTACACATCCTCACCTCGAACCCTTGTCTGATGATGCCCCAATTATAAGTCAATCTTGGAGAAGTTCATTTCACCATGAAGCTCATCCATCAACTCATCAATCTTGGGTATGGGGTAGAGAGATTTTATTGTATTTGTTGAGGGATCCATAATTGATGCACATCCTCACAGTCACATCCTTTTTCTTCACTAATACCACAAAAGAAGCAAATGGTCTAAAAGTAGGAATATGTGCCTCATGTCTTGTAGCTCCTTAACTACCTTCTCAATCTCTTCCTTGTACCTACTTGGGTGCTAATAAGGCATAGTGATTATGAGTTTTTTCTCCTTCATCAAGCTCGATAACATCATGTAAGCCCCTATCTAGTGGTAGTCTAGGAGGAATTTCGCTGAGTATCTTCTATGTTTATCCAAGATAGATTGAATATCAAAATGGTAAGGCCTCCCATATGTGCTCCACTTCTATGTTTACCTCCTTAATTACCTTCTCGGTCTTGTAAGATTAGAATTGGATTAGCATGCATATACATGAAATAACCACTAAAATCATGCAAGAAACAAATATGAAAAGTAATTCTAATCTACTTCATGAAAAACAACTTAGAAATAGAAGAAGTAAAACTAAGTCTAAAATCCCTCTAAGATTTAGTTCTCATGTTCTCCTTTCTTCTCCTTTGAATGGATTGATGTAGCTCTCCAATAGCATATAAAGTACACCACGAATTTGAAAGCAAATTGAGAATACTAGGAGTGTGGTTGAGCATAATAACAATGAAAGAAAATTGGTCCCTTTGTAAAGGGAAATGAAGTCCTATTTATAGGATTTTTAGGAGAATCAACGGTCATGATTTTATAAAGATGAAGGGTTAAGATTCTCTCATTTGAATTATTTAATTCAAAGTGGGTGGATGGGTGGATCCACTTTGAAAAATGAAACCTACTACCCAAATTCGTATGAAATGCTTTGAGTGAGGTTTAGGAGGGTTTAGGAGGCCTCTAGAGGGTAGTTAGAGTCAAATTTAGCTTCCCCACTTGATATACTTAGGGTTAGGTGTTGAATTTTGGTCACTAGGTGGCCCAAGACTCATAAAAGAGCCTCCAAAAATGACCCCAAAGTCCAAATCCGAGTTTGTGGAGTTTGGATTATTTGGACAAAGTATATTTCTTCCCATGTGGTTGTTTTTGACTTGGAAGGAGAAGTGAAGACTTTAGAGGTTAAAGAAATCATTATTTTAATTTTAGTGGTTGACGTGGGTAAGAAAGATGAGTTTGGTGAGAATTAGGAGTCATGTGCTCCCATAGAATTAAATATAATATTTAATTCCAAGTGGGTTAAAAGAGAAATATGAATTAATTTAAATAGATAAATATATTTATTTAAATTAATAGAAGAAAATGATTTAATGTGCTCAAATAGAATTAAATGTAATATTTAATTCCAAGTGGGTTAAAAAGGGAAATGTGAATTAATTTAAATGTATTTATTTAAATTAATAGAAGAAGGGGATTTAATTAATTAAAGTACTAGGACTTTAAATTAATTAATCATAGGGTTTATTTAGCCATGTGATTAATACAGATTTAAGGTTTTCTGTATTTGACACTAACTCGAGTAGAATCAATTAGAAGACATAATTGCCTAGTATAATAGGACTTTGATGATTTAGAAATATTGATATATTGAGGCCAATTTTGGGGTATTACATTTTGCCCCTCTTTGAATTACTATGCGAAGCATAGTGGTTCAAAGAATAATCTGATGTGATGATTGATGTCTAGATTGGGTCTTGATCGACCAAAGATTTGAGATGTTGTTAACGGTACCAACAATTAACCAATGATTATGAACAAGTGATAAGATAGGTGATTCTGAACCTATGATTACGAGGAAGTGAGTGACCTGATTCCAGACCTGATCATTCAAAGGAATCAATATGGTATCAAATCTGAACCCTTCAGTTACGAAGAATTGAGGAAATAGCACTGGTGAACCGATGGTTACGAAAAGTTGATATAGTTAACGAGATTAAGAGAATACTAGATTGATATGGATTTTGATGAATCTGATATGCCTCGAGTGCTGTGTAGATTTCAAGCTAATCTCCAGAACAGAGTTTTGATTCCTGGAATCTAGGTTAGGTTGCCCAAATACCAATCAGAATTGATTTTTAGGGGTTGAGATTAGATTGCCCCAAGCGATGTGCCTCAGTGGATTTACAAAAGAGAGATATGATGCCCCCTCAAAAAATTGGGCGGAAATTGATTCGAGGATAAATTTTTTAAAAGATTGAGGTTAGATAAGATTGATGGAAGGAATGTTAGACGGAGTAAAGATGATTGGTGATGATACTTGCTTTCATAAGTGCACTTCATGTCATTAGAGCTTTATTTTGATTTTGCAAAAGTGGATATGTCATACTTGGCATAGAAAGCTAGGATGATGATCCATTTGTGTAAACAAACACATAGCAGACAGAGAGTGATCGCATTCTTCCTGAGACATACAAACAAATGCCTCGAGATCTCAAAAGATCGTCCAACAAGCAGAAGTCAAAACAAAGCAAGGAAAATGATTATGTACAAATTTATTGCAGATTTTATTTTAAATTTATTATTTTATTTTTATTTTTATTTTATTTTTTGGAAATATTGGATGTTTTTATGTGTTTTTCAAGACATGTTACAATTTTTACTATGTTTTCTAAGAACATTATATGATTTTTAAGATTTTCTCAGGATAATAAAAGAGATACATGGGCAAAGAAATGCCCCCAACATCTGATAATTATGTAAAGATGTTCGCAGTGACCCTTACATTCACTTCAAAGGATGAACAATAGGACAATGACAATAGGCAGACATAGTGAGAACCACTGGTGACTGTTGCGAGGGAAATTCTCAAGGAGAGAGATCTCAGTGATAGCTAGGCAAGAGTTTCTCCTAGGGAGTTGCTGAAGTATAAGGATGGATAGGACAAGATTGTTGATTAAATGTGACTGCAAGACTGGCGAGGATATGTTCAACATGACATGACAATATGTACATCGGATGAAGAATATCTCAAGATGAGAAGATAGAGGACCTAAAAAAATCTCAGGATTACAGATAGATACGATACAATATGGTGAGATCTTTCGAAGTGTGATATTTGGGATGGTAACAACTTCTTCTTTGATACGGGTGTGATGATGGAACATCCCGGATTGAATTTCAAACAAGAGTTGTTTTTTAGGAAGAAGTGTCATCGTGCTATATACAACGGTTATAAAGGACAAGAGGAACTATTACCGGTAGGGTGCATAGGCATAAATGATTGGTATTTAGCAAGGGAAAAAGGCCATGGATAATTTACAAGAGAAAACACAACAAGTGTATCAAAGAGGAAGGCGAAGAAAGAAATATCATCAATGGGGAGAAGAAAAGGCATTAGGCATAATGAAAGAAAGTAGAAGGAATGAAGATGGTGATGATAAGAGTGTGGATGGGAGACAGGTAAGGCAAAAGCTCATGATAAGATGTCCCTAAAGAGATCCAAGTCCGTTGCTGTCTCATGCTGCGCTTAGGAGACAGACTGAGGATGCGGGTGAGGGAAGTCAGGATGAGACATCCCAGGATCAACATCCGTCATGGAGACCAAGCTATCAAATATTTTCTAGCTCTTTTGAGAAATGTCAACCAGCTGATCCACAACAGGAACTAAATCCTGGTGTACAATGGCCAGAACTAAGGCCAAGTGTTGCAACGCAAGAAATGGTACCAGAATAGGCGGTGTGGTGAAGATTTGTGTTAGAGGAAGACTACAATGTGGTGGTCAGAGAGAGAGACAACTTGTAGGGTATTCTGGTGATGAAAAAAGAAAGGGAAGATCAGGCAGAGAGAGAGGTGATGTGGTTGCAAGGTATAATGGATAGGGTCCAGGAAGATAGTGCTCAGACTGAAGCATCCCTCATGCAAGGGGTGATAGAGGTGGAATGGGCTTGGGCAAATAGTGCCCTAGCAGTCTACAACACATTACAGGGTAGAGTGGAAGCATCCCAGAAGACCATGATAGAGATTGACACCATGTCGGAGGAGACACAAGAGCAACTAAATGTAGTGACTCAATAGGTGAACAATCTCAGACAACAGCTAGAGGATGTGACAGTGAACAGAGATTGATGGAGGTTCTTGGCAGAAACCAACAAAGATGAGCAAGATATTGCATGATGGGCAGTGACACTCCCAGGAGCATCTCAACTATTGATGGAGACTCTATCAATCATGAGAGAATCAGCTAGGGTTGGCCAGGAAGCTGCCTACTATATGGGATTGTACCATCAAGCAGTTCCAATAGATCAAAGGAAAGCATCACTCACAGACAGAGGAAGGGCACAGTGGGTGAATAGGCCAATTGGTGGTGTTGGTGTTTGACCACCAAGACATGGAAGTGGGGGGAGAGGAGCTTCGACACCAAAATCCTCACAGGCTGAACAGTGACACAATTGTTATGTTTTGTTTGTTTTTTTTTTTAAATGAATATATATGTATATATATGGATTATGATAAAAGAAGGATGTTTGTTTGGACTCTTGTTCCTATTCCTTTGTTGTTGATCTTTTTAGTCTTCCAGTTAAATCCAATAGATGTGAAACATGTGAAAGAAACGTCATATTGTTGTACATAGAGATGATCACATGTTGTTGTTCAGAGCTTCAAAATGACTAGAATATATATTGCCAGCATTAATTGTCAGAACTTCTTCCAAATGTATCACATTCATTAGATTTGATAGGAAGACCAAATTAATCTTTTGACAAATGACTTATTGGATAATCATCACAGAGCATTTGGTATCGAACGATCACAAGATGTCATACAACCCTCACTAATATTGCTATCATGAGAATATGAATATGACATTAGGCTAAGATTTGTCTGAATGAGGTGTAAGCATTAAGGCACAAGAAGCCAGAATGACCTGAACACCTATTCCTTTTGATTTAGCAAGTTAACATAAGCATCAAAGTACAGTTGCTAGAATGACCTGAATGTTTCTTGCATACAAACACACCAGACACACTAGAGTTCCTCCTTTTTCTAAATGATTGATAAGAATTTTTAACAATGCTCGTAGTGACCCTTATGTTCACTTAACAGGACGAGCATTTGCAATTTCACTTGTAGCAGAAAGAAGTCACTCAAACAAACAAGGAGAAGAACCAACCTCACCAAAGTTTCCATATAAAAGGAGTCAAGGTACACATGGCCATCCAACATGAGATGAAGGCTCTCATAGTGGACACCCCTCTTAGATAGATTCATTAGATCATTGGAACTAAACCAACAAACAAAAAGTAAGAAAAGATCATGCCCCTAGTCTTCACATTTCACAGTCAAGAAAGACATCTTAGATTCGCTCGAGGGGAAATGATAAAGCAACAAACAAGCACTCAAAGGAAAAGCTCAGCACACTTCAAAGGAACACAAATTCAATTTGAGTTTTAGTTTACGTTTGTGTTCAAGTGGATTGAAGTCAAATCAGAAATGTAAAACATTCAAAGTCTTAAAGGGATAGCGATAGTAGGTAGACGCAGTGAGAATCACTAGTAACCGTCATGAGAGACGAAGTCTCAAGAAGCTATTGGATCGCGAACCAAGTATCAGCAGGCGGATGTAGTGAGAACCATTGGTGACCGTCGCGAGAGACAAAGTCTCAAGAAGATATCAGAGTACGAACCAAGTATCAGCAGGCGGACGCAGTGAGAACCACTGGTGACCGATACAAGGAAGATTCTCGAAAGAGAGAATTAAGCACGAATGAAACATCAGCAAGCAAACGCAGTGAGAACCATTGGTGACTGATGTAAGGAAGAGATCTTGAAAGAGGGGTTTGAACAAGAGCTAGGTATTAGTAGGCAGGCATAGTGGGAACCACTGGTGACCAATACACAAGAGATCCTCAAAGAGAGAAGTCTCAAAAGTTGCTAGGCATCAATAGGCAAATGTAGTGAGAACCAATGGTGACTGATGCACGAACAAAACTTCTAAAAGTGATAGGACAATGCCACCTAGACCAAGAAGATGCCCCCAAGTGTGACCAGTTCCAATCCATGAAGAGTCAAGGAAAATCTCGAAGATAACTGAAGGCAAGTGTATGAGCTAGCAAACCAAAGTGGGAAACAGACTAAAGCAGGAAACAAAGGAAGCAAACTAAAGCAAGAAACTAAGAGCCAAGCGACACCGAGATGAGATATAGCGTCAGAAAATAAGAGGCACCTATTTACTAGGTCTTCACCACCTTGGCAAAGATGCTATTTTTGCTACCATGACACCTGTTTGCCAAGTTTTCATCAATGGTACATTTTTCTTCTTTTTCAATTTTTTTTGTACTTTTCTCTTTTTTTTAATTTTTTTGTATTTTTTATCTTTTCATCTTTTTTTTTTTTTGTATTTTTTCAAATTTTATATTTTTCTTTTAGTATTATCAAGGCGCCTATTTACCAAGTTTTCACCAGGATAATAGATACATCAAAGCGCCTATTTACCAGGTTTTCACTAAGATGATCATTTTGTCAGGACATCTTGCAATTTTTAGGATTTTTTGACAATATACCATTTTAAAGATTTTTTCAGGATCAATAAGTATGTACATGAGCATAGAATGTCTCAGTTGTAGAACTTCTTCAGATGAAGAGCATTGATCAGCTCTTTGAGTTGTTCTCCCTCAGCAGTAGAGAGCTGATAGGCACCAGACCCAAATGCTACAGTAATAATATATGGACCAAGCCAATTTGGTTCAAACTTTCCTTTCTATGTCCACTGCTATTGATTCTTGGGATTTTCTCTTAGAATGAGATCACCCACTTGGAATTCCCTTGATCTCACCTTCTTATTGTAGCTCTTGGACATCCATTTCTGGTATGCTCTTAGATGATTGAACACCATGTGTTGATGTTCATCCAGTAACTCTAACTCTTGTAGCCAAGATATTCTAATGTCTTCATTAGTAATGAGGTTCTTCAAAGAGACTCGTAATGTAGGAATCTCAACCTCAATAGGAAACACAACATCCACACCATAAACTAAACCAAAGGGCGTGGCCCCTGTTGGAGTTCGAATGGTTGTTCTGTAGGCCCATAAAGCCAGATTAATCTAGAGGTGCCAGTCTCTACCAGATTTGTGAACTGTGCGGTGTAGAATTTTAAGGATCACCTTGTTTGATGCTTCCACCTATCCATTACCCTGAGGATAATAGATGGAAGACCAATGCTGAGTAATCTTGAACTTGGAACATAGCTCTTTTAAATCCTTATTCTTGAACTGCCCCCCATTATCAATGATTATTGAGGAAGGTACACCATATCTACAGATGATGTAATTCAGGATAAACATAGCTACAAATTTTCCATTTATTATAGTTAGAGGTACCACCTTGACCCACTTGGTGAAATAATCTATATCGGTGATAATGAACTTGTGTCCATTTGAAGAAGACAGGTGAATCTGACCCACCAAGTCAAAGGCCCATTGCTAAAATGGCCAGAAAGTGATAAATGGGATTAACTCCTTGGCAGGAGCGTAGATCAAATTCCCATGAAGTTGACATTGTGTACAAGCCTTAGCATATTGTATAGCTTCTTTCTCCATATCAGGCCAATAGTAACCAGCTCTGATAAGTTTGTGGGCCAATGTCAAGCCATTCGAATGAGAACCATAGATGCCTTCATGCACCTCCACTAACGCACGCTTAGACTCATCGGGTTCTAAACATCTAAGGAGGGTACCGTCTAGACCTCGCCTATACAAGTCATTAGCAATGATGACATACCGTGAAGCACTATGAATTAGGTGACATTTTTCATTCCAAGTGTAAGTATCAGGAATAATCTGGTCACAGAGGTAAGAGTAGATGTGATGGTAGCGAGATGAATTATGTCCGATGATGAAACAAATCATCTGGGAATTAGGAGCATTATAGGCTGGGTAGGGTAATGTTTCCACCAGGAATTCATGTCGAAAGTCATTTTCTGGCATTTTTAACATGGAAGCAAGAGTAGCCATTGCATCGGTTGCTTTGTTATCTGCCCTTAGAATCTTTTGGAAAGTGACATGTGCAAAGTACTTTTGTAGGTCATCGACCATCCGTTTGTAGGGCACCATTTTTTCATCCTTTGTGTGATAGATATCATTGACCTGATTGATGACCAATTGTGAGTCACCGAATATTTTGAGTTCATCCACTCACCATTCGATGGCTATTTTCATTCCATTGATCAAAGCTTCATACTTAGCTATGTTGTTTGTGCGAGGAAACAACATCTTATATGCTTTAGGTAAAGAGTACCTTTGGGGTGTGATGAATAATATCCTAGCACCTGACCCCTATTAGGTGAATGATCCATCAAAGAACATAGTCCAGGACTGATGTGTGAGAAGCATTATGGACTCATCTGGGAATTCAATGCTCAATGGTTGATGGTCGGTGAGTGGTGTCTCTGCCAACTGATCTGCAATTACTTTTCCTTTGATAGCCTTCCTTTCCAAATACTCAATGTCAAACTCGCTGAGAATCATGACCCATTTTTCTAGTCTACCTGTAAGGGCAGCTTTGCTGAGCAAGTATTTTAATGGATCAATTTTTGCAATGAGTCATGTAGTGTGAGCAAGCATGTACTGTCGTAGTTTTTGTGAGGAAAAAACCACTACTAGACATGCCTTCTCAATGACAAAGTAATTTTTTTCATAGGAGACCAATGTCCTACTGATGTAGTAAATAACTCTTTCTTTGTTATCTTGATCTTCTTGAGCTAGTAGGACACCTAGTGATGTGTCTGTAGCAGAGATATAAAGAATGAGAGGCTTCCCATGAATAGGAGGCATTAGGATTGGTGGATTTGTAAGATACTACTTAATCTATGTGAGTCCTTTATCACAATCTTCATTCTATTTGTAAGTCACACCTTTGTGTAAAGTCTTGGTGAAGGGTTGTGATTTGTTGGCCAATTGTGAAATGAAGCATCGAATAGTCTATAATCGACCTTGAAGTCCTCTCATCTGACTAATATTCTTCAGTGGAGACATGTCCATGATAGCTTGAACTTTTTCTAGATCTACTTCTATGCCTTTTGCAAAGATGATGTAGCCAAGTAGCTTTCCAAATGTAACCCCAAATGCACACTTCTTTGGATTAAGCCTTAGACTGAATTGTTCCATGTGATCAAGTATGGGACCCAAATCTACAAGGTTTGTTGTTCTTTTCATGCTCTTAGCTAAAGTGTCATCTACATAATCTTTCATTATCTTATGCATCATGTCATGAAATATAGTGGTGACAGCTCTCTGATATGTGGCTCTAGCATTTTTTAGTCTAAAGGGCATGACATTCCAATAGAAAGTCCCCCAGGCACATGTGAAGGCTTTTTTCTCTTGAACTTCTAGCGCAATCTTTATCTGATTGTAGCCAAAGAAACCATCCATTAGTGAGTACATTTCATAACCAAATGTCATGTCCACAATCATGTCAATATTTGGCAATGGGAAGTCATCTTTAGGACATGCCTTGTTCAAATCTCAGAAATCTGTGCAGACTCAGATGGATTTGTCATGTTTAGATATAGGCACAATATTGGAAATCCATTCCGCATAGTCAATTGCTCTAATGAAACCAACTTTGAGAATTTTTTCTAATTCTGCTTTGACCAAGAGTGCCACATGTGGATGCATTTTGCAAAGCTTTTGTTCAATTGGCTTAACACCTGGTGCAATAGACAGGTGATGCATGATCAGATTAGGATCCAATCCAAGCATATCAGAATATGTCCATGCAAACTTTATTTTCTTGCTTCGAAAGAAACTGATGAATTCCTCTTTCTCTGTTGTAGATAGTGACTGTGCCAAATGAATGATTTGAGGTACAGATTATGTCCCCAAGTTCATAGGTTGAGTTGGCTCAATCAGAACTGATGATCTTTCTTGCAAATGACTTGGAAGCGTATCAAGTATCCCATCCTTGGGTGCCTCAAAGAGGTTTACATCTTTTATTTTTACTTTTTTGGGCTCTGATACTGCCACAATGTGGTTTTCACCATCAGAGCATCTATTATTTTTTCTTTTAATTTTGTGACTGAGATACTTGATATCAGCTTTAGTTTTGTCTTCACTAGTGGAGAACATTATTGGTTCAACAGTGTTAAGGTAACAGGTAAGGGTGTAATCTTGGTTTGAGTGTATCAAGCAATCCTTTACAACCACAAAATTTTGATCAAGCAGTAGTGACATAGGAAGTAGTCGCAAACATTTCTACCAAGGACAAAGAAACATGGTAGAATCATGGGAGTCTTTGTTTAATCATGATTGGATAGTTTAAGACTCGAAACAAACACATAGTTATCCCTACAAAGAAAATGGTAGAGAAGACAAAATATGTGCCTCACAACTTATGCGCATGCATTCACCTCACACAGCCGTGTCACCCCCTAGAGGGCGCCCCTGTTTTTGGTGTTTCCAAGGACTCAATAATATATGTTCAAAGGTTACCCTTGAAGTAGGGGCCAGTGTCATATACCACCTTCAAACATCCAGGTGCATGCCTATGGTGAGAATCTACGGGAGAGATTCTTTCCCCTCCCTGCGCAAAGATTATGTCCCATTTCGGAGATGAACCGGGTAGGAAACTAACTAAGAGGGTGTTTAGTGGGCTTCCATTCACACTAACCTTTGGTGCCCCTGATACAAGGCTTGGGCCTATAGCCACACCGACACCTGAAAGTCATACACCCCCACAAGCAGGGCTAGGAGCGGCACCGCTTAGTACAACAGACAGAGCTTTCTCAAGATGATAGTCAAAATCATGAGAAAGAAGTTAACATGGCTTTGGAGTCTTTATACTCAACAAAGCTTTCTTTATTATAGTGAGGTGGAATCACCGGCAAAAGGTGTGTACTCACTTGGGTCATTTTCGGAGGTTCAACTTCCGACAGGCCCTCTAAAGGTGACTCAAAACTTGGTTTGGATCCAAGGGTCGGATTTTCTGATTCTCTCAAAAAGAGAAGAGCATACTTCTATACCTCTTCACCTTACCCAAACATAAAAAACATATTCATCACTGAGTTAGCTTCACTCCACCAAATCCACAAGCTTTTGGGTTTCTGATTCTCTCAAAGAGAGAAGAGCATAATCCCCTAACAAGTGAATGTGCTAAAGATTCACTACCTTTCCTTGCTTCCCCAGGTATCTATCATGCTATTAACATCTAGGTCTTGGATTCATCCATGGGTATCACTTCCATGTAATGAAGAGCCTATTACCCTACTTTTCTATCAAGACTCTTAAGAAATTTTAACAAGGCCCTAGTTAGACTATGTGTGAAAAAGCATGAAAGCAAGCACAATGTCTTTAGATTTGAGTTCTTTGACAAGCGTCCTGCATCAAATGTGTTAGTAGTGTTGAAATTAGATCTTCATCCCACGAATGCCACAAGTTGAAAAGTGATGATTAGTAACAAAAAAAAATCTGCAAAAAAATAAAAGATTTGAAATCAAATAATGCAGATTTTACTTTCTAATTAGAAAGGAAATGTGATAAAAATATAAGTTATGGTTCTTTCCCTTCCTAATTAAAATTATGTAAAAGAAATTTTTGTGTGCTTTGATCCACCTAATTAGACTATGTGAGAATTGTAGTTCATTTTAAATTCTCAAAACAAATCTGATTTTTGCATGCTAAGAAAAAAAAAAAATTTGAAGTCCTGCAAATACCACAAGTTACATTGTTAGGTGTAAAAGTCTTGTTCTCTTCTCTTATTTTCAGGACTGAGTCTTATTTTTTTGCAGATTTGTGTAGACCTCTGAATCAGCTTTCCAACACTTCTTGAATGATCAAAATCCGAGTTGATTTGCAAAAGTTATGGCCATTTTAGTGGAAGTGCCTTTTTAAGCCAAAAATCTGTAAGAAGAAGAAGACGAAAAAGAAGAAGAAGAAGAAGAAGATCCAAATGCTCCTCAACCTGCAATCTTGAAAACTTAGAAGCACACTAAAACCACATTAGAAGATTGTAAGATTAGAATTGGATTAATGTTCACTTCGGGTTCACCAAAATGTAACATTAGAATTGGATTAGGGTTCACGTCGGGTTCACCAAAATGTAAGATTAGAATTGGATTAGCGTGCATATACATGAAATAACCACTAAAATCATGCAAGAAACAAATATGCAAAGTAAATCTAATCTACTTCATGAAAAACAACTTAGAAATAGAAGAAGTAAAACTAAGTCTAAACTTCCTCTAAGATTTAGTTCTCATGTTCCCCTTTCTTCTCCTTTGAATGGATTGATGTAGCTCTCCAATAGCATATGAAGTACACCATAATTTTGAAAGCAAATTGAGAATACTAGGAGTGTGGTTGAGCATAATAACAATGCAAAAAAATTGGTCCTTTTGTAAAGGGAAATGAAGTCCTATTTATAGGATTTTTAGGAGAATCAATGGTCAGGATTTTACGAAGCTGAAGGGTTAAGATTCTCTCATTTGAATTATTTAATTCAAAGTGGGTGGTTGGGTGGATCCACTTTGAAAAATGAAACCTACTACCCAAATTCGTATGGAATGCTTTGAGTGAGGTTTTGGAGGGTTTAGGAGGCCTCTAGAGGGTAGTTAGAGTCAAATTTAGCTTCCCCACTTGATATACTTAGGGTTAGGTGTTGAATTTTGGTCACTAGGTGGCTGAAGACTCATAAAAGAGCCTCCAAAATGACCCCAAAGTCCAAATACGAGTTTGTGGAGTTTGGATTATTTGGACAAAGTATATTTCTTCCCATGTGGTTGTTTTTGACTTGGAAGAAGTGAAGACTTTAGATGTTAAAGAAATCATTATTTTAATTTTAGTGGTTGAGGTGGGTAAGAAAGATGAGTTTGGTGAGAATTAGGAGCCATGTGCTCCCATAGAATTAAATATAATATTTAATTCCAAGTGGGTTAAAAGGGAAATATGAATTAATTTAAATAGATAAATATATTTATTTAAATTAATAAAAGAAAATGATTTAATGTGCTCAGATAGAATTAAATGTAATATTTAACTCCAAGTGGGTTAAAAAGGGAAATGTGAATTAATTTAAATGTATTTATTTAAATTAATAGAAGAAGGGAATTTAATTAATTAAAGTACTAGGACTTTAAATTAATCAATCATAGGGTTTATTTAGCCATGTGATTAATACAGATTTAAGGTTTTATGTATTTGACACTAAGTCGAGTAGAATCAATTAGAAGACATAATTGCCTAGTATAATAGGACTTTGATGATTTAGAAAGATTGATATACTGAGGCCAATTTTGGGGTATTACAGGTCTCTTCCTTGTATCTCCTTGGGTGCTAATAAGGCATAGTGATGATGGGTTTTTCTCCTTCCCCAACCTCAATCACATCAATAAGCCCCTATCCGGTCATATTATAGGAGGAATTTCACTAAGTTACTTGTATGTTTATCCCAAATGAATTGAGTATCAAAATGGTAGGACATTCCATCCTTGGACGGACCTATATTTGCAATCAACCTCTCTATTGTCCAAGAAACTTGGTTTCTCCCAAGAACTCTCTATCCTTTTGGTGGAAACCACCATAGGACCCCCATTGGAAAGGTCATGAAGAATTACCTCCTTCCCATTAGATTTCAACTTCAGCTCCATGGTCTAATAACTTTGTGTATATTCACTAGGTAAGTGCAATCATTGCACTCCCAACACCAACTTAATCTCACCAATGCCAAACACATAGAAATCATCTCACATATTGTGTCTAGAATTAACTCCAACCACTGAATCATTTTGTTGCATGGAATAGTACACTCATTTGCCACTGTAACATTAAACTCTTCAAAGTCTTTTTTCCTCAATCTCATCTCATCCACTAACCCCTCGTGAATAAATTTGTGTTTGGCCTCACTATCACTCATTGTCCTTGCAAAACTCCTCTAACATGCAAAGCATGATATCTAGGTGCCCCTAAGAGTTCTACCTAGACGCTCTCCTCCTTGGTCTTCCTACTTCACCTCATCTATAATGACCTTTGAATCCTCACCAGATACTACTTCATATAATTTATTTGACCCTTCCTCACACATTTGTAACCTGACTACCATGGATCTCTATAAGTGAAGCATAACTTTTTTTCTTGGAAGCTCATTCTTGGTTCCCTCAACCTTGTTTGGTTTTTGGATAAGTGCCTTTAGTTGAGGGAAAATCATTTGAGGGGGCTTCTTGTGTTAGATTGATGATGTGTTCTTGGAGTAAAGTTTGTTTTTGGCCATTGTGTCCTCCAAGCTTAGGGCTCTCCTGATGGCCTCCAACAAGGAACTCATATCAAATACCCTTATCAAACCCTTGAGTGGTTCAAAAAGGCCCTCTACAAAGAGAAATGAGTCTCTTGTGTCACATATGGAATCATCACTAATAGGCTAAGATTCTACCACATAGTGCTCAACTATGTCCTCTTGCCTTAACTGCGCTAGCTCTCTAAAGTGAATTTTTGGATTCATCCTATCAAATCTCTCCTCCAATCTTTTGTTGAACTCTTCCAAGTTATTGAGTTAGTCAAGTCCTTGGGTAACCATTCCATGGTACCACCACTCATGGGCTACCCCTTCAGGATGAAGAGTGGTGAACTTGATGGCTTCTTCTTTATTCATGGGGTTCGAAGAGAATTATGTATCCAATTTTTACAACCATACTCTAGTAGAAAAACTTCCCGATCCATCAAAATTGGGTATTCTAATCTTCCCTAAACAATGTTGGATGTCTCTATGGGGTTGCTCTTCATACCTTCTCCTCCTATGCCCATAATACCCCATGAAAGTCATGTTACAATGGATGGATAGAGTTAAAGCATAATAATTGACATAATATCTTGTCACATCTTCATTTGAATTAGGTGGTACTTGCAACTCTCTATCAAGAGAATCTTCTCATTTTTGAAAGCATTTGGCTTTGAATGTCTTTGTTGGAGGATTGATTGAAACTTTATAATTGACAAAGTGACTCCCTTTAGCACCATTGGAATTAGATCTCCCTACATTCCATTTTTTATTCATTTCCCTCAAATTCCTTGCCATCTCAGCCATACACTCTCCAAGGGAGGTTTGTAATTCTGTAGCCAACTCTTTATTGTCATTTTTTACTTCTTGGAGGTTGATGTCATCATTACTTTCATCCATGGCCTCTTCCTTCTTCCTTTCCCTTCTCTGGTACCTTATTTCAGAAACACTCTTCTACATACACTCATAGGAAGGCAATAAACAATGGCTCTAATACCATTTAGATGAACCTTCTAGGAACTATATCAACCTTCTAGGAACTAGATGAACCTTCTAGAAACAATGTCTCAAGGATGATATGTGACATTCATGATGTCTATGGGAATCAACTTAGATAAAGTGCACTAGTGAGGTTGACCTTCAACTCCCAAAGGAGGTAAGGGTTTATCAACTAATAAAGAGACTATGAGGGAGGTAAGGTTTTCAAATCCCAACTCCATAAGAGTGCCAAACATGATGTCTAATAGCAAGTAGAGACCATCGTTTTTCCTCAAAGGTGTCCCTACCAAACAAATATTTTACAAATTTGCAAAATTCTATTTGGGAAAGCAAGGGTTGAACAATAAACTCTACCAAAGGGATAGGTAAAGGATACATCTCTTGTATGTCCATTGCCCTTGAGCAATTCTACATTATGGAATATGGGTTATATGGTCAAAATGACCAACTCCAAAATTGGAACTTTGACTTTTGTCTTGAGGGTTATCCCCATCTTGCTATCCTGAATGGGTGGAGTTCCTATTCCTTAATCTTGCTTTTAAACAATTCCTTGAATAGATTGCCAGCCAACTAAGTTGTGTCACTTGGGGCAAAAACAATGTCAATAAGTTCATCACTCTACATGTTCATCCATGAGCATACATCAACGACCACCTCACCTAACCCCTACCTAAATCTATTAGCATACAAATGACTAAAGTCCAATAGCAAATGCATAAGCTGGAGAATGATTTTTAAACAATAACCAAGAAATTAAAACAAATCAATGATTATGCGGCAACTTTCAAATTTGGGTCCAATGCTCAAAGATCAAGGGAAACTTAATCAAAATACTCTCTTATTTATTAAGAGAATCCATGGTGCTATTCAGAGGGTGTGATTCAAAATGGACGGTCACCTATGGTACTCCCAAAGTTGAGGAGCGATTTTTCGTGTTTGCTAGTTGTCAGTATTTAGTATTTGTGGTTGTTTCAGTGGAGCAGAGCCATTGGTGTTATATTGGCTAGTAAATTTATGCTCAGTTACGAAGTTGTTTTTGTTCCAGAGTTTATCACTGAGCACTGGCAATCTTTGTGGGGTGTAGGGTTTTCTTTTCAACTTGGATCAACATAAATATATATATATCCAAGCACACTCCAATGATAAGTTTTACCGGAACATTTCACCTAGAAGTACAGTATAGTGTAACCATTAGAGATCCAAGACCACCTCATGGTAAGTGTCTACTTGGGAGGCCCCACATCACCTGGGTTTCTTGAGTTCTCCACCAAAAAAAGCCTTGATAAAACAATATAAAAACTTTTACTTATATTTCAAAACATTAATAGTGTCAGTTCTTCAATGCAAGTTCCTAAGTTACTGTAGTGGAAAACAAGAGATTGTGATGCACCATACAGAGGAGCATTTTCCCTGCAAAGTGTTTCTATTTTTCCTGATCCTTGATTGCTCCCCTCAATTTAACCAGTAGGCTTCTGTTTTTTTTCAGGGCAAATTCTCACACAGGTCTGACATTGCTCATTTTCTTTTGGCTTAGGGGGTTCATATCATTTGAAATAAAAAATAATGATAGCATCTTCCCATTGAAATCATAAGACTCTTGCTTAAATTGTGAGCCTGCCCTAATTTTGCTTTCAAGCTGCCAAATCTTTTCAGCGGCAAAGATTCCAAATTTCCTTCAGCACTCAGCAGAGTAATACCCCCTCCATAGAACTGCTAGGTTGAAGTCTTGTACCTTTTTAAAATCCGGATCGAACCGCTCAATTGATTTTAATCTTCACCTGGTCTAATACAATTGACCTCCTTAAGAAACGACTATGCAAATTTCAAAAGTATAGAGTCTGATCTTGTAGTTTCATAAAGCTGGGAAGAAGCTTTGAACTGCATAATAAGCTCTAAATGTCTCTAGTAGTCATCACTGATCACAGCCTATCACACAACTGGCGCTATCAAGCATTATTACAAGCAACAATGCCGCAAAAACAAAGAAAAAAACAATGAAAAAAAGAACAGAATCTTCACATAGAAAACAGTATAGCTACCTTACAGGACAAATTTCGAACAGGGGCTTAGAGATTCAGTGCCACCTGAAGATGCTTTAGCACAATTTATTTACCAGTTTCTAATATGTGTAGAATTTACTTCGATAAATATAGTGGCAAGTTTAGTCACAAATCTACAGAATTTATACACAAAAAAGTTCAGAGAATTTATGTGAAATTTATTACTTACCCGGAAAAATACGTGACCAAGCAATAGAGAACCTGTATACATCTACTCCCATCTCAGACATTATTTCCACATGTTCCTGCAAAATTTTCCATAAAATTCATTATATACTTAACCGTTAGGTAGATTGTTTCTTCTATATTTTTAAATTTTTTGATGTCGTACTTTATAGCGATGATATTCATCGATTGCCACATCCCCGTTTTTTCCATCCGCAAAATTTCCTGCGGTTGCAACTCTCAATGATAAGTAATATTATGTAGATACTGGCAATACTGAAGAGTACTCTCTCAGTCACAGCCCCAGTTATTCTCAGAGTGCTAGCCTCCTTGACGAGGCAGCTAAAAGCCTAAAATAAATTAAGAACGGAAAAACAATTTAAAAGACTATAAAATAACATGCAAAATAATTCCTATACACTATAGTTTTAAGAGTATTTTGACTCTTGTGGTGGATTTTTTTGGCTTCTGAGAAGGTCAATTTTAGCCAATAATCGGGCAATTAGTCGACAATCGTTTTTCTTTGGCTAAGAGTTAAGAGCTAAGACGTGGGGAACTCATTTTGATGCAGACACTTCTGTATCTCTGATGTGCAAACTATTAACTCATTACAGATTAAAAACCAAACTCAGCAGACCGGAAGAAATAAGGCAGAAAGAACATAAAGAACAGAATAAATATCCTTCAAGATAATGGAAACACACGGAAGATCTAATTTATAATATAACAGTAACTATATACAGCCAAAAAGGACATGCAAGTTACGACTCATAATTTAACACTCTAAGATCTAAAAATAGCTGGTAGATGACCCCTGTTTTCTTTAACCCGCAAAAACGGAGTAGTTCCAAACAACTGCTTCAAGAAAAAATTTTCAATCGGCCCGAGTCTGTGGTGCATAATCCACTCCTTTTTTAAATTCTGGACTTCAAGATTGAGAACTAGTTCTGCCCAAGATCTGAAATACAATATGCCAACAAAGCTCAAGAGGTCAGCTTCTATTATTATATTTTTTTCCTTGGTATTGTAAGATTGATTTTATACTAAGATGTTACTGCATCAAACATAAATGCTTGCAAGCATACTGCTCACAATTTGGACTAGATGGTAGAACCATCCTTTTGAGCTAAAGAATAAAGGTACAACATTCCATGTCACCATGTTAGGTACTTTCATTTTTCACACAATTTCTTCCTTGTCCACCTGATTTTGATTACCTTTCTCTTTCTTTTGCCGATCAACTAGGCATGGGCTGTCCACCTCCTTCAAATTGTTCTCTTTCTATTTTGTTTTTGCTTCTTCTGGACTGAGACCCACATCTACTTGTCCTCCACCACCAAAAGCTATCTTGGCTTTTCACATTACTTGTTTTGCCTTTTCAAAAGAATTTTTTTGCTGCACCACTTTCGTTGCTGTCATTTTCTGCAAGCATTATCCTCTTTTATGAAGATGTTTTCCTTTCCTAGCTTGGCCTGATGTCTCTAAAACTTTAGTTGCTCACAAAGCAACTCTTCCTTTGCACCATCGTCCTTTGATGCACAGTCCTTTACACTTGCAACAATACTAGAAAATAAACTATCGTAAACAAACCTTCCCATAATCATTCTAATATCTTTTCCAAGTAAGATACCTTCTCTCTTTTCACCAGTAATGGGATTTTCAAAACAACTCTCTAGCTGCTCCTTTTTTCTGTGTTCTCTAAAGTCATTATTACTTCATCAATATGGGGCCCCTAAAGATCTCCATCTTTATTGCTGCTTTATCTCTAATGTGGATTGCAGCAATAGCTGCAATGTCTTGGGCAGTGATATGATAAATTCTTCTTCATTTCAGTCTTCTAAATATTCACCTCCTCCATGGTAATCATCAATATATTCCTCTTCTTCAAGGTAACATAGGTCAACATTTTCATCCCATTCATCTATCCCCTCTCTCAAATTCTTTGCAAAGTACCTTTAAGGGTCTTCCATCCACTAGTAATTCTGCCAACTCAAAAAAATTAATATTTCCATGTACTAGTACTTTTGTCTCCATGTTCTAGTAGTTTCGTCCCTTGACCAATCTTAAACTCCTTGTCTTTGTTTTTCTTTGCTTTTCCATTATTGACTGTCTCATACTGCTTCAACATCTATCACAACTCCTGTAACTGAAACTTCAATTTTCACAACCTCCTTTTATTGCTTTTGTCCTTCATCTTAGTACTTCCAACCTGATTATCCTTTGGCACATCAAGTAACAACTCTACCGTTGCATCCATACCCATAGCCACAACAATTCTCTACAAAATTCATGCCTCTGTTTACTAACAACTAAAGCTGCCCTACAAATTCTCTACTCCCAATATCGTAGGATGTTTTGATAACAACTGGTGCAGGCCCCATGCTTTGTTTTTGTTGCCTCTCCATGTACGCAAGTTACCTATCACGTGTAGTTTAAGAATTCTAGAGTACATAAACTAGTTTATATATATAATATGTTGAAAGTAATCTTTTTCGAAATGTCTATTTTTATCAATTCTAATCTATACAAACTTTGTAATTTGATTAAAAAAGATGCTTCTAGAAGGATTACTCTCGGCATATATATAAGCTAGTAGCAGCTGCAGCGCAACACGAAAGACATTTAATATTTTATATCTTTTGAAAATAAATGGTGTAAGGGTTATTGTTACGGTAATGGTTGGGCTGGATTGCATTTATAACTAGCTTATATATACCTATAATATATATAATACGCTGAGAGTAATCCTTCTCGAGGAACCTATTTTCATCAAATTGCAAGGTTTGTTTGGGTTAGGGTTGATGAAAATAAGCACCTCGAGAATGATTACTCTCTGTGTGTTATATATATATATATATATATATATATATATATATATATATATATATATATATATATATATATGTGTGTGTGTGTGGATTTAAGGTTAGGATTATTGTTAGGGTAAGGACATACATTGTAGATAGCATTATGGTTAGATTAGTAGTTTGATTATGGTTATGGTACAAGGTTAGGGTTAGAGTTAGAGTTGATATTAGGATTAGCCTTAGGATTATTGTTAGAATGAGGGCTTAGATCATGGTTAGTCTTATGGTTAAGGTTAGGATTTTGATTAGGGTTGGGATTAAGGCTTAAGATAAGGATTATCGTCAGGGTTAGGGTTTACATCATGGTTAGTATTATGGTTAGGGTTTGGATTTTGATTACAATAGAGATTAGGGCTTAGGCTTACGATTATCATTATGGTTAGGGTTTACATCATGGTTAGTATTAGGGTTAGGGTTAGGGTAAAGGTTTAAGTTCATGGCATGGTTTACGTTATTTTGAAGGTTCATGTTAGGATCATGGTTTAGCATTTAGGTCCAGGGTTAGGTTTAGGATTATGGTTAAAGTGAGGGTTTAGATCATGGTTATTATTATGGTTAGGGTTGTGGTTTTGATTCAGGTTATGATTTAGGGTTTAGGATTAGGATTATCATTAGGGTTATGGTTTACACCTTGGTTAATATTAGGGTTAGGGTTAGGATAAAGGTTTGCATGACATGGTTAGAGTTATGGTTATATTTAGGATTCATCATACTATTATAATTTAGCATTTAGGGGTTAGCATTTAGGTCCAGGGTTTAGCATTGATGATGAGGGCTTACCATTTAGGTTTATGGTTTAGCTTAAAATTTAAGATTTAGGGTTTAACTTTTAGAATTAGGGTTTAGCAATTAAGTTTGGGATTAGGGTTTAGCATTTAGGATCTATGGTATTGTTAAGATTAGGGTTAGGTTATTATGGTTCTAGGGTTAGTATTTTCTTAGGGTTAGGGGATTATGGTTAGGGTTGGGGATTTGTTAGGGTTAGGATCAGGGTCTAGCATTTAGGATTATGGTTAAGATTATACTTAGGGAGAGGTTATAGGGTTAGTTTTTAGATTAGGGTTAGGATTAGGATTAGGATTGGGATTGGGATTAGGTTTAGGATTAGGATTAGGTTTAGGGTTGGGATTGGGATTATGGTTAGGGTTAGGTTTTATATCATGGTTACGATTATGGCTTAGGGTTTATATCATGGTTAGGATTAGGGTTTGGGTTGAGGGTGTTATTAGGGTGAGAGTTAGAATTATGGTTAGAATTAGATTTATGATTAAGGTTAGGACTAAGTTAAGGTTCTGATTACACTTTGGTTAGGATTTAGATTAGGCTTTTGTTAGGATTCATATTAGGATTTGGTTAGGGTGGATATTAGGGTTAGGGTTAAGACTATGGTTATAGTTAGGATAAAATTATGGTTAGGGTTCAATTAGTGTTATGGTTGAAGCACAATTAGGGTTAGATTTAAGGTTAGGTTAGGGTTAGCATTCAATTAGAGGGAAATATTTGAGTTATAGTTAGGGTTGAAGCTAACCATACATAGGTATTCATATGGTAAGGGTTTGATTATGGATAAAGTATGATTATACATAGGGTTAGAATTAGAGTTCAATTAGAGCTAGAGTTAGGGTTATAATTTAATTGTATTAGGATTAGGATTAACTAAAGCGTTAGATTTCAAGGGTCATTTTATTTGGATTTTATATAAGTTAGGATTTAGCTAGTTTTAAAATTAGGGTTATAGTTCAATTTGTTAGGAATAGTCCCAAGAGATAACTAAGAGGGGAGGGGGGGGGGGGTGAATCAGTTATCTACAAGATTCAATTCTTTATCCAATAATGTATACTTAAACATAGAGCATAAACACAATGAAAGAACACATGAACACAACACCAATATTTTGGTTACGGAGAAACCCAAATAGGTAAAAATCTCAATGGGACTTGACACCCACTAATATTCTGTACTAGTGTATAATGATCCTTGTTAGAAGATCCTTTACCCTATTAGGAGTAGCTTTAAAATATATTAAGTACAGTAGACCTGGTCAAGGATCAGACCTTGTTAGGAGTCTTTTACAATTGTCCCTGTTAGGGGAGAGGATGCACTATCCAAGAGCTCACTGCTCAAAGGGGCGAAGGCTACAACCTTTTGTTTAACAGATACACACTATATCTGGATCTTGGTGAACTGTGCTTTGACCTACTTGTCTAGATCAATTCCAATGAATAGCACAAGTACTCTTCTTGGTCACATAAACCTTCTTCTGATGGTTCCACACTTTGCACACTCATCTCTGCTCTACTTCTCAACCATGAACCATACTTCAGCAATCACAAATGACTGCTTATAAATATCTTTCCTCTAAATGATATAAGTAGGTCAGCCTGTTAGAACTACCTTTAAATCATATTAGAGAAACCATAACAAACTTATATAAACATTCTGTCAGCTCTACTATGCACGCAACACATTCTGGGACCTGTCCAAATAAGATAATTGTAGACACACGCCACACATTGTCGGCTCTACCAAAACAACTAGATCTTTCTCCTCAATTTGAATTACTTCATGCACTTTTAATCAAACATCAACAACTCTTCTCTAAGCTTAACTCCAAGGGCGCATACCCCAAAGGTGGGTGCAACTCTGGAACTAATAAAATCTTTTTCGGCTCCTCTAAATAAACACAGGAAACTGCTACTGGAAAATAGCGACTACATAACTCCACTTCTACTAAATATCAGACTATGCATCCATAGCTGAAACAACATTAACATGTCTCCATCACATATCCAAGGACACATGGCTCCATGACAACTATACAGACAACCATACATAGAACACTGCCTGTTACTCTATCAGGAACATTGCTGACAAAAGCTGCTATATAACTATCTGTACTAATAGTTAACCTTTGCGCCCATGATATCATGTCCATGCTTCATATACTGAAGGCTTACTGCATAAGACTTCCATGCATGCTACTTTCCATATGTTATCATCAATGAAAAACATACAGTTAGTACTGGCTTGCTGGAAAATCTCCAATAATCTCCCCCTTTGGCATTGATGGCAACATGTGGAATGAAAAACCACCACCAACCCAAATGAACATTTCTTTTATAACATTTTCTATTTCCTCTTCAAAACTCCCCCAAGGATGAATCCTCTATTTGCTGCAATATTTTCTAACATTCTCTATTTTCTCAACTGTACTGCTTGTCATAACTGAATACTGCTCCCCCTTAGAATATTACTTCTCCTTTTTACTTCTATTTTTCATGACTTTATATTACTCCCCCTTTGACACCAATGGCAAAGGGCACCATTCATTTTAAGCACCGGTACTACTCCTGAGGTAGACTAGTCCACCTTCCATCAGTCCCTGAGGACTGATGCCTTTCCTTCTTTCTTCTAAGTAGAATCAGGGAAGGGAATTACTCCCAACTTCTCCCTGAAATACTCAAAAGTATCCTTTACCAAGGGCTTTGTGAATATATCTGCCAAATGATCTTTAGTACTCACATAGTCTAGCTTGACTTCTTTCTCTGCCACTTTCTCTCTTAGGAAGTGATACTTGATTTCAATGTTCTTTTTCTTTGCATGCATCACAGGGTTCGTTGACATATTGATAGTGCTAGTGTTATCACAGTGAATAACAATAGGATAATCAATCTGAATTCCAAAATCCTTTATCATCTTCTTGATCCAAACAATTGTAGAACAATTCAAGGCTGCTACAACATATTCTGCTTCTATTGTTGACTGAGAAATATAATTTTGTTTCTTTCTTGTCCAAGTGACAAGTCTATCACCAAGAAACACTGCTCCACCTAATGTACTCTTTTTATCATCAACGCATCCTACCCAATCTGCATTAGTGTATACATGAAGCTCAATATTATCTAAATTAGGATACCATAGACCATAGTCTATAGTGCCTTCCAGTTATCTAAATATCCTTTTTACTGCCATGAGGTGACTTTTTTTAGGCTTTGTTGAAAATCTTCCAACTATTCCAACTGCATTGGAAATATCAGGTCCAATCTGAGTAAGATAAATGAGTTTTCCTATCATAGACTTGTACAAAGTTATATCTACTGCTGGTGAGTCATCTTCTTTTGTAAGCTTGCATCCAGTTATCATAGGAGTCCCTACTGGCTTGCAATCATCCATTTTGAATTTCTTTAATATTTCCTTCGCATACTTAGACTGATTAATGAAAATACCTTTCTCTGTCTTCTACACATTCAATCCCAAAAATTACTTAATAGGACCAATCATACTCATCTCAAATTCATTATGCATCTCCTTAGCAAATCCAACACTGAGTTTGTCATTACCTCCAAAGATAATGTCATCAACAAATATAGCCACAAGTAGTAAACCTTTAGATGTCTCTCTAATGAATAGATTACAATCTGCTACTCCTTTCTTGAATCCAATCTTTGTTAGATATCCATCTAGTCTCTCATACCCTGCTCTAGGGGCTTGCTTAAGTCCATAGAGGGCCTTCTTCAATCTACATACCATATCAAGTCTTTATGATAAGGTGAATCATTCTGGCTGCTCAATGTATACTTCTTCTTTCAGATCTCCATTTAGGAATGCTGACTTGACATCCATCTAATACACTTTGAAGTTTTTGACTGTAGCATAAGCTAAGAATAACTTAATAGCTTCTAATCTACTCACAGGTGCAAAGGTGTCTAAATAATCAATGCCTTCTCTTTGTGCATATCCCTTACATACTAACCTTGCTTTGTTTCTTACTAATGTGCCATCTTCATTCATCTTGTTTTTGAATATCCACTTTGTTCCAATCACATTCTTATCACTAGGTCTTGGGACTAGTTCCCAAGTGTCATTATTGATAATCTGATCAAGTTCTTCTTTCATAGCATCATGCCAATCTAAATCATTACAAGCATCTTCAACACTTAAGGGCTCAATCTAAGATAGTAAACATACCGCATCATTGTTTTCTTGATTCTTTGCTTTTGATCTTGTTGTGACTTTTCTGCTCTGATCTCCAATGATGTCATTCTTAGAATGATATCTAGAAGTGAACTTTGTAACTTTAGGTGATGCTGACTCATCAGCCTTAGGAGTTTCTTCTTCACTTGTCTCAGGGTCTTTGAATAACACATCAATGTTGTCAAACATTTCTTCAATAACAGTCTCACTAGTGGAGGGTCTGGGTTCTTCTTCAATCATAGGTGAGTAATCATGATATCTTTCTTGAACCATGAAATTTTCATCAATCTTTACATGAGCACTTTCAATGATCTTCAATCTTAAGTTGAAACATCTATAGGCTTTACTTTTAGTAGAGTAACCAAGGAAAATACCTTCATCACTTCTTGCATCAAACTTGCCTACTGCTTCATACCTCGTGATGTAGCACTTGCTTCCAAAGATTCTGAAGTATTTTACTATGGGAACATTACCAAACCAAAGTTCATATGGTTTTTTTTCAGTGCCTGGTCTCAATTGAATTCTATTGATGGTATAGACTATTGTATTAACTGCATCTCTCCAATAGTTGTGTGCCACTTTTCCTTCAATCATGATGGTGCGCGCTATATAAAGGATGATCCTATTCCTTCTCTCTGCAATTCCATTTTTCTAAGGGGTTCTAGGTGCACTTAACTATCTCTTTATTCCATGTTATTCACAATACTCATAGAATCTACCAGAGGTGAATTCTCCTCCTCTATCCGATCTCAAATATTTTATCTTTAGTCTAGATTCATTCTCAACCTTAGCTTTGAATATTTTGAACTTATCAAATGCTTGTAACTTATCTTTTAAGAATGGAACCCACATCATCCTAGTATAATCATCAACAAACAAAATGAAGTACCTTTCTCCATAGTATGATCTTGTTTGAGTTGGACCACATAGGTCAGTATGGATCAGATCCAACTTGTTCTTTGTTGAATTGTGCTTGCTCCTGAATGAATTTCTCACATGCTTTCCCACCACACATTCCCTGCATATGGTGTCAACTAGCTTTGCTATGCTAGGTAGATCTCTTACTACCTTAACATTACTTATCTTTACTATGTTATCAAAATTGATATGACATAGTCTTTTATACCATAACCAACTATCATTAACTTTAGCAACAAAACAACTTGCTTCTGAATTGAGTTGAAAAATATTACCTATTGTCTTTGAACTTGATGCAATCATAACACCATCTTTTTTATTAATGATGCATTTGTCATCTTTGAACTCCAACTAATAGCCTTTTCCAAGTAGCTATCCAACACTGAGAAGGTTGTGTTTCAAACCATCAACATAGAGAACATCATCACTACTGTTCTTTCCATCCAAAGTGATGGATCCTCTACCAACTATAGGTTTAGGAGTGTTGTCTCCAAATCTAACCATACCACCATTGTATTTGTCCAGATGAACAAATCTTTCTTTATCACCTGTCATGTGATGTGAGCAACCATTGTCTATAATCCAATCTGTCCTTATATCTGCTTGGGAAATTTATGCAAGCTTTTGTTCCTCTTTCTCATCTATGTGATTTGTCTTATCATTCAATTTTTCTACCACAAAAATGAATCCAATTTCTTCTTCTCCTGATTCTTCATCAGAAACTCCATCTCCAACATAGTAACATTTTTTATAGTACTTAGGTTTGTAATCCTTTTTAAACTTTCTAGCTCTAGTAGGACACTTAGATGCAAAGTGACCAATCTTATTACATGAAAAGTACCTAAATGGTAACTGACCTTCATATTTTCCTTTTCCTTTCTTTTCTCTTTTGGCAACCATAGCAATAAAATCATCTAAAGCTTTCTCTTCATCATCATCATCAAAATTACCATAAGTGTTTGTAGATTTCTTACCATGAACTGTTGCTTTGAAGGTTGTCTCACTTTTTGGTTATGTCTTCAATCTTGAAATCTCAAAAGCTGAGATCTTACTGATCAAGGTCTCTCTCTTGAAATTAGATGTAAGTTTCATGGTCTCATCAAGGATGTTGATCTTTTTTTCATATTCTGGAGTGAGATTAGTCATCAACTTGTCCATAATATCTTCTTTTGAGATCTCTCCACCATTGTTCTTGATTCCAACAACTGCTTCATTGATCCTTTGATTATAAACTTTGATGTTTTCTTCAGGAAACATCTCTAATGCATTGTATCTTTTCTTCCATATTTTTCTATGCACATCCTTTTCTTGTTTGTCACTTTCAAACATTTCTTCTAGGTGCTTCCATATCTTATGGGCGGTGTCAACTTTCTTTAACTTTGAAAATTCACTATCAGATAGGGCGCTGATAAGGGCTTCTTTAGCTATAAAATTCTGATGAAAAAATTCCTTTTTCCTTTTAGTAGCATCATCCTTTCCAAGATCTTCTAGGGTAGGAATCTTGGCTTCTTTAACAGTTACATTAAAAAATTCAAAAGCAATGCACTGCAAATGAGTCACCATCTTGTTCTTCCAATCAAGATAATTCTCAACATCAAACTTAGGACTTTCTTTTCTGAAGTATGCCATCTGATCAACCTCAAGCTATTAAAATTTCTCTTTGAGGCACTTGGCTCTGATACCAATTGTTAGGAATAGTCCCAATAGATAACTAAGAGGGAGGAGGGGGGTGAATCAGTTATCTACAAGATTCAATTCTTTATCCAATTATGTATACTTAAACATAGAGCATAAACACAATGAAAGAACACATGAACACAACACCAATATTTTGGTTACAGGAAAACCCAAATAGGTAAAAACCCCGGTGGGAATTGACACCCACTAATATTTTGTACTAGTGTATAATGATCATTGTTAGAAGATCCTTTATCCTGTTAGGAGTATCTTTACAATATATTAAGTACAGTAGGCATGGTCAAGGGTCAAACCCTATTAGGAGTCTTTTATAACTATCCCTATTAGGGGAGAGGACACACTATCCAAGAGCTCATTGCTTAAAGGGGCGAAGGCTACAACCTTCTGTTTAATAGATACACACTATATTTGGATCTTGGTGAACTGTGCTTTGACCTACTTGTCTAGATCAGTTCCAATGAATAGCACAAGTACACTTCTTGGTCACATAGACCTCCTTCTAATGGTTCCACACTTTGCACACTCACCTCTGCTCTGCTTCTCAACCATGAACCACACTTCAACAATCACAAATGACTACTTATAAATATCTTTCCTCTAAATGATATAATCAGTTTAACCTATTAGAACCACCTTTAAATCATATTAGAGAAACCATAACAAACTTATATAAACATTCTGTTAGCTCTACTATGCACGCAACACAGTCTGGGACCTGTCCAAATAAGATAATTGTAGACGCATGCTACACATTGTCAGCTCTACCAAAATAACTGGATCTTTCTCCTCAAGCTAAATTACTTCATGCACTCTTAACCAAACATCAACAACTCTTCTCTAAGCTTAACTCCAAGGGTGCATACCCCAAAGATGGGTGCAACTCTGGAACCAATAAAATCTCTGTCGGCTTCTCTAAATAAACATAGGAAACTGCTACTGGTGAATAGCGACTACATAACTCCACTTCTACTGAATATCAGACTATGTGTCCATAGCTAAAACAACATTAACATATCTCCATCACTTATCCAAGGGTGCATGGATCAATGACAACTATATGGACAACCATACACAGAACACTATCTATTACTCTGTCAGGAACACTACTGACACAAGCTACTATATAACTGTCTGTACTAACAGTTAACCTCTACACCCATGATATCATGTTGATATCATGTCCATGCTTCATATACTGAAGGCTTACTGCATAAGACTTCCACACATGTTATTTTCCATATGTTTTCATCAATGACAAACATACAGTTAGTATTGTCTTGTTGGCAAATCTCCAACACAATTTGGTTTAGTATAATGGTTAGGATTAATTTTAGGGCTTAATTTATCAAGTGGTCATATTTTTTTAATCTTAGTTAGGGTTAGGTTCATCTTGGGTTTTAATGTGTAATATGATATAGAGTTAAGGTTGGGATTCAATCTAGTTTTTCAAGGTTTTTTATTTCTATTTATTCAATAGGTTTCTCCTTAGCTAAGATTTTAGGTATAAAGTTTAATTTGATTTAAAATTTAATTAAGATTAGGGTTAGGATTGTAATTTTTTTTAAAGGTTAGTGTTTAATTTGGTTTAGTGTTGGTATAAAGTCTCAATTTGGTTTAGGGTAATATTTCAAGGGACCTCTTGGTCATTTTTTCTTTCTTCCTTATAGGTCATTAATTCAAAAACTTATCACATAGTTAAATTTGAAGTATTTCTCTAGAAAATTTATTGTTTGCACAATGATAGATATATGTTTTCCCCTTTCTATGCTAATCATATTATCTTAATTAATCAAATAATAGAAATATCATAAAACTGGTAATTGAATGTGAAGACAACAAATAGATAAAAATAATATTTTTCTAATATAGTCCCTTAAATCCTGGACTTTCTCATCTTTTTTTCATAATCTTTATGGAAACATCTAGAATTCAATCATATATATTAGATTGAATATATCTCACCCCCTGGTCTCACAATTTTATTTTTACAATGATCACCTCAACCTAGTTTATTAGTCACATTAAAATTTCCAAGGTCTCCACTGACTCAAAAATATGGCCTCCAATGACATGCAATGATTGCAAGATTTGCATAAAATAGATTTGTTGAAAATGTCATTGATAGATTTTAAAGCAAATTCTTTGGCATTGTTCTCCCTACTTCTAGTAGGATGTTCTGCACATTGCAAAATGATTGTGAAATCATAGACATAGCAGCTGAAGAGGATTTACAACCTTTAAAGCTAATGCAAGCAAGCATAAAGACTTACTCAACAACCTTTTTCAGCATCATCCTTGTGTTTGCTAAATGCAAGCATGCAACCCCTTCTCTCGGTGATCCAGAGAAATGAATTATAGATTAAATCATAAATACTCTCTACACAAAATATATATAGGATTTTGAAACTAATTATAAATTTTAATAAATTAAATAATATGACAACATAGGCTCCCTCCATATTTTTTAAAACCAAATTATAATAGTAGAAATTCAATGTTAAATATAAAAACTATATAAACTAAAGTATTAAAACTAAATCTTAAAGATTTTCCAATTTTAAATAAGGAAGATGAAAGATTTTTCACCATTTAAACCATTACAAATGAATAATCTAAATCTAAAGCAATATGGCAGCATTGTCCTCCATATTTAAATTTAAATCTAAATATTAAATAAAATAATGAATCAAAATCTAACTCCAAAAGTAAAACTGAATATAAATCTTAAAGTATTAAAACTAAATCTTAAAGATTTTCCTATTTTAATTATGGAAGAAGAAATTTTTTTCGCCATTTTAAACCATTCTAAATGAATAATCAAAATCTAAACTGATATGGCGGCATTTCCCTCCATATTTAAATTTAAATCTAAATATTAAAAATAAATATTAAATGAAATAATGATAAAAATATTAGAGTTGATGAGTAAACAACCCATAGCTCCCAAGAACACCTACATGAAAACACTTATCACAGAAAGAGAGAGAGAAGAAAGAAGCTAGAGAGGCCTGAACGCATGGATCCATGAAAGAGGAGACATTCTTGATGTGCAAAAATAAAAGTTGCAATTCAATAAAATGAATGTTTCTCAATTAGATTACAAGAGAGATCACTCCTTATAAAAGGAGATCAAAACCCTAAAGGGTGAACAAACCTAGGTTGCATGATAATAATTAATAAATTAATTAATTATTATATGCCTAAAGTTTATCTTAAGCAAAAAGAGATAATAAGTGACTTAGTAATTAAATCAATATGATTTAATTAATAAGAAAATAACTTATTACTCTAACAACCCCCCTTAAGATAAACTTTGGGAGAAGCTAAAAGCCTAGAAAGAACAACTGAAAGCAAATGGGTACTAGCAACAAAAGGCCTGATTAGGTACCCAAGTACAAAAAAGAGTCTCTATAAAGTGGATAAATAGATAAAACCACATGGGAAAAACTCTACTCAAACACGAGACAAAGACTAGTCTGAAGGACTGAAAAAGCCTCCAAAAATAGGAATGTTCCAGAAAATAGGAACAAGAATGAACATGTACAACATCACTAAAGCAAGAAGTTGCAAACTCTGTCAAGAAGAAACTGATGATCTGAAGATTCTCCATTGAAATATGACCAGGTAGAGAAGAGTGTAATCTACATGAGTTCCCTCAAATGACACTACTTGAATCAAGAGGTAAACAAAGGCAAACAACTGAAGTGAAAGATATAGAATATTGTAATCTGCATGAGTTCCCTCAAATGACACTACTCAAATTTGGAAGAAAACATAGGCAAACACCTAAACTCAAAGATACAAATGGCATGAAAACACCAAAGTCTGAAGAGCTAATCAATCAAAGCTGGAAGAGTGCTTCGAAAAATCAAGAAAGAAAGAGTGTCCATATGGTAAATGATCCATCTCACCAGAATGCATAGGTACCCAACCACTACATCCACCTAGTAAATAGAATCAAATACTAGATACATAACTCACACTATTGAACCAAGGAAGTAGTAGAACCAAATAGAAACCCCCCATAATGCTGAGAAGGGAATAATGACAAGTACACTGAAAAGATCATCCAATATGAATTGCATGATACCACGAACATCGAAGATGCAAAGAGAGTACAAACACAAATAGAGATACCTAACTCCTGAGGCTAATGTCATTAGAGGAATGCTCAAATTACAAAAGTAGATGGAAAACAAAGGTAAACATCAAACCCCCCTGGCACTTTATAATGGAGTGCGAGTACAAAGAACATGAACATGTGCAAGATGTCATACATGCAATAGAATGTCACTTTATCTCACTACATGTGCATAAAAGAATTCTACAAAAGTGAAGTATACACTACTCATAGATGATTGAAGGCTTCTAAAATAAAAGATCAACCAAAGATGAGTCATCCCTCAAAGGGAAGAGATCCCAGGACTTGTAACATCCAAGATATCCACCAGATTGCAAAAAATGAAAGAAACTGAATAAAATATACTTGAATAAGAATATGGAAAAATGACTCACAACACTGGAAATATCTTAGAACAAGCTTTCCAATGATAAATCATTTTCCCAAAATGAAGTTTGGATGTAGCGCAAGATAGAGCTCCCAGAGTGCAAAATTGAACATATGGCTTTGACAATGAAAAACACCATCAAAAAAGAAAAATTAGAAATTTAAACCTCTAGATCTAGATAGATCTTGGAACCATCTTTCCAACAATATCTCATTTTCCCAATTTCGACACCATATGCTCAAGTTATGAGCAAAAAACCACAGGCACTAGTACATTTGACATCATTTTTCTACGAAAATTGTCGACCATTAATTAAAAAGGTTTAGGTTGGTCGGGTTATAGAAGGAAAAATTTGTTTTTTTTTAAATCCATGCCTGTGTTGGTCTCAATTTTGACCAATACCATGTTGGTCAAAATTTTGACCAAAAAGGGCATATAACTTAAAAAAAACATTTCAATTCTCATTTCATTTTTACGATTGCAGCGCGTGAATTAGGATTTCCATCTTCTAAGCTAGTAGGAACAGAGCTTATTCCAGATCATTCAGACCCTACACCCAAGGTTAGTAGCACATTTCATCATTTATCTTCCGTGGAGTTTGAGGTATCTTCCGTGTTTCCTATTGTTCATTACGTGGATTGTCATTTTCTTCTAGTCATCTCTATTTATAATATGTTGGTAGGCGATTGAATCAATGATTATATTTAGTGGTGACTATGATTTGACTAGGGTTTGTAAATGCTATGACCAAGAATTATGAAGGCTACGACTAGGGTTTAGGAATCTATGTACAGACCGAATAGACAAGTTAACTGTTCAGCACAGAAAAATTAACCATTTAGAAGAAATTCAAATTTCATGAAACATGGTGTATTGTACTGTTATAGAAGTGTGGAAAGAAATGAAATTTTGCACAATGTAAAGTGACAAAATCAACAAGAATATCGATTTCAACCATTCTTGTGATGATAAAAGATTAACTAGCTGAACAAATACTTCAAAACAATAATACCTACAAATTTCCCCTCTGATCCAAGGTGAAATATCAATTCTTGAATGACAATTCCTACCAACAAGCATGCATATAAGGTATACCACATATCTGCCAATTATACACTTAATGGATTGGGTGCTAAGAAAGCTACAGGAATGAACCATGTTTAAAAATTAGTATTACAGTTTTACTAAAGAGATTAATAATCACCTTCAAAGTTACAAACATAGATTCAACTATGTTAAGCAAGTTATCAAGAGTACAGTAAAACATAAGAGCATGACTAGGAGTAATTTTTGGTAGTTTAAGTGAGAGCAGAATCAGTTAATATGGGTTAGAAAAAGACCTACAGAACATCAAAATTTAATGTGGAAAGACCTAGGATGGTTGGGAAAGAGAGGGAAGTTGTTCGGTCTACATGTAGTGTTTCAATAGACTGGTGTAGTGTTGACTTTTAGGAGATTATCATATTCATCAACGGAGTTTTGATGTCCCTCATTGTACTTCTAGTTTTGATTAGTTATTTATAATATCTAGATTCTACAAGGTAACACGCACAGGTGAAAAGGGTAGATATAATGAACATTAATCATTGATAGATCACAAGAGTAATAGATATATTATAAAAATATCAAAGCACAATGATAAGATCAAGATAGTGATACATGAGGGAACAATGATTGACTGACATGATAGTAGGGAGTAAATAATGTTGGACAGTAGAAAAAGCACCAAATAATAGTCATTAGAAAGTAAAGGCAGTAGAAAAAGCACCAAATAATAGTCATTAAAGTACCAAACAATGATTAAGGATCAAGATTAGAAATGATTGTTAAATACCTCAAATGTAGTAATATGCCATGCTATGCCAGTGCCATTGCAGAGTGGTGACAGTAATGTCCAATTTCAGATAACATGAATGTCTAAATAGTGGTCAAGGCATGTCTATGAATGGTAAAACAATCATAATCTGGAGAAGTCACAAAAACAACAAAAGCATGATGAATAAGATGAACAATCAAAGATAGGGTATAGTCATAAGAGTGTTTTCAAAGAGATTCATGATAATAGTAGTCCTAAGCATCCATTAGAAGATAGGTTACTAGTTCAGGTCTTTCTTTGACTATATTATGAGTTGTTTTACTGTATTGTTGGTGTAATGGAAATGCTTAAACATGGAACAGAGGAGAGGTTCATACAAAGATGAAGCACAATCATGAATTCTATCACAATAATCACTTCTATTACAAGGTCCAAAAATGCATTCATTAGAGGCAAAGAATGCATAATCAATATGAGTATAAGATGGTCAGGATGTCCATTATATAATCAGTGATATGTGGAGGACAAGTAGTGCAACTGAGGCTCAGTGAAAGAGATATTCTTAGTGAATCAGTCATCCATAAGAGAGAAGCAATATGCAAAGAAAGGGGGTTGTCTATGGTAAAAAGAATAACAAATGAATGAACAAACTATAGTTCATTCAAATAACAACAAGTCCAAGTATGGAGTGGAGTATTTATTCAATCAATATAGATATGAATAGAGCAGCCAAAGTGTCATGTAATGCAATGGTTGAAGAGCAGTCTTGTAAGCACAATGACATTCATTTCTTGGTCAAAAGTACACTAATTTAAGCACTATCAAAAGAGTGGGGCTATGAATAATCAAACCATGATGAATAAGATATATGACAGTGACCAATTACAATGTATGGTCCAAAGTGAAAATAGGTCTTTTAAGTATGACTGCCTTTTGCAGTCCTTTCACTTCCCTCAAGAGAAGATATAAATGTTTTAATAAAGGAATTGACTGTTCCAATTAGTTCATCAGAAAACCCTTACCCCCTTGTTCAAATGGACCACACCCTTGACCCCTCTGGTCTACACAACCAATACCATTGACTGTCCTAAAGATAGTGACTCTACAAGTTGTGATTCTCTAGTTGGGACAGTCATCACACTATTCCCCTAAGCACTATGGCTTTGCCTTCTCATCCACAAGAAACTATAACATCATTCTAAACTCTTCTATACTATGCCCATATCCATTCCAATCCATTGATCCAATCCATTCATACTTTTCTCATTGACCTTTCCATCATCCATCATTACCAAACTTCTCATTTTTTAGTGTTGTCCTTTGCATAATGATGCCTTGGATGAATGTTCTTTAGTGGACTGTCACCTTATGCTCCATACTGTTAATGAGTCATGCTACTAAGCCTCTAAAATCTTTCATGTACTTTTTGAAAAAACTTGACTTGTTGTCTACCCTCCTTTGATCTTCCATCAAGAACTAATGCATGCTCATTGTTGTTTGGCATGACTGTCATGGGATGATTATCCTCATTGTGATGTTTCTTGTGGCTATACTTGGATTGTTGGTTGTCTTTAGCTGTCTTCAAAATTTTACCTTCACAGTTAACTAAAAATCCTTTGAGATCAACGTTCTTTTGACACCAACTTGTTTAACATTGACTATTATACCTATTAGTTCATCATTCCCTTGGCCTAGTTTTCTTTGTTCAACTCCAACAACATTTGTGATTGTCACATGACCATTTAGATTGTCTTCCATTTTAGCCTTTTAAATTCTTCATAGGACTGACTGTTCTATGGTTTTCCTTTTATGTTTCTATATGGAAACCATTATCAACATGCCATCCAACATTTTCAAAGGCCGTTCTTGTCTTGCTTGTAAGCTTTTATAGACTGTTTCTACACAACCTTAATGTTTGGACTTACAATTGTCCACTATTTTCTTAGGCAAGACTGTCACTTCAACATGAAGGCTGTCATAATTTTGTTTTAGCACTGTCCACTGATATTTATGGGACTTGAATTTCCATCTATTGGACTGTCATTTATGTTCACCATCCTTTTATAGACTGAATTTCTCAAAAATAATGACAAATGCCAAGGCAAAAAGGCAATAAAATATTGTGCTTTTCCACTTCATGGATTGTCTCTCTTCACAAGACCCTGCAAAACATTTTTATAATAATCTTGATTTCAATGCGCAAAGTAATGCCAAGAGAACAAATTATTAATCAACAAATATAGTCTATGACAAAAAAGATGTATTGTCTTGCATATATTGAAATCTTTTTATAGGTCACAACAACAACTTTAGAAGCTAGACCAAAAACTTTATGCCCTCTGCATGTGGACTATCAAAACAAACCGTGTTTCTATCTTTTCACAGTCTTCTTGAAGGCACAAGACTAGAAATCCCTACCATTATGAATCAATAAGCTTAACTTTTTCAACACCTATCATGGTCAAATGTTATTTCACCCGACTATTCACCTAAACAGGGTACCACAATCATGTTTTCTTCATTATTTATTGTCTTTTGATAAGACCCTCAAATGAAATTTGGTGTATAGAGTCTATAAAACCAAAATCATCATTTAGGAGTGTTGTGGAAGGCCTTAACAAGTTAGATCCTTGAAGCATGTTTTCTTAAGTATTTATTGTCTTTTGATAAGACCCTCAAATTCAACCTGTCACACTACCTACTGACTGTCAAAGAACCTACCTTCATTGCATGAATATCATTCTCTTCATGAGTGTATCATTGAGTGACTTGATTTTTAGTTCTTAGTTCATGATTGATCTCTCTTATAACCCCTATTGAGCCATAGTGTCCTTTGCATCCAATCTTTACTTCAAGCTATCATGAAATTAATTTCATGGCTTGCTATCCTAGCTCAGCATTATTTCTTCATATTCTTTTCTTCTTGGCTGCCTTTCCTTTTTGGGCTCCTTCATGCATTGTCTCTTGTCTATGTAAAGCATTTGTTAAGCAAAGTGTTCTTCATAGCATCTTTTGAGACAATCAATCTCACTACTTTTCCATTGCAAACCATGATTGTTTTGAGACAATCAATCTTTGTAGCAATATGACTACTTGGTAATAGTGATTGCATACTCCAAGAATCAATAAATTCATCTATCCATGACAATGAATGGACCTCTTCTAAATATTTTTGTGTTGAAAGTGTTTCTACCAAACATGGAAACCTAGGTGAACGTAGAGATAATGCTTGAAAATCAAAGAGGATTGTAGGAAAACATGAAAGACATGATGAAATCAAGAACCTTGCCAAATATTGATGGATAACCCTATTTAAAGATAGTTGCCCCTGCTGATATAACAAAGACTTTAAACTAAACCTGCTGCTATTAATCCAACTCAACCAAGTTTTGGAAGGAAACAACATGAAGGATGAAGAAAGAATGGAAGGAAATTGATCAATGAAATGCCTGCATAAAAACTTGATTCTTTTTAATTATAATTCTAATCTAAGTCTTAGTTAGGTGGAAGTAAGAGATGCTTAGTTTCAATCCTATGCACTATGAAAATTTAAACTATAATTAGTTTGTGAAAAAATTATAATACAAGTGTTTCTATCCAAGCAAGTGTTTCTACACTACACATCATGGAAAGCAATTGTGTAATGATGCATGTCATGAAAGTCATAGCCTAGTTACTGAACTCACAAAGTATAAGAAAATTTCACCTCAATGGTTAGGCAGGTTAGTCCCAGTCTCTACCATGTTAATGTCATTAAAAAAATAAAAAAAATTAAGGCCTACGAGATTTTATGATAATGTTCTATTTGAAATAGGGTGCTCAAGTTAATAATGAAATAAAAAAATCCATGCTTGTATTCATATGATTAGGAGAGGTTTCTTTGTGTTTTCATTACTTAAGAGCAGCCTATATATGGAGGTAAGGAGTCCTACAATGTTATTTAGTTTCCCTAGTTATTTACCTAATTTTATTTATTTAAATCTACTCTTTACAACTATTTTTCTATCTATACACCCTCTATTGCTATTGTAATGGCAAAGCATCAAAACCGTCCATTTCTAAACTTTGATTTGGTATGATAAATGTCCCTTTGCGTTGAGAAAATTATAGTTGAGAAAATGGTTGTTTAGTAATGATTTGTATCTGCAGGTTGCAAACAAATCATCCTTCTTCCACCAATGAGTCATTCCATTCAAGAAAGACCATGTCTGACGATATCAATGCACAAAAAAATAGGGAGACAATTGCTAGACTATGGTCTAACTTAAAAAGAAAAGGTGATGGAAAATGTTATTGTCCTTGCAAAATTTGTAAGGGCTTAAAGACTCAAAGATATCTAATCAAAACAGCTGAGGAACATTGTAGGCAACATGGTCACATTGAAGGGGGAAATGAATTTCATCCATTGGTATGTATTTTAATAATTTATAAAATACATAAGACATGATTTGATGATGACATCATGGTCATGGTTAATATAAGGTCATCATTTTCATATAGGTCAACGTCCCTGAGTTTCATGTTATGGACCATGACAATCCGGAGAATGTGGATTTCCAAATGAGGGAACATGGAGGTGTGAATATAGAAGTAGAAGGTAATGGTACCATGGAAGAAGACCACGATGATGAAGAAGATCACGATGATCAAGATGATCACGATGATCAAGATAATGATGATGATGATGATGTTGACACAGAGCTTGATGTACCTATACTTGAGAAGGCACACGAGCCCCTATATGAAGGCTCTGAAACAACTCTTCTTCCTGCTATATTGTTGTTGGTGAACTTGAAGGTTATGAATGGTTTATCCAACATAGCAATGACACGTATGTTAAGGTATGTCATATTTTTTCATTATTTTAGTCGTAATTCCCTTACAATTAACATTGGGTGAATCGTGTAGCAATTAATATTCTTTAAATTAACAAATTATATTTTTGGTCGTAGGTTGATAGGTGAGTGTTTTTTACCACCATCAAACATTCTACCTCACTTATACCGAGAATTATCTGTCATTATGAAAGATATTGGAATGGAGTATCAAACAATACATGCATGTCCGAATGATCATATTATATATCATAAATAGCATAAATTTGCAATAGAATGCCCTATTTGTCATATTAGTAGATATCAATCAGATCAAATAACAAAAAAGATGCCTTGCAAGGTTCTTTGGCATATTCCCATTATTCCACGTCTACAATGATTATTCAAGTGCAATAGCTTGGCATAATTTATGGATTACCATGCACGCAATAGAAGTCAAGATGACATTATGCAAATGCCTACAGATGGTTCGGCATTTAAGGAAATAGAGGAAAAATGGCCACACTTTAAAGAAGAACCTCATAATCTCAAGCTTTCATTGGCAGCGGACGGTGTCAATCCATTTAGAGAGATGAGATCTACTTACTCGGTGTGGCCTATTTTTGTTATCAACAATAACATTCCTCCTTGGTTGTCCATAAAGAGGGAGCACATAATGTTGGGACTGATTGTTCCAGGTATTTTTTGATTTAATGGTCACCTAAATTAATTTATTATTAATAATCCATCAAAATGGTCATAATAATTATGTAATTTTTTTGTTCATTCAACTAGGTAAGTACCAAGTTAAAGATATCAATGTATATATTGAGCTCCTTATCAATGAGTTGATGGTGTTATGGAATGGGGTCACTATGTATGACATCTCTAGACCAATAGCACAAAGAAAATTTCAATTCCATGCAATGCTTGTATGGACAATACATGATGCCCTTGGGCTAACACATTTTTGTGGTATGTTCTCTTCTTAACACCTCTTTTTGGGTATGTTATAGTGCTAACACAAAGTTAACACATTTAATCCAATTATACACAATCTTGTAGGTCTTCAGACAAAGGGAAAATTTGCATGTCCAGTTTGTGGTCCAAAGATGAAATCTCGTCATTCAAAAAGTTTAAGAAAGTAGGTGTTCGATGAGAATAGACACTTTCTCCACAAAAATCATAAGTACCGAATTATCGAAAAACATCTTTTCAATGGAAAAGAAGAGACTACATCAAAGCCACAGAGAATGACACCTCACCTATGGAAGTCGGCATACAATAAAATAAATCGTCAAGGTAATGTCATTCCATCTGATGGTTTTTGTTTCAAATTTATAGTTTGATATTATTTTTTGTTTACTAATGATGTAATTGATACTTGTGAAGGTCGTCAAGGCATCAATGACCAACTTCCAAAAGGACTAAAAAGTTATCCTACTCAATTTACTAGGTTGTCGTACTACGAGCAACTCTCAATCATGCATTTGTTTGATCCTATGCATATTGGAAAGAATGTAACAGAGACATTATGGAAAATCTTAGATGGAAGGCATGACAAAGACCAAATTGTCAAAATTTGTAGTGACATTGAAGAATCCAACCATGCAATGAAAAATTTTATTTGATCAAATAACAATGGAGACCAGATTGATACAAGTGCCCTTAGTTGGTTATTGTTAGAGCAACAGAGCAATGCTATAAAAGAAATCATTAAAAAAATATGATTTCCAACTGGATTTGCTGCGAACATAAACAATCTCATATCAAAGAAAAGTGAATTTGGGCTAGGGATGAAAACACACGATTGGCATACATTTATTAAGGTAATTCATATTATTTTGTATTCACTATATATTTGTATACTACATGTAGTTTTCATTGCATTCTTTTATAAAATATTGACAAGATCATTTTACAAATATTGCAGTACGTTCTACCTCTATCTCTCCCACACCACTTCGCCAACAGTGTCAAACAAGTTATATATGATCTTGGAAAATACATGAGGTGGTTTCCATCTAAAGAAATCAATAAAGAAGATATAAAATATTGGAAGAGAAAAATTTCTCTTCTTATGTGTGAAATGCAAAAGTGTCTACCTTCAACTTTTTTCAATGCACAAGAACACTACCTCATACATCAAGTTGAGGAGATTGAATTGTGTGGACATGTACCAACTAGGTCAATGTGGATGGTTGAGAGGCACTTGAAATTTTTGAAAGGCTTAGTTTGACAAAGAGCATATCTTGAGGTTTCTATGGTGGAGGGATATATGGTATACCAGACCATGGTGTACATTAGTGAATATCTTCTTAAGTTTGCTGTAAAGATCCATGTAGATCATATTTGGGATCCCAACTTCATTAACAAATTCGAAGGGGAGTACTTGATGGGAAAAGGTAGATTGAGAAAAGTGAGAGGTAAATCTAAGATGTTATTGTAGTTAATTAATTCTTATAAATCTTCAATATAAGTTATTTATAATTGGTATATTTTTTTTGATATAGTTGGTCGAGAGAGGGATGCAATACATTTGTATATTGCGAACAATCTTGATTGGATGATGGTATGGATTGAATGATGTCAAAAAAATAGTTGCTCATTAACATGGGAAGGTGTTGCTTCATTGGTTAGAGAAGATCATCGTAATGGAGATTCCAATGTTACGCCAATGGTAATTGATCTAGCACATGGTTTAAGAGGTGGAGAGGTACGTACAAATTTATTAATGATCATGACTCATATGTTTCGTATCAACTCATGATGCAAATAATTTACACACTTGAAAAATTACAGGTCAAGCACCACAAAGCAATGTACTATCATGGCCACAAATTCTGCATAAAAAAGTTGGATGACACAAAGAAAACTTGTGATTCTGGGATAACTGCAATTTTCAAGGTCACCAATATATCATCTAGAAATGACATACATCCTCAACAATCTCAAAATCAATACTATGGCATCTTGGATGATATAATTGATTGCGACTTTAACTCCTTCAAAGTAGTTCTATTCGTCATCAAATGGTATAGGCTACGACTGAATCAAAATGATCCAGATAGAACTGTTATTCAACATGATAATGGATTTACAATGACTAATACAAGGTTATTTGAGCTAGTTGGAGATGAGCCCTATGTTCTTCCAAGCCAATGTGAGCAAGTGTTTTACTCAGAGGTTCCACATAAACAGGGTTGGTCATTTGTTGTTAGACATGATCCAAGAAGAAGGCCGATAAAGTATAATGTTATGGAAGAAGAAGATATTGAAGATGATGAAGAAGCAGATGATGAAGATCAAGATGATGGTGATAATGATGATGATGATGATGATGATGATGATGATGGTGGTGGTGGTGGTGATCATGGCGATGATGATGATGGTGATGGTGATGATGGCGATGATGATGATGATGATGATGATGATGATGATGATGATGATGATGATGATCAATGACATAATTGAAATGATCAATGAAATGATTGACATGATTTATTGCTTTCAATTGTAATGATTACATATTTATTGTGTTCAATTCTAATGATTACAACATATGTGATTTATAATTACCAATATTTTTCTTACGATGCTCAATTAATTGTTGTTGATACATGTATATATTGTGTTTGATTATCACCCGTTTTGCAAATAGGCAATTAACTACAGACATCATCACCCCTTCTGTTGACTATCTTTCATTCCATATATAAGGTAAATTTGTTCATGTTTACGATATTGCATATTGTTCATGTTGTCTTCTAAGTTATTTGTAGCATACATATCATGTAACTTTTAGCTAACTTAAGATAAATGATTAACATATGTAGGAAATTTAACCCCTTTGGCATGGATCGTGCATAGTGACATGGATTAGCAAGTATAAGTCAATAAATAGACATAATTTTTTTATATTCTTCTTGTTTATCACTGAGCATGTATGTTATAAATAGACATATTATATAATCATATAATGTATATATAGACAAAGAAGAACCGTATAGAAATATAATTATATAATCACTTTCAACTTAGTACATTTTATATCTCTCACGTATAGACAAAGAAGAACTGTACATATGGGTCACAACTTGATTATTCTATATATATTATTTAAATATTATCAAAATTCTATTTGAAGCGGGACATGACAATATCTCATTTGATGGATTGCAGGACCCACCAAATAGGTACTTGTCAGATCTATCTACATTGAATGAGGGAAATGAGGGAATGCTAGATGAAAGTTCTACATGTAGTATGGCTAAAATAGGGAGATCAACTAGAGGTCAAAAGATTAGAAAAAAATTTGATAAATGCATGAAATTTTTCCTTGCTAATGGGGGGTCATGTTCTTATGATGATGAGACCAAAGGCGACATCAAGGTGCCCTTTCGGTACACACACATTGAGAAAGAATGGGTACCCAATGAGCTACCTCCAATTAACACTGATTTTTGTGTTAATGAGAGGATATATCGCATTGCTCCATCCTCATTACATGGTTTGGGCCTATTTTCCATGGATGGGATAAAGGTATGTTACAAAAAAGTTGTTGAATTGTTCAAGTATGTCAGTCTGTGTTACAATTAAAATGATTGGATGTAGATTGTTCAATATAGAAAAAGTATGTGTAGGTATGCACTATCAGCTAATTATAGACAATGGAAAGAAAATGATCAAAGTAAAAGATTTGCAATGTACATTGATGGAAGACCAAAAGCAACAAGTAATATTGTGGGTTTTATAAATAGTACGCGACCTTCCTCAACTAATAAGCAACCCAATTGCAGATTTGAGGCGTGTGAGGGGAATCAAGTTTTTGTATGTGCAATAAAATCAATAAGTGCAGGGGAAGAACTGCTAATAGATTACCATTCAATTCGCATAGATACAAACAAAGTTACTATCATGAGGGTGGTAAGTACTATATACCAGTTTATTAATAAGTTTTTTTTGCTAAGTCTATTGCTTTTAGTTCGCTAAATTTTTTATATTTAATCTTTGTCACAGGACAATATGGATCTCGCACATGATAGAGGCCACGAGGATGCTCCTCCCACCCATTCTTTAGCAAGGGTAAACCTTATTGAAATTGTACAAATTAGATAGTTGAAAAATGTTATATTATTACATTATTTTATTTATGATTTTGGAGTTTTTATGATAGTTTTACTGATATTCCTATCACAATTTGATGTTTAGGATAAGGGGAAAAGCACCTGCAGTAAGTACAGAGGCAATAGCTACCCTTTTTGATGATGATATTGTGGAAACGCCTAATGTAACAATTATGTTAAAGAAAAAAATTAAAAAAATCAATTTAGAAATAATGAGAATTTTGGATGAAGCAAATATTCCAACTGAGGAGATGATAAAGAGGCTATCTAAATTAAGAGCACAAGCACGTTGTTATGAAGTAAGCAGTAATGAATCTTTAGTTATAACAAAAGTTCAATAAAGGTTTATATTTTATACTCTTTTATGTTGTGAAGTAAAATATGTAATATGTGTTCTTGTTATGGGAATTTTTGGCAACTGATTTAGAACCTAGTCAAGGACAACACAGTGAGGCCGGTACTAGTACAGCTCTGGCCGCCTCAGGTAAAATAATCCTTTAGTTGAAAAGTTACAAGGAATTTTTTCTTTGGAACATTCAAAAACTTCTTAAGTTAACTCTTACTTTTATTATTTCAAAATGTCTTTGCTAACAATGTATTGTTTAGGTCATCAAGTGCAGGAGACTCCTCCTAGGAGGTCGACGAACATCCATTCAAGATTGTTGAGTGCAATGTCGGCAACAAGGGGCATGCAAACATCGATGCCTTCACATCCTTATTTTTCTATATTTGGTTTTGTGTTAATTATGATTTGATAATTTGTTCTTTAATCTTGGGTGCATCACATAGTGGATTTTTTTTTTGGAGTAGGAGATACACCTATGGCACCATCTAGTACGCCAGATATAGATCAGAGTACATGTATTGGTGATAATTCACCATCATTTCCTAAATATACCCATGTTTCTAGCACAGGAGTTATGCAGACGTCATTGTTGATTGACAATAATGAATCAATGCCTTTAAAATGTCCTAAGCTTCCAGGTACTTTAAATAATTATTTTTTATATTGTAATATGCATTTACCTATTCATAACAAGTTTTGGATTGATTATCCCATGACATTTTTTGTAGGAAATGATACATTTTATAAGAAGCTTTATGACCTCGCACTACATATATTCAGGCCCACCATACGTACAAGGTGGAACATCATAAGTGAACTAACTTTATTCCACTATTTTTTTTTCATATCATTAATTGGTACAGTATTTTTCCTTTCATTCGGGTCTTTTCTTTTACTAGCTATATCTAACAATTTTGTGTTTTTTCTTAAAAGGTGGAACTTGCAAGAAAAAAAATTAAAAGATCAGCTCGTTAAAGCTTTAGAGCATGAGTTTGGTAATAATATTTTTGATGAGAAGAAAATTTTAGAAAGAGCTTGCAGACATCTTAAGACTGTGAGGGACTCATATAGAAAGAGTCTCGTCCAGAACCCAAAGTATGAGTGTCCTCCCTTTATTTCAGTGAGGGATTGGAATGACTTCATTTTGGATGCAAAGGAGAAAGGGGATGCTCAAAGAGGAATTACACCAGGAAATGCAAGAAGGTATGCAATAGTATTAACTACTAGTACAATGTAATAATGCAATAATTAGTGATCTTTATATCTATATCATCTAACATATTTCAAACTTTTCATAGGTTGTAGGACACATCAATGGCAACAAAGGCCAGGCTGCAAAAGATTGGGCAGCATAGACTTGGCTCTGGTGGATATTTGAAAATTAAAGCATGAATTGTAAGTAGCAGCAAATGAATTGCAGAGAAAAATTATTTATAAAATGAAAATAATTTTGTTTAATCAAAAAATGCAGGGCTCTAATTTTAATTTAGAGGCCACGAAAGAACACAAAAAAATTGTCTTCAAGGAAGGCTATCAAGCCATGGCTGAACGCCCATGGCAAGCTTCCACTGGCCCAACCAAAGAGTCTCCTACATCATGTGCACAGGTAAATATGCCAAAAAATATATTAGAAATTGAATACTTGAGAAACAATCTATTTGATAATAATGTGCATGACATTGCAATGCAGCCTCTTAATCGTGACACAGATCATACGCTGCATCATGAAGCCCCTGATGTGCATTGTACTGTCCATGGAGGTGCTCATTTTCTATTTAAACCTAATTATGTAATTATTAATACAATTTAACATCTTAAATTGAACTTGGTGTAACCTTTTTGTGTATATTTTAGAGGATACAGAATCATGTCATGTTGAACGAGTGCCAAAGGATGTTCAGACTGATCACCATGTAGATCATGTGGCACATTCAAGTAAAGAAAATCTATGTTTTGTTCCTTTAAATTTATTTTTTGATTTATAGTTCTTTTACTTAAATAAATACTTGTAATTCACTAATATAAAATGGTGTGAATTTAACTCATGAAGTAGTTGTTATTGCAGTGGACCCCCCTTTGGCACAGCAGCCTCATGTTCCTGAACAGATGAGGAGGAGACATGCGTTGGAATTAGAATCAGTAGAGGAGGGGGATGAGCAGGACATTGATCTTCCTCTTATAAATTACATGATTAAAAAAAATTGCAAGAAACCCAAAAAGAAATTATTGTAATTAACATTTTTTGCTAATGAAAGTACGTTGTCTTAATGGATGTAATTTTGTACTAGTAATGTTGATGAATGATGTGTTAATGAATTCTTCATAAATGTTGTGTGTTAATAAATTTTATGTGTTAATGAATTATTCATGAATGTTGTGTGTTAATGAATTATTCATGAATGTTGTGTGTTAATGAATTTTATGTGTTAATGAATGTTATCATGTGATTATAATGATTGAATGTTATATTTCAAAAATGAGTGAATGTTATTAAATGTTAATGGGGAATTTAGAGTGATGTTACGGGGGGGGAGGGGCCGAATGAGCTTCCACCTTCACATGGTTGGCCTTGTTTAGTAGAGAATATTAAACTATTTTCGAAACCAAGTGAAGCTCAAACTTTAAAGACAAGCTTAGAGTTAATAGTGACAACCAATTAGCAAGTCGAAATGAAGTTCTTCATTATAGGTACCTTTTTAGTTTTTAAAGCACAATGTCATGTTTTAATATTGTGTAGTTTTTTTCTTAAGTCAAATTATTCTTTTACTATAAGAACATAATTTATGACCATTTTAGTACCTATTCTAACATCGCTTTATGACAAATCCTATTTTGGCAAAGATGGTGATAAGTGGTGTTGTCTATTCCTTGGGATATTGGATTACACAGGTTTTTATCTCAAAATCATTTGCATGTGGCAGAAATGCATACTTACAACCATTTCATTCTACATTTAAAAACATTGATGACACTCTAGACACAAAATAATGCTCATGCTGTTGACTTGACAGTGCTATGAAGGCAAACCAATTTTTGAATTTGATCAAACCCGGATGTTCAGATCTGGTCTCCTTGGATTTAGTCTTCATGGTTCTTTGTCTCATTATTACTATCATCCTAGTGAGGTAACACCTTTGCCTTCTTTCTTTGTCTCTTACAATTCATACTTGTTTAATTTGAATAATTTTTTAGTTCCTTGCAAAAAGGGTATGACAAACAAATATGGTTATACAAGCTCTATTTCCTTTACTTGAACTTGATGTTATGATTTATCATTTGACATTTTAATATTTTGATGTTGAACTTGAAGCCCTCCACCAGCACCTTAAGTAGGCTAACTCAACTCGAGGATTCAACAAGAAACTTGGAATCAACTCAAGGAGTCAGTTCTACTCAAAGATCAAATGGAGTTCTCTAAATTTTTAGTTCATTCCCACAACCAATCTACACAACTTCATCTTCCCACTTCCTTGTTTCAATCCCTCATTTCACCAACTCCATTCTAGGCCACCTAGTGCACCTAGCACCTCCACCATACCAAAATCTCAACCAAGCTTCTCACACTAACCCTAACACCTTGGATCATCTTAGCATGGTCTATCTACCATGATATAACTCTTCACCAACTCCAAACAACTCAGCTCTTACCATTTCACACTTTAGCCCTTCTAGGCCTAGCTAGTAGCCCTGTCAACACTATAAATTTCAAATTTCATGAAACTTTCCCAAACACCCTAGTAATTTCTTTATATTTTCTAATACCCTTTTCATATTTATTTAACCCCTCTCAATCTCAAGCTTTCATCTCTTGACTGGTGAACCTTTCTACTGCTAATTGCACACCATTTAGGCCTAATTAGCCCTACCCCAACAAAGGAACTCTATCACCCCTTTCACTTCAAGACTCCTAAGGTTGAAAAAGTCTTACTAGACCTTGTAAGACTCAATATTTTCAACTTGGCTTGGTCCTTCCACTTACCCAACCTTCCAAACCAACAAACCCTCACTATTTTGATCAAATATCTAGGGCTTTCTAGAAAACACCCTTCCCAACCACACAAAACCATAAAGATGGTTCAAACACCTTCAAATACATCCTCATAGACATTTCCCATCATTATATACCCTCTCTATCCACCATACATCTCTCGATCACCATTTGGTGCTTTCAAAGTGCACCTTCACTATGCCTTCACCAGTCAAACATTGTTCCACTCTTCATTCACGCTTTCCCTACATTCAAGACCAAATGAACTACATAAAATACATTATAGGCATCTCCCACCAAACCATAGTTAGTACAGAGGTGGGAGTGCCTTCACATGGTTGAGATTTGCAAAATAACTACTGACTGTTCCTTAAAACAGTCACTGTCTACACAATACCAGTTGTTTCCTTGATGTTTAGAAATGCAAAAATACTAAAATAATGGCATAAAAAAATAAAACTAATGCAATTAACACCAAGCTAAGATCACATTGAATACATCTTAATTAATTCACTATTATCCCACTGTACCCGCAGGACAGAGAGTTCTAGTATTTGGAGAGAATTTCATTTTTATTGCCCAAAACTATTACAAATTCAAACCATTACATTTCAACATTGATCTCCTCCCCCTAATTATTAGGATCAACCTCTAAATAGGCTTAGATCCCCCAAATAACTTGACTTTCCCATGTAACTAACTCTAACTGCCTGTTACCAGTCAAAACTGACTGTTACTAACATGAAATACTTAGAGATTTGTTGTCAAGTTGACAAAAAAGTTGTCAACTCAACAACCTAAACATATAATTCCAAAAATAAAGACTTCTAAAGGTTTTAATGATAACCTTTATCACCCTATTACCTTTACTAACCCAACTAACCCCATTAAGCCCATTTGGCTTATATTGCCAATGTTGGCAATTTTACAAAATATTGCACTTTTAGTGCCTTTGACATCTTTTAGAGGCTTTGATAGCCTTAGTACTCCACCATCTCTCCATTCCTCCTACACACACCTACACCTACCAATAGGCTTTCAAAAGTAGTTTATCCTCCTACATAATCGTAACATCAGTTAACTGACTGTTGCTGGTTAGTTACAAACTAATACAAACTAAAATTTTGTTGTCTAGTTGACACAAAAGTGTCAACTTCAACAACTTATAACCATTAAGTATTTATCTCTATTCCTTAGCCTTCTTAAAGGCCTATAAACCTATCAAATCTCCTAAAACTTCCTAAATCTCCTATAAGCCTTATCAGGCCTTAATTGCCAACATGGAACATTACAACTTTGGGCATTCTTTGGTGCTTTCACAACTTTTTAAATTGTCCTTAGAGACCCTATTACATTGGTCAAAGACCTTATAGGCCTTTAGATCCCTTGATAGACTAGGATCAAAAAAAAAACCTTTAATGAACCCCTTTAGGTACATGTTGACCTTTCAATGCCATTTGCCTCTGTTACATGCCTTTATAGTTTAGGCTTATCACATTTAAAACATCTATTACAAAAATGGACCATAGGTCCAATTACATTTGAAATTTGATCTTCCTAGATCATTAAACCTTCATGATTCTAAATGACTCTTCTTGCATGCTTTTGCCAAGGTTCCCTGCACCACATTCCTAAATCATAGCCAAGAAAATACCACTTCACAAACAATAGTAAAGTGATGTGGAATCAGGCCGATTCATCCCTTGAGATTTCATCAATCTTGAGCTTGACAAATTTCCTTCTCCATAAACTCAAAGATAGGTTATCTGACAAAAAAACCTCTTATGGACAATATAATACATTTAAACATCAACCCAAGGATGTAGACATGTCATGGTTTAGCACTATATGTGCATGCTTTTACTTAGGTTGTCATCTATTGTGTTAAAAAGAAAATTGCAATGAAAACCATACACTTAACAAAATAAAACTATGAACAATAATGATTAATGCAAAACAATGAATTTAGTAGTTGTCAAACAATTAATAATAAGTAATAACATATGAAAATTAAAAGATTATATATACCTAAACTAAACTAAAAACATGCCAAAACTAAACTTACTAAAGAATTGTCTAAGCTGCAAGAGCATCACATAGTCCAATAGTAATGTTTAGCAGAAGCAAAGTTACTAACTATAAAATTTAATTATCTATGCTAACATGAAAAAAAAGTGTAGGTACATGTATCTCAAGTGGGCCTACTTGAGAAATAATCTAATTGTGCTAAATAGAAGAAAATAGCTAAATCAAAGCTTCATAGATTCATATATGCATACTAATTATAGACAAGCAATATATTCAACTAAAAGTAGGAATATATTGAAAATGGTGTCACATTTTTTTTTAAACAAAAGTTAGTATTGGTCAAAATTTCATCCTTTACATAGTACTAAATTCGACCAAGATGCTATACATCCAATGGTCCATTCGACGAATTTGTGTGGATAATTCGACAACAAAATGGACTAAATTTGACCAGGATGCTATACATTCGACAGTCACTTCAACAAATTTGGGAGGATAATTCAATGACAAAATGGTCTCAATTTCGACCGTTATACCAATCAATCGACATCTTATTCTTCCAGTTCCAAGGGATTGTTGCAGTCGATTATTCAACCAGTTATGGGGTCAAAATTTTGACTATTATTTACCACGTAGAAAATTTGATGAAAAAAGATCGACGATAGTTTTAGTCGCCTATTCGACCAATTGTTGTAGAAAATTTGAATAATTGTCAGCAAACGATGGGCTTAAAATTGATGGTTGTATGGTTGTCATGGCCAAAATCTGCCTGGGGGCTCAAAAAATTGGGCCCCTAGTCGCCATACGACCAAGGGCTAAGGCTGCATCCGCTAGGGAGTTAAATGTGATAACCAAATGGCCATCACCGTCCAAAAAAAAATCAAAAGCGACATACTTGCATTGGGATGCATGCCAAGGTCATACAACCTACGTCTAAATCGGATGTGCCTTATATGGATATAAGGGTTCTTGGCTACTGCGAGCTCAACGGCAAGATCTGTTTGAGCCAAATATGCTCCAAATACTAGTGACCACCTCAAGATCTATGTCAGGGCCGATTGCAAAAGAAATTTGCCACAGATTCCAACTTTGTCCAAATTGGGCAAATTTTATATGGATCTAAGGGTTCTTGGATGCTTTGAATGTAACCGTGATGTCTATTTGAAGCCAAGATGACCAAAAAGAGATGTCCCCCCAGATCCAACAAAAAAACCTCTGAAAACTCAGATCTGGTGAACACTGCCAAATCTCTCAAGAAGAGGACAGGGGAAAATAGATCTAAATCTTTGATACCATATTGTAGTTGATGAGTAAACAAACCACAACTCCCAACAACACCTGCATGAAAACCCCTATCACAGAAAGAGAGAGAGAAGCAAGAAGCTAGAGAGGCTTGAGCACATGGATCCATGAAAGAGGAGACATTCTTGATGTGCAAAAATAAAAGTTGCAATTCAATAAAATGAATATTTCTCAATTAGATTACAAGAGAGATCAATCCTTATAAAAGGAGATCAAAACCCTAAAAGGGTGAAAAAACCTAGGTTGCATGATAATAATTAATAAAACAATTAATTATTATATGCCTACCATTTAGCTTAAGCAGAAAGAGACAATAAGTGACTTAATAATTAAATCAATATGATTTAATTAATAAGAAAATAACTTATTACTCTAACACAAAATCTAAATCTAAGAGAAATATAAATCTAAATAGACTAAAACTAAATCTAAATGTAAAACTAAAACTAAATCTAAATCTAAAACTTAATCTAAATCTAAAACTAAAACTAAAACTATATAAAAAAATTATTAAATACAAAATAAAAATATCACCTTGATATTTGGTTGGTTGATTTCTCTTGAAATGGCTTCCTACAAATGAAATGAGGAGACACTCTTTTATAATCAAAGAGGGTCTCTTCATGTTCCCCAAAAGATGTCTTTTCTAATTTTCCTTCACCTCTTCAAACTCCACAAAAAAAACATAAAACACTCCAGATTTTGTAAATTTTAACTTATCCTTCATCCATGTGGCACCCCTACATTTTTCGATCATATTATTTTGACCTTTCCATTTGGCTTCCTATTATTTCGGCCAACTATTTTTTTCTACCTTGGCATTGGAATTTATGATTTGTTTAAATTTATAGTTTTATAACTTATTTATTTTATTTAATAGTTTTTATTCTAGAAATTAAATGTTAAATATATAAAATAAAGTATTAAAACTAAATCTTAAAGATTTTCCAATTTTAAATAAGGAAGAAGAAAGATTTTTCACCATTTTAAACTATTGCAAATTAATAATCTAAATAATCTAAATCTAAATCAATATGGCGGCATTGCCCTCCATATTTAAATTTAAATATAAATATAAATATTAAATGAAATAATGATCAAAATCTCAATCTAAGAGAAATACAAATCTAAATGTAACTCTAAAACTAAAACTAAATCTAAATCTTAAAGTATTAAAACTAAATCTTAAATATTTTCCAGTTTTAATTAAGGAAGAAGAAAGATTTTTCACCATTTTAATCCATTCTAAATGAATAATCTAAATCTAAACCAATATGACAATATTGCCCTCCATATTTAAATTTAAATCTAAATATTAAATGAAATAATGATCAAACTCTAAATCTAAGAGAAATCTAAATCTAAATCTAAATCTAACTAAAACTAAAACTAACTCTAAATCTAATTCTAATTCTAAATGTAAAACTAAAACTACTAAAACTAAAACAATATAAAAAATAAATTATTAAATACAAAATAAAAATATCACCTTGATATTTGGTTGCTTGCTTGCTCTTGAAATGGGCTTCCTACAAATAAAATGAGGAGACACTCTTTTATAATCTAAGAGCGTCTCTTCATATTCCCCAGAAGGTGCCTTTTCCAATTCCTTTGCATCTCCCAATTCCACAAAAAATATAAAAGTACCATAATTTTTTGGTGCAGGGGCACTAGGATCCTGGCTAGAAGGTCCTTTTCAAATTTTGGCTTGTATTGGTCCTAGCCAGACCAGAGGTAAATAATAGGTCCTAGGTAGACCTAAGTGTGTTCAAAGGTTAGTAGATGGAGTTAACCTAGGGTTTGGGTAGTGTTAAGAGGCCAAAGACCTAAGGAACCCTTAGGACTTGACTTAGTCCTCAAATTTCTAGAAAGGGTACAAGCATGGGAAATAAATTAAAATGTTGTGTTTTGATCTTAAAATATCCCAAAAGACTTTAATAGGGTTGTTTGAGCTGAGTATGGGTTGATTTGATGGTTGTGTGTGGTAGACAGCAAGTTAGCAAAAGTTGCTATAAGTTGTCATGACAAATTTTGCAACTTTACAAAAGTTGCATGACAACTTTTGTCCAAAAAGGGTCGACCTTATCTTTAGGTCACTTAGGGTCCTAAACACCCTAAAGCTCAAACCTAATTTCTATTTAAACCTTGTTAGGCCCAAATCTTCAGGTTGGACACTTTGAGAATCACTGCTTACTATTTTTTATTTCACTATTGCTTGTTTTAAGGACACAGTCTGGTGTTTTGATGCCATAGTAGCATCCATTATAATCATTTTTGTTTTTCCAAGAAAGAAGCTATCCATTTTGTGTGTTTACTTTCCATTATGCATCATTAGAATTTTTGTTTAGGTGTTTGATTAAGCTTAGGTTAATTATTTTGTGGTTGCCAGTTTACTGTCCTATAAATAGCTCTGGTTAGAAACATGCACTAGTACATTTGACCCACTTTTTAGAACAACATTTCCAACCAAGCATTAAAATGATTTTCCTTGGTCAGTTTATAGAAGGAAAAATTTGATTTTTTTTAATCTATTCCTGTGTTGGTCGGAATTACGACCACCTATCATGGTCGTAATTCTAACCAACATGGGAATATAACTTTTAAAAAAATACATGGTTTCATTTTATAACCCTAACCTCACAATTACTTCACATGTAAAGGAGAGTTGAAGGAGAGAAGGAGGGCATCTATTGACACTGAAATTCAATCATCAATGCTTAACCCTAGTTTTTTGGATCAATCATCTTCACTAGTTTCATCTCTTAACCCTAACCTTACAAATACTTATTAAAACCATTGGGAAAATAATGTTTATTAATGTAAGTGTGGTTGTTTGACTGTATCTTTGAACATTCAATGGATAATGGCATTGGAAGACTTAGAGGAATTCTAGATTATCAGTTTTGTGGGCATCGCCTTTAGTGCCCAAAATATTCGATTTGAGCTTTTTTAGTTTATTTCTCTTGGAAAAAAATGTGATTTTTAACATTTTTTGAGAGGTGTTTGATTTCTCCTGAACTCGTACAGATTAGTATGGAAAAAATAACTTCATAGGAAGTTTTTTAGATGTCTTAGCTTCTTGTTGCAACAAATCTAAGGTTATTTGGTTGAGAAATTGAAGATAAATTGGGTGACAGTCAATAACAGGTCATTTTCGCACATAAACTAGGGTTGTCAACTTTGTTGAATCATATCTCTCGATTCAACCATGGGAAAATTCTAATTCTAGGTTTAAACGAGAGATATGAGGGTCTATTTTCTTTTTCAGTTAGTTTCTGACCGAATGGTGGTGATTCCAAGGAGATAGGACTAAAAACCTAGTCGGGCATCTCTATGTGACTGGCAGAGTGGGATAACCAGAAGTTTTAGATCCCATAACTTTTGATGGGCTTTGATTTAGAGGATAATATTGGAGGTTTGGACTTGTTTCAAGTTCCTCTAAATGTTCCTACAGTTAGATTGGCTAGAGACCATGTCTAAGTTGCACCTCCTTCACTAAACCAACCATTTAGGCCTCCTACCCTTTGGAGAAGATTGGTGAATATTGGGAGTTTGGAGGAGATTCAGAACTGATCCATATGGGAGACTTACTGCCCAACTATTAGAACCAAGAATACCTTACTATCCCTATTGTTACTTTGGGAAACTTGGTGAGAAAGATTAAAATAGTGGCCAGAATTAACTGGTGAATACCCTGTCTAAGAGGACAGTTCTAAATTTTGGGTGTGATAAGACCAAGTTTGTGTTTTGGTTCCCCTATGAAATTTCAATAGATTTGAATTCCATTTAAGTGAACTTTTAAGCCATGATTCCAAATGATGAACCTTTAGGCTATTATTCACCAAACTCCAAATGATGAGTTTGGTATTGTGTATTCCATTTAAGTGAACTTTTAGGCTATGATTCTTGCATTATAATGATTTGTGTCATCTATCTTTTATTAAGTTACTAATGGCCATTAAGATGGATATGTGAATGGGCCATTACCTCAATTTATAGAAATGATTTAGGATTTGGGTTGAAGTTGAAAGGGATGACCAAGTTATTGTTCATAGTTAACCTTTGATAGATGTATGGTGCTTGGATTATGATCATTTGACATGAATGATATAATGTTATCTCTACTAAAATTTATTATAATTTTATCCCCTCAACAATGACATAATATTGATGTGCTTAATTTGGTTGAGAAATTGAAGATAAATCAGGTTACAGTCAATAAAAAGTCATTTTTGCACATAAACTAGGGTTGTCAACTTTGTTGAATCATATCTCTCAATTCAACCATGGGAAAATTCTAATTCTAGGTTTAAATGAGAGATATGAGGGTCTATTTTCTTTTGCAGTTAGTTTCTGACCGAATGGTGGTGATTCCAAGGATATAGGACTAAAAACCTAGTCGGGCATCTCTATGTGACTGGCAGAGTGGGATAACCAGAAGTTGTAGATCCCATAACTTTTGATGGGCTTTGAGTTAGAGGAGGTTTGGACTTGTTTCAAGTTCCTCTAAATGTTCCTATAGTTAGATTGGCTAGAGACTGTGTCTAAGTTGCACCTCCTTCACTAAACCAACCATTTAGGCCTCCTACCCTTTGGAGAAGATTGGTGAATATTGGGAGTTTGGAGGAGATTCAGAACCAATCTATTTGGGAGACTTACTACCCAACTATTAGAACCAACACTACCTTACTATCCCTATTGGTCCTTTTGGAAACTTGGCGAGAAAGATTAAAACAATGGCCAGAATTAACTGGTGAATACCTTGTCTAAGAGGACAGTTCTAAATTTTGGGTGTGATAAGACCAAGTTTGTGTTTTGGTTTCCCTATGAAATGTCAATAGAGTTGAATTCCATTTAAGTGAACTTTTAAGCTATGATTCCAAATGATGAACCTTTAGGCTATTATTCACCAAACTCCAAATGATGAGTTTGGTATTGTGTATTCCATTTAAGTGAACTTTTAGGATATGATTCTTGCATTATAATGATCTGTGTCATCTATATTTTATTAAGTTACTAATGGCCATTAAGATGGATATGTGAATGGGCCATTACCTCACTTTATAGAAATGATTTATGATTTGGGTTGAAGTTGAAAGGGATGACCAAGTTATTGTTCATAGTTAACCTTTGATAGATGTATGGTGCTTGGATTATGATCATTTGACATGAATGATATAATGTTATCTCTACTAAAATTTATTATATCTAACATGATTACTATGTTGCTATGGACAATTTGTAACTGACACAAAATATTTAAGGACAAGATGATCCCTAAACACATAAAGAAACATCAATAGTTACTGGAAGGCACTGCTCACATACAAGTTAGAATAGAGTAAGAGATATTAATGACTATCATGTAACATAATTCAAATCCTCAAGAATATTACACATTACTTAATACATAAAAAATAATAAATTTTCATGTGATATAACATAGTTGACCTACATTTCTTACAATAGTAGACTAAGCCTCACTCTCATCCCAAAATAAGATGTAGTCCTACCATTTATCATATGAACACAAACACTTGAAGCCACAACCATTGATATTCATAAGGGTGAATTAAGCTCCATGTATATGTTAGTCAAGGTAACTTTTTGTGAATCTAAGAGAACAACAATGACACAGTAAAATTTGGACTGTATATTTTGTCAAATGTTGAGTAATCTAAAATCATACTACTCAATTTTAAACCCTTAAAATAAAAGTTTGATTATTTTTTAGCAAGGGATAGCCACTCACCAATAATCTGAGGTGAAATGCCCAACTGAGAACCACACAAAATATGACACCAGTTACATAATAGTAACCAATGTTAACATAAGCAACAATTTACTACCACCTTGATCCAATGGCTACTCCTGTAATAAAAAATGTGTTATACAGAATTGTCAATGATAGTGAACAATCTACAAGATTCTTTCCAAAATTAAGGATTTGTATTTTCATAAGATCAAAACTACCAAAAAATAATGAGGTGACTAGTTTCAAATAAAGTGACGATACAAATGCAATCCTAAACATGAGACTTGACAGCATGATAGAGTCAAAGTACTTTAATTCCCACTATAACCTTGGTCCTTGAGTATATATCTTCTAGCTATAGGTAAATTTATAATGGGTTAATGTCATTAGAAAACACCATTTTATCCCTATCACATGCCTAATTTGCAAGTAGATCAGATAACCTATTTCCCTCTCTATACGTATTTGAGATAATGTAAAGTTATCAAATGTATGAAGGAGCATCCAGGATTGTTGCTAAACATAATGGATTCACCAATTTTGGAAAACTCTTTTCTTGCATGCTTCAATTATATTTAGAGAATATCCCTCGACATAAAGATGTGTGACACCCATTTTGTGTACAAGGACAAGTCTATGGAAGATATCTAGGACCTTAGCCATATTGTTGGTACCATGGTTTAGGGGGGTGGATGACCTTAGCCATATTGTATTAAGGAATACAAGCTTAAACTATTGATTGTACCCTCTAAAAGCCAGTCACAATCACGCCAGTCAATTTTTCTTCCTTGAGATCAAACCAAATGCTAAGGTAAATACATAAAAATGAAAATATGAAATAGAGGAGTTTTTTATATTACTTAACCAAGTCTCAATCATGTTTCATCAACCATTGGAGTTATGGATTCGCTGATTGTTCCTTCAGGACAGTGAGATACAAAAATGCAGAGAAATAGATTTTATTGATGATAACCTTGTTACATCTTCATGGTTTTTCACACCCTTCCTCACATGGATCCCCCCTCAAAATAGACTCCATTCTCCCCAAATAACCCGACAACCACCAAATAACTATTTTTTTAACTGTTCCTAAATAGTCTAAACTGACTGTCAACAAAATAAACCAAAGATTATTATCAAGTAGACAACAAAAGTTATCCACTCGACAACATAACATCTAATTCCCATACTTAAAGACTTATAAAAGGTTTAAAGACAACCTTTTTATTCCAATCTAACCTATAACCCCCATATGACCCATCTAACATGGAAAGTATCTACTTAGGGCATCAAATCTTGAAGCAATATGTATCCTTCTATATATATATAAATAATATATAGTCTACTGATTATTAAAATTGACCTGGTGCAACTAAATTCAACTAATCTATCATGGAACAATTTCAATGGGACTTTGTCAAGAGGTATAGGAAACCTTTCTCCCAGGCTATATAGACTTCACTTGGTATGCAATAATATCACTAGCAATATACCTAAGGATATTGGAAACCTTACAGGCTTGTTTTATCTTGATCTTTGATATAACAGTTTTATTGGGGAAGTTTTGAGTACATCAGGTCGTCTTAAGAATCTACAATTGTTGCACTTGAGATCCAACAAGGTCCAAGGAAACATTCCACTAGAGTTTAGCATGCTGGTAATGGTTTTGATAATGGTAAGGATGTAGGAAACATAGGAGTAGGCACTACAACATTTGGGGTTGCATTTAGATGCCAATTTGCGATGCCACTACAATTTGTGTTTTTTTTGCAAGTGCCCCCGATGGTATTGTAATAGAGATGAGTGCATCATAATTGCGATGCCCATTTGGTTATAAACAAAAAAAAGAAGAAAAAGAAAGTGTCATTTGTAATTTGTGAATTCGAAGAGCTGTCGCGAAGATGACACTGTAATTTTGTGTGGCACGAAGAGGGCATTTGAGTTTGGCATGCGCGAAGAGGCCGACACTATGTGGGAAGAGGGTGCTAGCACTTGAGGTAGGAATTCGAGCTTTTTCTTCTCATTAAATCAATTTTAGTGGAATTGTTTACATCTTAGCATTGTTAATAGTGGCATTGTTTACATCTTAGCATTTGGAATGCTCAATGACCCATGAGCTTTGAGAGCTAGGGCATCATTGCTATTACCTTCAAGGCATTGTGTGAAGTGTTTGATCTCTCTTTATTTGTTTTTCTATTGATATTCACTATGTGCATACTCCCTGTTTATGATCATTTCATGAGGAAATGTCTTGATGGCTCACAGGCTGCAAGCTAGGGCATGATACATTGTTCATGAGCTCACTGTTTAATACTGGCATTGTTTACATCTTTTCATTTGGAATGCTTGATGACCTGTGAGCTTTGAGAGCTAGGACATTGTTTCTATTACCTTCAAGGAATTGTGTGAAGTGTTTGATCTCTCTTTATTTGTTTTGCTATTGATATTCACTATGTGCGTACTCTCCGTTTATGATCATTTCATGAGGAAATGTCTTGATGGCTCACGGGCTATAGGCTAGGGCATGATACATTGTTCATGAGCTCACTATTTAATATTGGCATTGTTTACATCTTTTCATTTGGAATTCTTGATGACCTACGAGCTTTGAGAGCTAGGGCATCATTTCTATTACCTTCAAGGCATTGTGTAAAGTGTTTGATCTCTCTTTATTTATTTTTGTGTTAATATTCACTATGTGGTACTCCCTGTTTATGATCATTTCATGAGAAAATGTCTTGATGGCTCACGGGTTGCAAGCTAGGGCATCATACAGTGTTCATGATCTCACTGTTTAATATCTGGTCAGGCCATGTAAATGTTACCAGGCCAACCCAATCAGCCCAACAAAATGTGTCATGTTTATCTTTGTCAAATACACTCATTCACCATTTTGTTCTTGTTCTTCACACAAATATTGCATCAAAAGTAATTGTAAATAATGATTCAAAGAAAAAAGAAACAACTACAATAGATCAGACCCCAAAAGAATACAGTCAACTACAATAGCTCACAGTCTCAATGAAATAAATAGTCTATAAAACAATATATGGTGCACAACAGCAACAAGCATGCAATCACAGCAATAACATTGCATGATAAAATTCAATACTCTTAGTTTTTATTCAAATCTATTCAAAACTCCTATCAGCTCATTGTCCAATAGTTAAACTAACCTATGACTTCAAAGGAGGAATTATGAAATACAGTTGTAGTTAGTTATCTCTTCTATAATGAAAATGGTACCAGGCCAACCCAATCAGCCCAACAAAATGTGTCATGTTTATCTTTGTCAAATACACTCATTCACCATTTTGTTCTTGTTCTTCACACAAATATTGCATCAAAATTAATTGTAAACAATGATTCAAAGAAAAAAGAAACAACTACAATAGATCAAACCCCAAAAGAATATAGTCAACTACAATAGCTCACAGTCTCAATGAAATAAATAGTGTATAAAAAAATATATGGTGCACAACAGCAGCAAGCATGCAATGACAGCAATAACATTGCATGATAAAATTCAATACTCTTAGTTTTTATTCACATTGCACATGCATAATTATAGATTAGGATCAACAATAGGGTGCCAAGCATTGCTTAGATCCTTTGGATCTAACCCCAACTTTTCCTTCCTTACAGGTTTTGGATCATACAAGAGCATACTGGATTAAACCTCGGGTCAACACTTCATTACTTCAGACAATGTCTGGTACCTTCATTATTTATGTTCATCCACTTATGTATGTTTGCATTCATTCATATTCTTTTGAAAGTTGGCTATTAGCGACCATATATGACGATTCTTGATGTTTTTGGGTCATTTGATGAAAAGATGTAAAAGTTTCTTAAAAGTTTATGTTTTTTTATTTCAATTTTTAAAATCATAAAATGAATAAAATTTAAAGATAAAAAATTAAGATAATCTTTGTCCTCACTTAAAACAAAAACATAAAGCTCATAAAGCATGGTAAAAGAGGGCCCTAATTGTGGTAAAATGGAAAAGTTGCCACTTTGCACTGCTCTTCATATGGCAGCTGCGAAGGAGCTATGTTGTAAAATTTCAAGGCATGAAATTTTATACTTTTTGACGTCATATTTTTTTCTCCTTAGCATTGAGTTTACAATGTGGGGGACTCGAAGAAAATATATGTATAGTTATAAAATTTCATGCCTTGAAATTTGGCATGAAATTTTATAACATAGTTCCTTAGCATTTGATTTTTATATGGCAGCCATGACTTGAGGTAAGCAGTCAAGCTTTGTCTTCTCATTAACTCAATTTCATTTTGATGGAATTTATTGATTTAATGGCAAAATATGGATGATAATACTGGCATTGTTTACATCTTTGCATTTGGAATGCTCGATGACCCATGAGCTTTGAGAGCTAGGGCATCATTGCTATTACCTTCAAGGCATTGTGTGAAGTGTTTGATCTCTCTTTATTTGTTTTATTATTGATATTCACTATGTGGTACTCCACATTTATGATCATTTCATGAGGAAATATCTTGATGGCTCATGGGTTGCAAGCTAGGGCATCATGCATTATTTATGAGCTCACTATTTGAGCACCTCATGCCCCTATTTGATTGGCCAGTGCTCTTTTTGTTATATTGATGCTATTAGATCAAATAGGGACATCAATAATAAAATAAGGATATCAATAATAAAATAATACACTTACTATTTTGAATTTGAGCTCTAGAATCATGCAATGTTATTGTTGTCAAAATAATAAGTGTATTAATGTATGATCTAATAGCAGCAACCTCATTGATCATTACCTTTGACTCCTCCATCATTATAGAAGACATAACTACCTACAACTATATTTCATAATTCCTCCTTTGAAGTCATAGGTTAGTTTAACTATTGGACAATGAGCTGATAGGAGTTTCGAATAGATTTGAATAAAAACTAAGAGTATTGAATTTTATCATGTAATCTTATTGTTGTCATTGCATGCTTTCTAATGGGTGTGCACCATATATTATTTTATACACTATTTATTTCATTGAGACTATGAGCTATTGTAGTTGACTATATTCTTTTGGGGTCTGATCTATTGTAGTTGTTTCTTTTTTCTTTGAATCATTATTTACAATTACTTTTGATGCAATATTTATGTGAAGAACAAGAACAAAATGGTGAATGAGTGTATTTGACAAAGATAAACATGACACATTTTGTTGGGCTGATTGTGTTGGCTTGGTACCATTTACATGGCCTAGCCAAATATTAAACAATGAGATCATGAACAATCATCCTACTACTTACACTGCAATTTCTATGTCCACTTACAATAATAAATTATAGAGTTTCAATGTAATTTCTATGTCCACTGCCATTAAAATATATCATTCCTCCTGTTATATAGGCATCATTCTCATTAAGTATTTCCATTAAAATATATCACTCTTCCTGTTATATAATGTATATGCATAATTGTTTAAAATGTCATACTTGTTGCTCTTAAATATTGTATCATCTTAAAATGGAAGCACTTCCATGTTAAGAGTGTTTAGCCCTCTGATTAAGTGGTTTAGGGTCATGATTGGCATCTTTGCATTCTCCCTTGTCTTCCACTTCTTCTCTGCACTTGATTTCTTCATTCTAGGTGAAATTAGGGTTAAGGTCTTAAGGACTTTCCTGATTTTCCATCTTCCATGACTCCATTTTCTAGGTAGGAATTAGAAATGAGACCTCCTATTCCTTCATCATATCATTCTGAAGATTTTTTGTCTGTTCCTAACACTGGGTCCTGATCAGACATCAATTTCTAAGTTTCTAGCATCTCTGGGATCTCTGTTGTAGAACCTGACAAAAGTTAGGGTCTGAGGTCAAGGTCAACCTTGACCTTGACCCCTTCCCACCAGGTTTTCAAATTGTCAATTCCTGCTAATTTGGCTTTCAAGAAAGTTATTTCTCCACCTCCAGGTCGACTATTTCAGGCTCTGAAATGGTAAATCCTTTAATTATATTTAATCAAGGTATATTTTCTAAAGGTGAGGACCTATTTGAGATTTAATTCTCCAAGGTGGCCCATCTAGAGGAGTGTACCCTAGATCACTATAAAAGGAGGCCTTCTTCTCTCATTTTCACATCACTCCAACATCAAGTTTTCATATCTCATCTAAGCAATCCATCATCAATTTTTGCAATCAAGCATCTCTCAAGCTCTCAAGTTCTCAAGGTGCTCAAGTGCAAGCATTCCATTCAAGCATTCAAGTCTTCTTCTCCATCCAAGTTCTCCATTGAAGATCAAGGATTCAAGCATTCAAGCTATTGAAGGGATTTGGCTCAAGCATTCAAGATCTATCATTCAAACCCTAGATCTAGCCACCATGGTGGTGTGATCTTCCTTCAAGATCCTTTGTTCATCTTCAAGATCCATATCATTGTTTCCTCAAGGTGGATTTCAAGCATACAATCATGGAGGTTTGATAATTTTATGTTCAAGCTTTCATATCAATATATTTGATTACATTCCAAATACATTAGCATATCTATCAAATTGCATAGCTTCATTGATTCATTTCTACTACTTGCTAGTATTCTCCTATTTCAATTTCAATATTAAGGTTGATTCCAAACCAGGGTTTGACCAAGGCAAACCCCCCCAAACAAATAACAAAACCATTTTTCTTGTAGGTATAGGTGTGGAATCTCAGATCTGAGAATGAATTTGAATACCTTTTTCGGCAATCTTTCAGGATCTGCGAATAGAATCAGAATTAGACTTCAAATAAATAATGTGGTCTTTGACCTTTTAAAAGGTCAAAGTTGACTTGTGTGAATTTGGAGAAAAGATTTCTAGGTTTTGTATGCCTCAACATTTCTAGTCCAAAACAGGTGACGAAATCTTTAGAAAGTTCATACAAAAGCCAGAATTCAACATTTTCCAGATCTGCCCTAATTCAAGGTTAGTATTTGCACTTCAATTATTTCAGATTTCAAGCTTAATCCAACTATAGGGAAGTATAGAGTTTTTTTCTTTCTTTCATATTCTTCATAGATTGAGTCAATTGTGTATTAACCTCTTGGTTGATCCAATTGGATCTCTCCTTTGGGAATTTGGATTTAGGAGTGAATCTCACCTTTTCCCCACACTCATACACAAATAGAGGTGATTCCAAATCACAACTATTCAAATATTATTACATTTCACTCAAATTTGCATGACATTAAAGCCAATCCCAAAATGTATACATATCTGTAAGTATAGGAGAAGCTAGATTCTGTAACTATTGAAAAAAAAACTATACCAATAGTAGCTTACGAGAAACTATACTTGTGCTTACCACACCATACCTCACCATCATAATGCTTATCATTTTCAACCTTCAGTGAGGCTTCATACCACGCAGTGTCTGCAGATTTGTATGGAACATTGATTTAGGCTGGAGGTAAACTACATGTGTCATGTAAACAACATGGTTGAATGCAATCTTTTTTGCACATTTTCAAGAGTTTTCCCACCAATACAAGTGTAAATAATGCATTGAATGTAATCTATGAACACTGCATGGTATGAAATCTCACTGAAGCTTGAAATATATCACTCCTCATGTTATTGTCAAAATTAAATTCAAATATTTCTCAAAACATTTATTCTTGTAGAATTAAGATATCCTTATCTCAATAATAAAACAATCTTGCATAATAGATTTTGAATCACATTAACACACACCCATATTGTTCTATAGCATAGTTCATTTTAGAAGTATATGGCTTGACTATGCACATGCATAATTGTAGATGAGGATCAATAATAGGGTGTCAGGCATTGCTTAGATTCTTTGGATCTAACCCCATCTTTTCTTTCCTTGAAGGTTTTGGATCATACAAGAGCATACTAGATTGAAGCCTGGGTCAACACTTCATTACTTCAGGAAATGTTTGGTACCTTCATTATTTATGTTCATCCACTTATATATATTTTCATTCAATCATATTCTTCTGAAAATTAATCTTTATGAGCTCAAATTTGAAACTGTATGAGTATTATTTTATAACTGATGTCCCTATTTGATCTAATAGCATCAATATAACAAAAAGAGCACCAACCAATCAAATAGGGACATGAGGTGTTCAAATAGTGAGCTCATAAAGCAATATATTTAGTCTTAATAAAATCTTATAAAACAACATATATTGGGTGAAGTGTTTGATCTCTCTTTATTTGTTTTGGTGGTGATATTCACTATGTGGTACACCCCGTTTATGATCATTTCATGAGGAAACATCTTGATGGCTCGTAGGCTACAAGCTAGAGCATCATACATTGTTCATGAGCTCATTGTTTAATACTGACATCATTTACATCTTTTCATTTGGAATGCTTGATGACCCGCGAGCTTTGAGAGCTAGGGCATCATTTCTATTACCTTCAAGGCATTGTGTGAAGTGTTTGATCTCTCTTTATTTGTTTTGTTGTTGATATTCACTATGTGGTACTCCCCGTTTATGATCATTTCATGAGAAAATGTCTTGATAGCTTGTGGGCTGTAAGCTAGGGCATCATGCATTATCTATGAGCTCATTGTTTGAGCACCTCATGTCCCTATTTGATTGGCTGGTAATCAAACAATGAGCTCATAAATAATGCATGATGCCTAAGCTCAAATTCAAAATAGTACATGTATTATTTTATTAAGACTAGATATATTATTTTATCAAAATTATTAAGACAAAGTATTTTAGGTTAGTTTTATGTTGTTTTATAAGATTTTATTAAGACTAAATATATGATATAAACTCATAATTATACTTTATATATATACTTCAAAGGAGGAATTATGAAATATAGTTGTAGGTAGTTATCTCTTCTATAATGATGGAGGAGTGAAAGGCAATGATCAATGAGGTTGTTGCTATTAGATCATACATTAACACACTTACTATTTTAAATTTGAGCTTGGGCATCATGTATTGTTATTATTGTCATTGCATGCTTCTTCTTGTTGTGCGAAGAGGACGACACTGCACTTTTGCATGGTGCGAATAGGGCATTCAAGTTTGGTGTGCGCAAAGAGGCCAGCACAGTGTGGGAAGAGGGCACTAGCACTTGAGGTAGGCATTCGAGCTTTGTCTCTTTGATCATAAATGGGGAGTACCACATAGTGAATATCAACAAAAAAATAAATAAAGAGAGATCAAACACTTCACACAATATGTTAATTTATAAGATTTTATTAAGACTAAATATATTATTTTATGAGCTTGTTGTTTGAGCACCTCATGTCCCTATTTGATTGGTTGGTGCTCTATTTGTTATATTAATGCTATTAGATCAAATAGGGACATCAAATAGGGATATGATACATTATTCATGAGCTCACTGTTTAATACTGGCATTGTTTACATCTTTTCATTTGGAATGCTTGATGACCTACAAGCTTTGAGAGCTAGCGCATCATTTGTATTACCTTCAAGGCATTGTGTGAAGTGTTTGATCTCTCTTTATTTATTTTGGTGTTGATATTCACTATGTGGTACTCCCCGTTTATGATCATTTCATGAGCAAATATCTTGATGACTCATAGGCTGCAAGCTAGGGCATCATACATTGTTCATGAGCTCACTATTTAATATCTGGTCAGGCCATGTAAATGGTACCAGGACAACCCAATCAGCCCAACAAAATGTGTCATGTTTATCTTTGTCAAATACACTCGTTCACCATTTTGTTCTTGTTCTTCACACAAATATTGCATCAAAAGTAATTGTAAATAATGATTCAAAGAAAAAATAAATAACTACAATGGATTAGACCCCAAAAGAATACAGTCAACTACAATAGCTCACAGTCTCAATGAAATAAACAGTGTATAAAACAATATATGGTGCACAACAACAGCAAGCATGCAATGATAACAATAACATTGCATGATGCCCGAGCTCAAATTCAAAATAGTAAGTGTATTAATGTATGATCTAATAGAAGCAACTTCATTGATCATTACCTTTCACTCCTCCATCATTATAGAAGAGATAACTACCTACAACTAGGGCATCATGCATTGTTTATGATCTCACTATTTGAGCACCTCATGTCCCTATTTGAATGGTCGGTGCTCAAACAGTGAACTCATAAATAATGCATGATGCCCTAGCTAGCAACCTGCAAGCCATCAAGACATTTCCTCATGAAATGATCATAAATGGGGAGTACCACATAGTGAATATCAATAACAAAATAAATAAAGAGAGATCAAACACTTCACACAATATATGTTGCTTTATAAGATTTTATTAAGACTAAATATATTATTTTATGAGCTCACTGTTTGAGCACCTCATGTCCCTATTTGATTGGTTGGTGCTCTATTTTTTATATTGATGTTGTTAGATCAAATAGGGACATCAATAATAAACTAATACACTATGTGGTACTCCCCATTTATGATCATTTCATGAGGAAATATCTTGGTGGCTCGCGGGCTGCTGCAAGCTAGGGCATGATATATTATTCATGAGCTCACTATTTAATACGGGCATTGTTTACATCTTTTCATTTAGAATGCTTGATGACCTGTGAGCTTTGAGAGCTAGGGCATCATTTATATTACTTTCAAGGTATTGTGTGAAGTGTTTGATCTCTCTTTATTTGTTTTGGTGTTGATATTCACTATGTGGTACTCCTCGTTTATGATCATTTCATGAGGAAATGTTTTGATGGCTCGCGAGCTGCAAGCTAGGGCATCATACATTATTCATGAGCTCACTATTTAATACTGGCATTGTTCATGAGGTCACTATTTAATATATGGCCAGGCCATGTAAATGGTACCAGGCCAACCCAATCAGCCCAACAAAATGTGTCATATTTATCTTTGTCAAATACACTCGTTCACCATTTCATTCTTGTTCTTCACACAAATATTGCATCAAAAGTAATTGTAAACAATGATTCAAAGAAAAAAAAAAACTATAATAAATCAGACCCCAAAAGAATACAGTCAACTACAATAGCTCACAGTCTCAATGAAATAAACAATGTATAAAATAATATATGGTGCACAACAACAGCAATCATGCAATGACAGCAATAACATTGCATGATGCCCGAGCTCAAATTCAAAAAAGTAAGTGTATTAATGTATGATCTAATAGAAGCAACCTCATTGATCATTACCTTTCACTCCTCCATCATTATAGAAGAGATAACTACCTACAACTAGGGCATCATGCATTGTTTATGAGCTCATTGTTTGAGCACCTCATGTCCCTATTTGATTGGCCGGTGCTCAAATAGTGAGCTCATAAATAATGCATGATGCCCTAGCTTGCAGCCCGCAAGCCATCAAGACATTTCCTCATGAAATGATCATAAACAGGGAGTACCACATAGTGAATATCAATAACAAAATAAATAAATAGAGATCAAACACTTCACACAATATATATTATTTTATAAGATTGTATTAAGACTAAATATATTATTTTATGAGCTCACTATTTGAGCACCTCATGTCCCTATTTGATTGGTCAGTGCTCTATTTGTTATATTGATGTTATTAGATCAAATAAGGACATCAGTAATAAAATAATGCACTTATTGTTTTGAATTTGAGCTCATAAAATTAAAATATCCTACTGTTTTGAATTTCTATGCACTTTGAGACAATGAAATTTTTATCATCATGATGAAGTAATAATGCATTAAATGTCTTACTTATGTCCCTATTCAGTTTTAATTTTATAGTGAATTCATGATTTATAATTCAGTTGTAGCAGCTCAATGTGTTTGAACTCAATAATACCCCTTACTTGGTTTCCTACAAAGCTTTTGGCAAAATCTGTCAGAACATAAGAAGCTATGAGAAGGTGACATGAAGCTAATGAAAGGAGGCATCTCTAATTTTTTTTGCAGATAGACACATTAAGGATCATGTCAGACAATACAAGGGAATTTGATCAAAATAGGGAGACAATCGCTATATTGTTGTCTAACTTTCAAAGAGAAGGCGATGACAAATGTTATTGTCCATGCAAGAGTTGTAACAGCTTAAAGATAAGAAGAATCAAAATCAAAATAGAAAAGAGACATTGTATGGAGAATGGTCACATGGAAGGGGGGTTTGATTATAATCCAGTAGTAAGTTTTTTGTTATATTATTTTCACAATTAATATACATATGAACCAAGGAAGGAGGTTTGATTATCATCATTTTTATATAGGTCGATCTCCCCACTGTGAATATAGAGGAACATAGAGGTGTGAGTATTGAAATTGAAGATCATGATCCCATGGAAGATGATGGTATGAATGCATTGATCATTGACACATTTGGTACTAGTGCTATTATTGTTGCTAATGAGGATGACATTGACAACGTCCATGATATACCTCTACTTGAGAAGCTGGACACGGCCCTTTACGAAGGTTCCCAATCTACTCTTCTCTCTATTGTATTGTTGTTGGTGAATTTGAAAGTTATGAATGGTTTATCCAACATAGTAATGTCATGTATGCTAAGGTTTGTCATATATGTCATTATAGTCTATAAAATGTGAAACATGTACCATTAAGATTGTTTATAGTAATGACTTATATTATTTGTTGCAGATTGATAGGTGACTTTCTATTACTACCATCAAATGTTCTCCCTCGCTCGTACTGAGAATTATGTGCCACTATGAAACATATTCGAATAGAGTATCAAACAATAGATGCTTGTTCTAAAGATCATATTATTTATTATAAAGAACACAAAAATACAATAGATGCCCTGAATGCCATACGAGCAGATATCGAGATGATCAAGTGACAAAAAAGGTGCCTCACAAGGTTCTTCGTCACATCCCCATTATTCCACATTTGAAACAATTATTCAGGTGCAATAGCTTGGCACAATTTATGGATTACCATGCACGCGGAAGGAGTCAAGATGATATTATTAGAATGCCTATGGATGGCTCATCATTTATGGACATAGAGGAAAACTAACCACACTTTAAAGAGGAACCTTGAAATCTCAAGCTTTCTCTGGCAGCAGACGGTGTCAATCCACATGGCTCAGAGGTGAGATCCATTTGTTCGGTGTGGCCTATTTTTTTTATAAATAATAACCTTCCTCTATGGATGCCAATAAAGAGGGAGCACATTATGTTGGCAATGATTGTTTCAGGTATCTTATTATTGTATAGTTATCTACATGTAATTATAAGTCTTGGAGTGAAATGGCCACAATAATTATCTGATGTTAATTCAACTATGTAAGTACCAAGTGAAAGATATGAATGCATATATTGTGCCTCTTATCGACGAGTTGTTGGTGTTATGGAATGGTTTCACTATTGTAATACCCCAAAAATGGGCTATAAGTTCATTAACCTCCTACATCTACAAATCGAACGAAATCAACATCGAAGTCCTAACCTAAGGCACATCTAAACATCATCGAATCATAATTGATTATCTTAAATTCTACATTGGGGAATATTCCTAGTAATATTCCTAATCATCATAATTATCTTTAATTTAATGATTATTTGGCGATAAATCACATTTATCCTAAAGTTTGATTAATTGAATATTTTCATATTTAATTAATTAGATTTAATATCTTGCCACTTAATTATGTAATTAAATTTAATTCTATCTATTATTAATTGTATTATTTAATTTTGACAATAAATCAAATATCCTATGAATAATTGATTAAATTCTTATTTAATTAATTAAAGCAAGTTGTCATTATTTAATAATATAGTTTTTAATAAAAGTTTGATAAAATAGTTAATTAACCCATAAATTAATTATTTTATTTCAAAAAGTAGTTAAGTTGAGAATAAATCACTTTATTTATTTATTAAATCATAATTATCCATGTGCACATTCAAGAACCAGTTAAACTCAAATTGGAAAATCAATGCAAGTTGTTAGCTTTTTGAAACTCAACATCTTTTTGAGTTTTAAAGTTGATCTAAACTTTTAATTCGAGTTGAACTGTGCTTTTGCATGATTTTTGTGACTTAATTATCTGTTATTTAAAAATAACTCAAAAATCAACCTGAGTTATTTGAGTGATTTATGGTTTTTTCTCATGCACCTCCAAAGCCCTGGATTTCTATAAAACCAAGGCTTTAGCTCATCTCAAAGCATCTCATAATTTTGCAAGCTTACTTTGCCAAAGTCATCTATGAATTACACAACTATTTTGAAGAATTGGAATTTGGAGAATCAAAGCTTATTGCAAATCAAGGCTATTGTGAGATCAATTTGTTTTTTTTTTACATTCATTTAGATTCTTTTTCATATCATTGTTAGATCATTTTAGCATATCAATTTCCATATTAGCATAGATTCATATCAGTTTTTATTATTCTTATTGCATAGAAAATTCAAAAATATAGATTAATTGCATTCAATTCATATCTAGATCAATTGTATTCAAATCCTTCATTTAGGTGTCATCTAGGTCACTGATCTCAATAAACAATCTAAGAACATTAATCTCGCACCTACTAGAAGGCAGTAAATCGCTTGGTTAAATTAGATTTCAATTTTACACGATTTTGATTTTTGCTAACCTCTAATATTTTACTAAAGTGTTGTGTCTATAGATCAGGTACAATTTTTACACACACATTTTTGGTGCCCACCATGGGGCAACCCACCTTTGCATGCTGGTTTTGATTTTTTGGGAGAGCTAAAACCCTAAAGTTTCAAAGATTTAATTTTATCTCCCAAATGGCTTAGATTTTTTGTCTAAAAATTTTTTTGCAAATTGGTGACATATCAAAGAAGCTACAGTAAAACATTTAGAATTTTTTGAGATGTTTTGAATTTTTAATAATTTTTTCTTGAAATTATGGAAAAAATTAATATCTAACGCAAATCAGCATATTTTTTGGAAATTTTTATATTTTCAGAAAGCTCTTTAAATTATGCAGGGGATCCATTCTTTATGTTTTAAATTTGGACATGATATCATAGCTCAAATAGTCAATTTACAAAAACTAGTCTATTTTGATAAAACAGGTCTCTAGAGTACAAATGAAGAGATTTTTCTAAAATTTTTATATTTTTGGAAAGCTCTCTATTTTTTAGTAGGGGTCTCTATTCTGAATTTCTATTTTTGTGGCCAAAATCATATCAAAAAAAATCAAATCTTGTTGACTAGGTCAAATGCAATGCAAAAAAATTAAAATTTTGTGATGGGTATGTACTTATTTTTCATATGATTCAATGCATGATATGAGTTTTCATTTGGATTAATTTCTAGATATTATTGCTTCTAACAATTGATTTTTAGATCTAACCCTAGGGTTTTCATAAGTTGAATATACCTTGCATATCTTGTTTGCTTGTTGGCTTGTTGGAGAGTTCGTAGCTTGCTTGCATAGTAAAGCTCAACAAAAATTGCTAAAAATTAGGTAAAATCTACTAAGCACGTTGCAAGGATCCTGGGTATTCTCCTTCATCTAATGACATTTCAATTTGGGACTTAAAATAAATCTCTCGTGTGTCTAGCTTGGGTGATTCTTTTCATGCTTTTATTTTACACACTTGCATAATTGATACTAGGTTGTGACCCCTTAAGGATTCATTAAGTAGTCTTAGATACTTGTGATTGATCTTGATTGCTAACTTGGGTTATTGGACTCCCTAATCTGTCGGCCCCTCATTTCCACCCCGTGGTTACAATCTCAGTGCCATAAAGGGGAGGGGTCAATAGGACAAAAGCGTTAAGTGTTCCACTTGGCAACCCTTTTGTGCTTTTAGGAACTCACTTGTTTTCTAAGTTGGGGACTCATTTTCAACTTGTGTGAGGTGTTAAGTGTTCCACCTTGTGGACTCATCTCATATTTTCTTTAAACATTAAGTGTTCCTCTTTCTACTTTTTGAGTACTTTTGGTAAATTTGCTTTTGGGAATATATCTGTGCTCACATAGTAATTAGGCCCTATGAACACTATTCATGATTCTTGAGAGATTGGATTCCTAGCAAAATCTTTCTTGATGATAGAATCCTTGTAGGTAGGGAGGATACTTAGTGTGTTTCACATTCAACTTGGTTAGTGTGTCTTCTCTTATTGATCGATACATTCTCTCCCAGGAGAGGTTGATAGATCACATGGGGTTGACATCACGAGCTTTGGTGAATCAAAATTGGTTAGTGCACCTTCTCTTATTGATTGATACATTCTCTCCTCGGAGAAGTTGATAGATCACGTGGAGTTGGCATCATAGACCTTGGTGAAGCAAAACTTTGTCTTAGCGTGTCGGATTAATCTGCTTGCTTTGTTTGGGTTAAAAGTGAAAAGGTGTCAAAAACCTTGGATCTGGAGCCAAGTCCCCTTGTGGTATACTATTGTGAGTCATCTTTAGAGAGGGTTAACCATAGCGAACAATCTCTTAACAGGAAAAACTACATTGACGGAACCTCAAGCGATCATAGCCATTTTCACCGTGGTAGTGATAGCCGCTATATAAATGTCCTTGTGGAAGAAATCTCCACAGGTATGGTTCATTGTTGGGTTGTCAAATCTCCCTAGCAGCTCCTGAAGATTAAGTTCTCAGACTGTGTCAAAACCCTAGTGCGCCGGGATTGGAGTTCACCCCTTTGGATCATAAAAGTTGTAGAGTCAAACCATTACTAAAAACCCTAGTGAGGCCAAATTTTCATTTTATAGGGTATATGTGCGTTATTGCAAAACATTTTTGGAACATACACAATTAGCGCTTCTAAGGATTAGAATGAATAAGTCACTTGATTGTTCATGCACAAGGTTGCTTTTGCCCTTGTTCATTGTTTTCAGACATGCTTGAAATCACTTGCTTATTGTTTTGCATGCTTGTTTATCTATCTGGTTATTGAAAATAGACAAATCTGTTACAATCTTCAAATCTAGACATTGAAATTTGCAAACAATTCAAATCTGAAAACTCAAAATTTGCAAAATCTGAAGTCAAATTTTTTTCTGGAGTCAAAAGTCATCTCAGGAGGTCAGAAAGTCATACGAGTTTCCATCAAGTGTCATTTCATTGCAACCCATCTGTCGTATGATAGAAAACCTAGTGTCGTATGAGTTTTCGTGCCAGTAAATCTTCAAAGTCAAAATCTTGCAACTGTCGTATGATATTGTCAACTGTTGTTTCATAGCCTACCCACTGTCGTATGAGTTTTTTAGAGTGTCATTTGGGAAATTTTTGAAAGTTGTCATAAAATTGTCAGGATTGCCAGATATTTAGCTCTTTCAGCCTAGTTTCAGAATCTGTCGAATGAATCATTGTGTTAGGAATAGAGCAGTAGCTATTAAGAGTCCAATCATTTTCTTAAAGTAGCCTTTTAAATCTAATTTAGCCTTCTATCTAATCGATTTGATCCTTTATCATCTCGTGTCAAAACCTTGTCATAACTATCAATCTTCAATCAATCAATCATCAAAACAACTAAGTGTTGTGATATCTTGTTCGCTATCTTTTGGGAACCTACCCATACATCTAGGGCATAGTATCCTTCATCCACATCTAATCAAATCTTCAAATCAATCAAAACCTTGACAAGGTTGGTTCATCTGATCATCTTGATTCAATTCATTCTTCAATTATCTGAATCTTATTCTTTTGTTTCACTCAAAGTTGATGGTGGAGACTAGAGCTTCCTCTCACAAGAAATCTATTACCACTATCCAAAATCTGACTTTTGAGTAACTCATCAATTTTGGTCTTTATGAGGACAATGGTCTTCAAAACTATCGATTGAAATCTGGTTACGTACCCCCTCCATCGACTCACGGAGGTACTCAACATACCCCTCATCAATCTAATCCAGGGAGTCCACAAACTCCTACCATGTCTCAAGCAGGGACAAATTTTGGCTCTCAAAGAGCTCAATCTCAAAATGGTGCAGATCAAGAACCCACACCTGAAGAAATCACTCGCTACCAAAATGATGATGAATTTAACAAGATGATGAGACATTTCTTGAAAGAAAATAGAGAAGCATACTTTTTACAACTAGCTCATCAAGGAGCTAAACTTCCTCCCAACTTTAATGTTGAAGACATCATTACACATGAGGAAGAGAATCCACTCACAACTATGATGAAACAAATGCATGCTATACAAGTTGAACTTAACAATCTCAAGAAAGAGAAGGAACCCAAAGAGTTCTCCATGGAGGCTCTATTTGCTTTTCCATTTAACAAAGACTTGTACATGCCATCATTTCCAAAAAGAGTGGAGATGTCGAAGTATGATAAGTATGATGGACACTCTGATCCCCAAGATCATGTCAGAGAGTTCTATATGCAATCCATGGAATTCATGCATGAACTGACCTATCTGATGCGTCTTTTTCCTAGATCTCTGGGCGGAGCATCCATTCAGTGGTTTTCAAGATTGCCTCCTATGATCAAAACATTTGAGGAATTGATTAAAAATTTTTATCAACAATATTCCTACAATATTCAGCATCCGGTCACCATGATTGATATTTGTAATCTCAAGCAATATCCAAGAGAATCATTCCTAACTTTCCTCAAGAGGTGGCGAAAGAAGTTCTCTCTATATGCTAGACCAATTTCTGAAATGGAGAAACTTGAAATCTTTATCAATAACCTTGTTCCAGAGCTTAATTATCCTCTACAAATGCAAGATCATACATCTTTTGACAAGATGGTGGATAATGCTATCAAAATTGAAAAAGTGCTTGTAAAAAAAGGGGAAATCACACAAAGACAACTACGAATCTGGATCTAGTTCCAAAGACAAGAACAAAAATTGGAACAATAACAAAGGCATCATCATAGATGGCATTGTAGACACTTTCCATGCCCCATCAAAGGCACCAGCCTACAATCTCACTCTTGGCACTCAAGCCATTAAAGCTTCCGAGCAAAAGTCTTCTCAACCATCTCAAAAGAAGCCGGAATTCAAAAAATGGGATAAACATCAAAAATTTACTCCTCTAGGAGAGTCTTTAGAATCAGCTATGAAAACTCTACTAGCTGATAACATCATCTCTTTACCACCAATCCAATCGAATGCTCAGGACCCCAAACTGATATGGTGGAAGGATAATGAATTATGTGATTTCCATCAGAGTAAAGGTCACAAAACTAGTAGTTGCTACCACTTGAAGCATACCATTCAAGATCTGATCGATCGTGGAGACATCACAATTGACAATCCCATGAGCAATAATGATCATACAGCATTCACAGAACCATTTCTGAAATATGGTCAAAAGGTTTCAACTTCTCAGCCTAATATGGGGGCAAAAGTCAACTATGCCTACCCTAGAAATAACACTATCATCAATATGGTTGAACCATGTCTCTCTGAAAGTTGCAATGTCATCACAATCATATGAAGAGACAGAGATCATTCCTCAACTAACACAGTTACTCGATCACAAGCTCAAATGCATCCAAAAGGACAAATCCCAGATTCATCAAATGTCCCTAAAGTTCCCTTCAATCTTTCATCTGCTTCTAAACAGAAGGCTGCTTCCAAATCTTCCAATCCAAAGGATACAAGGCCTATGTATTATAGCATTGTTCAACAACTCTAGCACACTAATGCAAAAATTTCCATGTTTGAGTTGCTTCGAATATCTCCAGCTCATAGAGCCATTCTCGATAAAGCTTTGCTCAGTTCCAATGTTCCTAATGACCTTGATTTAGATAGGTTCCAGACTATGGTTGGACATCTTACATCTCTGCAATATATCTCCTTTTCAGAGGAAGATGACAACTCCTTGAGTCACCCACATAATCAGCCTTTGCATATAGAAGTCTTGATCTAGAACTGTAGAGTCAAACGTGTGTTGATAGATGGCGGCGCTGGCCTAAACATTTGTTCTTACAACTTGATCACACAATTGGGATTTTCAGAATTGGCTATTGATCCTAGAAAGAAAATAACTATCAAGGCCTATGATGAACAAGAAAGATCTTCTAAAGGCACCATTATCTTACCTATCAGAGTGGGTCCAGTTATCAAAGATACCATCTGTCAAGTGCTTGATCTACCTTTGGCCTACAACGTCCTTCTAGGGAGATTGTGGATACATGAAATGCAAGCCATTCCTTCTACATACCATCAATGTTTGAAGTTTCCTTATGAAGGAGTCAAGGTTACTATCCCAGCAGATCTGAATACAACTTGCAACACCTTGAAGGAAAGTGCAGATAAGCTTGTACCTAATAACAGAGAATCTCCCATAGAGCCAACTAAAGAAGCATCCACATCTAAAATGGAAGATCTTGCCAAAGAGGTTAATATCAAAAAAAATAGTATGGGAGAATACACTATCGAGCCAATCTTATCTTTGACATCTCTCCCTATCTTGCCTAAGTCTTATGGGCAATCTTTGAAACAATCCAAGCCCAAACCTTAGGAACCTCTTGAGGCATATAAAAGGAATTTTGTAGCAGAACAAGTATCCAAGAAAGAATTTGAAGAGGATGAAGCTGTGCTATCATGGCTGTACAAAGATGAACCTAAATCTCAAGTTGTTCAAACTTGTAACTCTGCAGTACCCAAACTCCCTTCCAAGTCATATGGTCCAAGAGGTAAATTAATAGCTAAGATGGGATACTCAAGTCAAGGACCTCTAGGAATCAGAGGAAAAGGTCTTGAGGCACCTCTCCCACATACTGGTAGAGAAAATAAAAATAAAATTTGCTTGGGATTTAAGAAGAAACCCTATCACCTCAAAGGTAATTGCTCACATGTCATAGAGCAGATCGCACCAGGGGAACCTCTTCTTAAGAAAGAAGAAACAGAACCATCAGATAGTGATTTAGATAGTTCAGAACTCATCCCCTATGAAAAATTGCCTAAAGAGATCAAAGACCTTCTTGATGATAAAGATGATCCTATCAAAAGAATTAATGTAGTAGAAACACAAGAACCTACTATCAATCAGGAGATAGTTGCAACACAAGAACCAGCTAATCTTGAAAATAATCAAGAAGAGGGAAGTGGTAGTGATTCTGAGACAAATTCTCATGAGTATGAATTCAAATCAAAATCTAAGGGTAACCCTTCTTGGGGTATTCACCCTAACTTTACTCATGTTCTAAGATTTCCTAGAGATCCTGAATCAGAAGCTGAATCAAATGACTATGAATGGGGAGCCATTCCAGAACCAGATGAGCTTATCATAGAGAAACATGTTGATTTTATTCACCAATATGCACCTCAAACCAACATAAGTCTAGAGCGAAATGATGAACCTATCGAGTCTAATCCACCTATGGTTGAATTGGACTCCCACGATGACATTGAGCCTATTCACGAATTGAATGTCTTAAGTTGTAGTATCACCTTTGAACTCGAGCATCAGGTTAGGACCAATGATGACAGATCAATATCCATAAACACCATATCCCAAGCCTTTCCCAATTTGACTATCCAACGCCCTGATCTTATCGACCAAACTTTCACAAACCCAAACCATGGTATTTATACCTTCCCAAATGACTATGCCCTTGCCTGCTACCTGAATGTAGTTGAGCCTATGAGTACTTCCATCAATGAACCGAGTGTCAGCATCACCGAGTCAGACATCAAATATCTTAGTCAGAAAAACAAGAGTAAAAAGAAAAAGAAAAAGAGTTCTAAGGGTGAAAACCACTTTGTGGCAGTCTCAAAACTGACAAAAGTAAAAATAAAAGATGTATCCAAAGGTGAAAACCTCTCTGAGGCACCTAAGGATGAGATATTTGATGTCCTTCCAAGTCATTTACAAGACAGATCTCTAGTTCTAATTGAGCCCACCCAATCCATCAATTTGGGTACAATAGAGGAACCACAATTAGTACATGTAGCACAATCCTTATTAGAAGAAGAGAAACAAAAATTTACTACATTCTTGACAAAAAAAAAGATCAACTTTGCGTGGAAGTATTCAGATATGCCAGGGTTGGATCCAAATCTTATCATGCACCATCTCTCCATTGCTCCTGGAGTAAAACCGGTCAAGCAAAAATTGAGAAAGATGCATCCTCATGTTGCACTTTTAGTCAAAGCTGAATTAGAGAAACTCCTAAAAGTTGGATTCATCTGCGTCATAGACTATGCTGCATGGATCTCCAACATTGTACCTATTTCTAAACTAGATGGCTCAATCAGAGTATGCACAGACTTTAGAGATGTGAATAGAGTGTGCCCTAAGGATGATTTTCCACTACCTAACATTGATATGATAGTGGACATGACTGTGGGTTTTGAGATGTATTCCTTAATGGATGGTTTCTCTGGATATAACCAAATAAAAATTGCTCCCGAGGACCAAGAGAAAACTACTTTCACATGTGCATGGGGAACCTTCTGTTGGAATGTTATGCCATTCGGACTCAAAAATGCTGGAGCTACATATCAAAGAGCAGTGACATCTATTTTCCATGACATGATGCATCGCACCATGGAAGATTATGTTGATGACACATTAACAAAATCTATGACCAGAACTGAACATCTAAAGGATTTGAGCATGATCCTAGACAGAATGGAATAGTTTAGTCTCTGACTAAATCCTAAGAAGTGTGCTTTTGGTGTCACTTCTAGAAAGCTCTTAGGATACATAGTTTCAAAGAAAGGCATTGAAGTTGATTCGGCTAAAGTCAAGGCTATAATAGAGATGCAACCTCCCACAAATATCAGTCAAATGAGGACATTGCAAGGTAGAGTTCAATCTATCAGAAGATTCATATCACAGCTAGCGGACATATCATAGCCTTTTACAAAAACATTACATAAAGGTGTGACCTTTGCATGGAATGAAGAATGCGAGAACAACTTTAACCATATCAAGAAGTATCTATCAAATCCACCTATCTTGATGCCTCCTATTCATGGGAAGCCATTGATCTTGTATGTCTCCACAACAGCCACATCACTGGGGGCATTGCTAGCGCAACATGACAAAGACAAAAAGGAAAGAGCCATTTATTATATAAGCAAAACATTGGTGGTGTATGAAAAGAACTATTCTATGATTGAGAAAGCTTGTCTCACTGTGATCTTTGCATCACATAAATTGAGACACTATATGTTAGCTCATACCATGCATCTAGTAGCAAAAATTGATCCACTAAAATACTTACTAAGAAAGGCTGCCCTCACAGGTAGACTGGCTAAATGGGTCATGCTTCTAAGTGAATTTGACATCGAATATGTTGAAATAAAAGCTATAAAAGGTCAAGTTATTGCTGATCAAATAGCAGATGCACCCATGTTTGATGACACACCAATGCAAATGGAATTTCCAAACTCATCTATTATGCACCTATCTTCTAGAGAATGGCAATTGTTCTTTGATGGTTCCTATACACAGAATGGATCTGGAGTAGGCATATTGTTCCTAACTCCCCAAGGATACTTAATCCCCAAAGCATTCCGATTAAAGTTTCCTTGCACGAATAATATTGCGGAATATGAAGCCCTTTTGAATGGTATGAAAATAGCAATTGAATGGAGAGTAACAGAGCTACACATTCATGGAGACTCTCAACTTGTTATTCATCAAGTCAATGATGTGTACCAAACTAAAGATGAAAAGCTCATTCCTTACAAGAGAATGGTTGATGATCTTAAGAAATATTTCATATCAATCACATTTGAGAAAATTTCTAGAATGGAGAACAAGGCTGCTGATGCAATGGCAACACTATCTACTTTATTACAGCAGCCTAAACATGAGCTATGCTACGAGTTCCTGGTGGAAGCACTCTCTTATCCTACATATGACTCCCTTGAAACCTGCATGATCTGCACTGTTGTAGGTCATGATTCATCCTGATATAAAAACCTATTTTCCTATCTCCAAGACCAAATCATTCTTGATACCTTCAACCGTCACAAAAAGAGATACCTTATCCGTAATGCCTCCCGATATGTCATCATTGGTAATGATCTATACAAATGAGGTCTAGATGGTACGCTACTTAGATGTTTAGAATAGGAAGAGTCTCAACGTGCATTAGAGGAAGTCCATGATGGTATTTGTGGGTCACACTTGAATGGTTTAACGCTAGCTCAAAAACTTATTAGGGCTAGGTACTATTGGCCTGAAATGGAGAAAGAGGCTATCAAATTTGCTAAGAATTGTCAAAAGTGCCAAGTGCATGGAAACTTAATTCATGCTCCAGGGAGGGATGTAATCCCCTTTACAACATAATGGCCTTTCCATCAATGGGAATTTGATCTTATCGGGATGATTCATCCTCACTCTTCTAATAGACATACCCATATAATCACTGCTATAGATTATTTTACAAAATGGGTAGAAGCAATCCCTCTGACACAAGCAACGGGGAAATAGATATCTATGTTCATATTGAACTATATCATATGTAGATATGGGATCCCTCATTCCATAATCATAGATAATGGTGGGCAATTCAGGAATAAAGACCTCGATGATCTATGTGCCAAATTCAAGATCACTCAACATTGGTCTTCTATCTACTATCCACAAGGGAATGGCCAAGTAGAGGCTTCTAACAAAAATCTATTGAAGATCTTGCACAGAACAGTAAACAAAACCAGCAGAGACTTGCATCTCATGATTAATCCAGCTCTATGGGCCTATAGAACAAGTATCAGAACACCTACTGGGGCTACACCTTTCACTTTAGTTTATGGGTCTGAAGCGGTACTACCTATTGAGGTTGAAATCTCATCACTCAAAATCAGAATGCATGGTCTAGTAACTGATGATGACTACAGAGTGTCTAGGTTGCAAGAACTTGAACTACTAGATGAGCATAGACAAGCAGCATATGATCATCTCAGAGTATATCAGAAGAGAATGTCTAGAGGCTACAACAAGAAAGTCAGACACAGAGAATTTCAGGTTGGCAATCTAGTCTTGAGAGAAAATCCAAAAAATCAATCCCATCGAGAACGCAAGGGGAAGTTCAAACCCAACTGGCTGGGTCCCTTTGTCATCACTGCTACTTTTGGCTCTGGTGCCTATCAACTCTCAATGACTGAAGGAGAATAGCTCTGAGAACCAATCAACGTTCTCCATTTGAAGAAATTCTACGCCTAAGGCATTCAGTCTATGGTTAAATATCCTGAAAAAATCCTAAAAATTAGAAAAAGTCCTGAAAAAATGAACATCTTGGTGAAAACCTAGCAATAGGCACCTTGATGATTCACAAAAAAAATAAAAAAATATCAAAAATTCAAAAAAATTGAAAAAAAAAAGGAAAAATACAAAAAAAAGGAAAAGAAAAGAAAAAGTGCCTTGGTGAAAACCTGGAAACAGGCGCCTTGGTAGCAAAAATAGAATCTCTGCCAAGATGGTGAAAACCCAGCAAACGGGTGCCACTTGTTCCAAATGCTCCATCTATCAGTGCAATCTTGGTCTTTCCTAGCTTTTAGTCTTGCTTTAGTTTGTACATATCTCCCGGTTTGTTTCTGCATTTCCAGTTTTCAATAAGTCAGTCTGTACACCAATCAGCTCAAGCGTCTGTATCCTATCAATGTTTAACACTTGGGGGCAATCAATGTCATATCCTATGGTCTCCCATGTATCTTAGATGGATCATATCTAGTCAGAGTCCTTTGAAGCTTCATGTGAGTCAATCAGTCTATCTTGTCTCCAGAAAAGATTTTGCATCTACAACAACGCAATCAAACATCAAAACTCAACTGAAAACAATCTATGCTTTTTACATGCTTTTATCTCCTTGTATGCTTATTGATTCACATTGAGATTTCTGCATATTGTGTCCCTTCGAGCTCTTCGATGATGTCCTTTATAGGATTTAGAGAATGATGACTGGGGGCATAATCTTTTCTTTGTCTTTTGCTTGTATGTGAAAATCTAACAACTTTGGAAATTCTGGATTGAAATGGTGTCCAACTATAAGAGCCTCTATCTCGAATTGGATGGCCATGTGTACCTCGACCATTGATACCCAAAAAATTCAAGGAAGTTTGATCTAACTATTGTCTTTCTGAGTGAGTTCTTTCTCCTACTGTGAAACGCGATCTTACCTAAGGATGTGAACGATAAAGGGTCACTACGAGTAATTCACACTGGATTTAGAATGATCTCTTGACTGTTTGATGTGTATGTTAAATGCAAATTGCTATATCAAAATGGACATGATACTCAGGTCATCTTGGTGTTTGTGCCTTGGTGCTTATATCTAATCTGACATTCCAAAAATAAAATCAATATTCATATATCCATGGTTGTTGACCAGTGGGTGTTGTATTGATTCTTGCGCATACAAATCGATATCCATATGTCTATGGTTTCATAGCTAGTGGGCATTGTATTGATTTATCTGGTTACCTAAAAGTTCAATGATGATAACAAATCGACACATGATCAGTGAGTTGGTCCTATGTCCTAGGGTTGCATTATCATCCTACATGTTTTTTTACATTTTTGCACTTTGCATGATCTCACAATGGCTAAACGAACTTCAATGCTTAAATGATTCTTCAAATCGCATCTTCAAGTCTAACAAGAGATGAATCTCACACGAAGGTTCCTCCAATGAAACAACGAGTAGAATCCTTTTTTGGGATCAAAATTCAAATCTAAGATCATTCATATTATTAACTACTTGCATAATCAACCTTCAATCATAGTAGAAATCCAATTTTTTAACTTAACTGATTATCTTACATCAAACTATCAAAATTTCAAACTTGGTCAACTATGGTCAACTCATGGTTTCACCTAGTCAAATTTGGTCTTTTGCGACCTTCCAACGATGTAGAAGGCATTCTTGAACGTGTATAACCACTTCTTAAATCAATTAACATGCTTCTAAACTATCAACGCTGACTTTTCTTGTCAGATTTCAATTTTAATCCTGAAGGGGGCATGGTATTGCACATCATTCAAAGTTTGTAAATCTAATTTTATCTAGAATCTGTTATCTTTCATCAGTGATCAAGACAACAACCACATCAAGTTGTTGATTCATCAAAAGTCCTCATCACTCGGGGAAAATCTATCATCACTTGGGGCATATCAAATTCATCAAGATCCATATCAATCTGGTATTCTCCTAATCTTGTAAACTTTATCAGTTTTTGCAACCATCAGATCATAGTGTTCTTTCCTTGGTTCTTCAGCAATTAAAAAATTCGGATGTGATACCTGCTAGTTCTGCTAAGACAATCAAGTCTAGAACCGGTCACTCACTTCTTTGCAATCCTAAGGTTTGGAATCAGGCATTTTGACATTTTTTCACAATCATAGGTTCATTTGCTGTTATAGTGAACATTATCTTTGGTCATTCAGGACCTATTATCTCCATATCATATCAATATCAATCAGCTTTTGTCTCATATCAATTATCAATTTCAAACATCAGTTTCATATCTCTATCAAACATAGACTTTCTTTGAACCACTACGCTTCACACAGTAATTCAAAGAGGGGCAAAATGTAATACCCCAAAAATGGGCTATAAGTTCATTAACCTCCTACATCTACAAATCGAATGAAATGAACATCGAAGTCCTAACCTAAGGCACATCTAAACATCATCGAATCATAATTGATTATCTTAAATTCTGCATCGGGGAATATTCCTAGTAATATTCCTAATCATCATAATTATCTTTAATTTAATGATTATTTGGCGATAAATCACATTTATCCTAAAGTTTGATTAATTGAATATTTTCATATTTAATTAATTAGATTTAATATCTTGTCACTTAATTGTGTAATTAAATTTAATTCTATCTATTATTAATTGTATTATTTAATTTTGACAATAAATCTAATATCCTATGAATAATTGATTAAATTCTTATTTAATTAATTAAAGCAAGTTGTCATTATTTAATAATGTAGTTTTTAATAAAAGTTTGATAAAATAGTTAATTAAACCATAAATTAATTATTTTATTTCAAAAAGCAGTTAAGTTGAGAATAAATCACTTTATTTATTTATTAAATCATAATTATCCATGTGCACATTCAAGGACCAGTTAAACTCAAATTGGAAAATCAATGCAAGTTGTTAGCTTTTTGAAACTCAACATCTTTTTGAGTTTTAAAGTTGATCTAAACTTCTAATTCGAGTTGAATTGTGCTTTTGCATGATTTTTGTGACTTAATTATCTGTTATTTAAAAATAACTCAAAAATCAACCTGAGTTATTTGAGTGATTTATGGCTTTTTCTCATGCACCTCCAAAGCCCTGGATTTCTATAAAACCAAGGCTTTAGCTCATCTCAAAGCATCTCATAATTTTGCAAGCTTACTTTGCCAAAGTCATCTACGAATTGCACAACCATTTTGAAGAATTGGAATTTGGAGAATCAAAGCTTATTGTGAATCAAGGCTATTGTGAGATCAATTTGTTTTTTTTTTACATTCATTTAGATTCTTTTTCATATCATTGTTAGATTATTTTAGCATATCAATTTCCATATTAGCATAGATTCATATCAGTTTTTATCATTCTTATTGCATAGAAAATTCAAAAATATAGATTAATTGCATTCAATTCATATCTAGATCAATTGCAATCAAATCCTTCATTTAGGTGTCGTCTAGGTCACTGATCTCGATAAACAATCTAAGAATATTAATCTCGCACCTACTAGAAGGCAGTAAATCACTTGGTTAAATTAGATTTCAATTTTGCACGATTTTGTTTTTTGCTAACCTCTAATGTTTTACTGAAGTGTTGTGTCTACAGATCAGGTACAATTTTCTCACACACAACTATGTATGACATCTCCCAACCAATTGGACAAAGAGAATTTTAATTTCATGTAATGCTTATGTGGACAATTCATGATGCTCCAGGGTTGACACATTTCTATGGTATGTTATGGTGAATTCTAGTTGTACGAGATAATTCAAATTCTAAAAATATACATATTTAATCTAATTTTATCATTATCTTGTAGGTCTTCAAACAAAGGGAAAATTTGCATGTCCAATGTGTGGTCCAAAGATGAAATCTTGTCATTCCAAAAGTTTAAGAAAATAGGTGTTTGATGAGTATAGGCAATTCCTCCCCAGAAAGCATAAGTATCAAAGTGCAGAAAGTCATTTTTTCAATGGGAAAGAAAAGACTACATCAAAGCCCCAAAGAATGACACCTCACCTATGGTAGTTGGAATATAATAGAATTCAAGGTAATATCGTTCCACGTAATGGTCTATGTTTGAAAATTATATATTTTGATTGTGTTTTGTTGGCTAATTGTGTAGTTGATGATATTGAAGGTCGTGAAGACATCACCGACCAGCTTCCAAAGGGACTAAAATGTTATCCCAGAGAATTTAGTAGGCTTCCCTACTATGAGCATCTACAAATTATGCATTTTTTTGATACTATGCATATTGGAAAGAATATAATAGAGACATTGTGAAAAATATTGGACGGAAAGTGTGACAAAGAAAAACTTAGCAAAATTTGTAGTGACATTCATGATTCCAATCATGCAATGAAAAATATCATTGAATCAAATAGCAATGGAGACCAGATTAATGCAGTGCTCTTCCTTGGTTATTAATAGAGAAATAAAGTAATGTCATAAAAGAAGTGATCCAAAAAATTTGATTTCCTATAGGATTTGCTATGGATATAAGTAATCTCATATCAAAGAAAAATGATTTTGGGTCAGGGATGAAAATGCATGATTAGCATACCTTCATCAAGGTAAGTCATAGCCTTTTGTATTTACAATATATTTGTGTAATTGTATTCAATTTTCATTGTATGAAATGATCATTTGACAATTGTTGCAGTATTTGCTACCCCTATCTCTACCAGAGAACTTCGACAATAATATCGAACAATTGATATATGATCTTGGAAAATACATGAGGTAAGTAGTGATATTTGTTTAATATATCAAACAAGTAATATATTGTAAATTCTCATATTTATATATTTATGTCTTGAATCCCTTGTAGGTGGTTGTCATCTAAAGAAATCCATAAAGAAGATATAAAATATTAGAAGAAAAGAATTTGTCGATTAATGTGTGAAATGAAAAAGTGTTTACCTCCAGTTTTTTTCAATGCACAAGAACACTACCTCATACACCAAGTTGAGGAGATTGAATTGTGTAGACCTGTACATGCTAGGTCAATGTGGATGGTTGAGAGACACTTAAAATTTTTAAAGGGTTTGGTACGATAAAAAGAAAGTCCCGAGGGTTCTATGGTTGAGGGATATATGGTATACCAGATGATGGTGTACGTTACTCAATATCTTTCTAATCTTGCAACAAAGACCCATATAGATTACATTTGGGATCTCGACTCAATTAAAAAATTTGAAGGGGAGTACTTGGTGGGAAACGGTAGATTTAGGAAACTGAAAGGCAATAAATTATGAGATGTTCTTGTAGTAAATTAATTCTTAATCTTCAAAATAAATTTGTTTTAAGTCATCTATTTACTTTTGTACAGCTGCTAAAGAGTGGGATGCAATACATTTTTTTATTGCAAACAATCAAGATTAGATGACGGCATGGATTGAACGATGTCAACATGATGGTCATATATTAACATGGGAATCCATGTCTTCATTAGTTATACAAGCTCATCACAATGGAGATCCCAATGTTACACAAAAGGAAATAGATTTAGCATATGGTTTAAGAGATCACCAGGTACGTATAAATTTGTTAATTAATCAATCATATATTTTTCAACTCGTGATGCAATAATTTATACATGTTTGACATTATTGTAGGTGAAACACCACAAGGTTATGTTTTGCAATGTTTATAAATTTCGCATCAAAAAGTTGGATGACACGAAGAGAACTTGTGATTCTGGGATAAGTGCAGCATTCCAAGTGACTAATATTTCATCTAGAAACAACTTAAATCCTCGAGAGTTGCAAAATCCATACTATGGTATTTTGGTTGATATACTTGACTGAGACTTCAATTCCTTCAAATTAGTTCTCTTCATTATTAAATAGCACAGACTATGACTCAATAAAAATGATCTTGATATAATTGTTATTGAACATGACAATGGATTTCCAATGATTAATACAAGGTTGTTTGAGCCAGTTGGAGAAGAGTCCTATCTTCTTCTAAGCCAATGTGAGCAGGTATTTTACTCAGAGGTTCCACATAAACCAGGTTGGTCATTTGATGTTAGACATGATCCAAGAGGAAGACTGATAAATTATAATGCGATGGAAGAAGATACTGAGGAAGATGAAGAAGTGGAAGATGATGTAGAACCGAATCACAATCAAGAGCTAGTCGAAGAAGAATATGAAGAAGAAGACGACGATGATGCTGCTACTGATGAGGATGATGATGAGGATGATGATGATGATGATGTTGATGGTGATGATGATGATGACAATAGTGGTGGTGATGATGTCATCGATAATGATGATCTTGATGATGAGATAGATGAAGAAGAATATCAATGACATGAATGAAATGTACAATTATGCCAGATGTTTGGCATGTTATAACAATTGTTTTATATGTACTACTCTTATTCACCTTGTTTTATATGTCCTGCTTATATATATTTGATCTTTTGTTAAGAAAAATTTCATTCTAAAAGATTGTATTTAATCTCTATATGCTTAAACAACCTCACTAGTTAAGACTATTCTCATTTGTAGTGGGCATGAATAGAATCAAATCACTTGAAAGACACCAGTATTTAGACATGCACAAATTAGTGACATGATTAAGAAAATTACATTTCTTTACAATTGCATGGTTGTCTTTGGTTTGTCATTTTGTTTTGAGTGTCTAGTGATTTAAACCAAAGACTTCGACTTAGCCAAAAAATGTGCAAGTCTACATTAGTATGTTTCTTTTTATTTTTAATTATAATTAGTATGAATGAACAAAAATAATGACAATGCAATATTTTTTGAAATAGCATTGATGACTTCGATCAATGTGCCTATGTGTCAATGTGGTGTTGGCCCATGCATGTTGAAGACGTCACGTACGACAAATAATCCTGGGCATCAATTTTGGGTTTTCCCAAATAGGAAAAAGGTCTAGATACGTAATTATATTTTATGTTTAAAAATAATGTGACAACTAATCATTTTATGAAGAATTGATGTACATTTGGTATTGTCAGGGAAATACTGGATGTCAATACTTTCGGTGGGTCGATCAAACCACATTTACATCTACCCCATCTACATCTATACCTAATGTAGGAAATGAGTGCAACTTGTGCAAGGCTTGAGAGACAGCTAGTGTTGCCAAGATTGCTTCAGTAATGAAAGTAGAAATCATATTTCTACGATGCCTTCTTTGTGTAGTTTGTGCACTACTTTGTTGAGACCATATGTGTAAATGTGGTTAACAGAGGGCTATTGTAGATACTGATTTTTTTTTTAGAATTTCTAGTAGATACACATAAAGAACATGCACATAAACACATCAAATGAGAAACATAAATGTAGATATCACAACAGCTGACAAACATAAATGTAGGCATCATAATCACAATTTTTTGGAGACACAACATAATTGAATGGTATACCCAGACGATGCAACACAACTATATATCACTCCTCTGGTTCCAAGTTTACACTGCGGTAAACAAAATCCATAGATAAAAAATAAATTTAGAGAGCAGAGGAGAGCGAGAATGACCAAAGTAATACAGGTCCCTATATTATTTCGGTCGTTATCACTCTTTTGCACTCTCTAAATGTATTCTTTATCTTTGGGTTTTGTTTATGCAGTGTAGACATGGAACTAGAGGAGTAGTTGCGTTGCATCATTTGGGAATACCACTCAATTATATTGTGTTTCCAAAAAATTGTGACCATGATGCCTACATTTATGTTTCTTAGCTATTGTGTCCCAGGACCCCTTATGACCCTTTACGACCATTTACAATCTCTAAGAATACATATTAGATATCTTAAAATGTCGTAAAAGGTCATAAGAGGCTCCTAGGAGGGGTTAGATGAGCTTCCACCTTTACGTGGTTGGCCCTGTTAAGTATAGAATGTTAAACTATTCTCGAAACAAAGAGAAGTTCAATAATTTAAGATCTCAATCCATGTATGACAAATATATATATCGATCCATCTCAATGGCTTCCAAATCAATAGATCTCTGTCACGAACCCAGTTGCAAAGAAACACCATAGACTGCACCATGAACCCGCACATCAAATTCAGACCAAAGAAGTCAAGAAGTCACTCGAATCAAATTTGAATGAAATTAGGTCCACATATATCCCATGAACACATCAGGAAGAATGCATCTCTGATCGCCGCACTAGCTTCTTGTGCTAGAGCAGTCTTTGTCACAAGTCTTGATTTGGTAGGATTTATTCCAAATCCAAGTCTCTAGACTCGACTCAATAATCCACGAGCCGCTACTGAATCTATTGCAAAGTTATCTCTAAATTGTACTGGAGCAATCACTATCATAAGTCTTGATTCAGTAGGATCCATTCCAAATCCAAGTCTCTAGACTCGACTCAATAATCCACAAGCACTACCGAATCTACTACAAAGTTATCTCCAAATGATCCATTAGCAAATCATGAGTAGAAACTAGATCTGCAAGAACACATTTTGAATTGATACCAACTTGATCGATAAATTTTTTTATTTTTTTTAAATTGATTACCATCGTAAGTACAACGGCTTCAAAACAATGACAGTTGTCCATCGCAAACATTTGACATCCATCTATCACATTAACAGTAGTGATGTTAGAAGACAACCATAAATGATGAATATCTGTCGTAAATGTCCAATGCATGTATAGCATAGTCGTCATTACTAACCATAAACAACAGATATGCATCATAAACTTCCAATGGATATGCATTGCATTAAAATCATTTTTGTCAGTGAACATGTTACAAATGATGACTACTCATCAGAAGATTCTAACAGGTCACCGTCATTTGTTATTTTTTGCGATAGATAGGTGTCCCAATTGTGATGGCCACAAATAGGTTCGACGATAGGTTCTCTTTGTTGGCACCCTCTTTTTGTGATGGCCATAGTTGTCATAATTACGATGCCTAACAAAACCATCAATTTTTCCAACTACAAAACTGTGACACCGGGTGGTGTCAGTTAATCGACAGTTTACTATCTAAATTCTGACGTTTGGCTGTCAAAAAAAGGTCTCAAATGTACTAGTGAGGAAATGTAGGGTTTTTTTTAAGTCATGGAATGCTACGTATCTTTCCATGATCTAAAAAATACAATCTTCATCCTCTTTTGATCAATACAGGTTGATTACTTTATGAAATTCAATATCATAACCCATGGGATTTTTTGATTGAGATCATGAGAAGATTTGGCTTCAACAAATCCTGGTGCAAGTGGATTTATAGTTGAATCTCTTCCACTTATTATGTTGTTCTAATTAATGGTCTGACTACCACAGGGTGTATGATATAAACATTGGAGGAGGCATGGCATCCCATGGGACATGGGGGCACATTTTTCTACGGGTGTAAATGCCTAAGCATTCAGATTTGCCTAAGCAGTACTATGAGCTTTCCTCCAACACATGTACTATTGTGAAAATCATCACAAGTCCATTTGTTGGAGGGCTACTCATAGTACACATGTTTGGAGGTCTGAAGGAAATAAGAGAATTTGAAGATTTGCGAGTCTTAATATTGTACTTAATATAGCCAAGCTTCATTCAATGGTACATTCAAACATGAAACAAACCAGATTAAACTAGTAAACCAAAGGATAGTTATTATAAGTAAACTAGTAAACCAAAGGACATGCTTTTACTACTAAGTCTCTGTTTGTAATGGAATACAATGCTTTTACTACTAAGTCTCTATTAGTAAACTTAAATGGAATACACCCAGAAGTACCAAATGATGAATGCTCAAGTGAGCGATTGGAATGAGTTCATTTTGGATGCAAAGGAGAAATGGGATACTCAAAGAGGAATTACACCAGAAAATGAGAGAAGGTATAAACATTTTAATAGATTTTTATTATTAAAAAATGAAATTTGCATATACTAGTGTTCTAAGCCTCCTCATTACATGATTTATTATTGTAAGCCCCCTCTAACTTAAGCATCTAGAAAATGAAACTACAACCTATTGGGATTGAGACAAACCTTATAGAACAACAGCCGCTAGGAAGGATCGCTTGCCAACATCTGTTGAATACATCCTTCCTAATTGTAGTTATTCTATAAGGTCAATAATTTAAGGTCTTAGTCCACGGACAAATTAAATTAGACTTACTATCCAAAACACATAAAAAACATTCACATAAACATGATAGCTAAGAAACATAAATGTAGATTTCACAATAGCTGAGAAACATAATTGTAGGCATCATAGTCACAATCTTTTGGAGACAATGTAATTGAGTTGTGTACCCAAGCGATGGAGAGCAACTTCTACACCTCTAATTCCAAGTTGAATATATCTATTGTAGGACCTTGTATTCATGAGCAATAGATGTAGTCAACTTGGAATTGGAGGTTCCGGAGTTGCTCTCCATCGTCTGCATATACAACTTAATTACATTGTCTCCAAAAAAGTGTGACCATGATGCCTACAATTATGTTTCTCAGTTGTTGTGTCCCAGGACCCCTTATGACCCTTTACAACTGTTTACAATCCCTAAGAATACATCTTAGAGGTCTTAAAATGTCATAAAGGGTCATAAGAGGCTCCTAGGAGGGGCCAGATGAGCTTCCACCTTCATGTGGTTGGCCCTATTAAGTAGAGAATATTATACTCTTCTTGAAACAAAGAGAAGCTCAATATTTTAAGGTCTCAATCCATGGACAAATTAAATTAGACTTACTATCCAAATTGGTACATTGATGAGAATCAATGATGGGTTGAAGTTTTTAGATTCTGAGAAGACGTATATGCAGTGGAGGCTAGAAGGGATTTTTGTGGAGATTTTCTAGATGTGGAGATTTGCTAGAGTGGATATATACATACAAGGGTTTCTAGATTGAGTACCAGTGTAGAGATGATGATTCAGTAACCTACGTCTATAAAACCTTCACATATATCTTTATCTTAGTTTCTATAATATTGAAAAAAATGAGTCAGTTGGACATTAGTGGTGGATCTATTCTCTCTTATCATTCTTCATAGTCTCTTTGGTAGTTATTCTTTCTTGTAACTCACCTTAATTGGTGTGCATATATTTGAGAGAAATCTTTTCCATGGTTTTCCCTTTACAAGTTATTCCACGTAAATCTAGTATTTCTTGTGTTTATGTTTGCTATTATTTTTGTGTTCTTATCCTTAAAAGGTTGTAATTTCAAAGTAAGTTTGGTGGAACTAAATATGTATTGCATGTAAAATTGAGGAAAGAAGTTGTATAGCTGGAAATGGACAAGGAGCTCTACCTTGCAATACGCGATGAGAAGTATCCCCAAGAAATTGAAATGCTAAGGTGGAAAGGCGGGTGGTGGAGAGTGGCAATCCGAGAAAGCCTTTCCCAAACTCTCCCACAACCCATTCAATCCTCAAAGCATCCCCCTCTTTCTCATCGCCCGACATGTTTGTGTGAAATAAGATAGAAAATGTGTGACTATTTGTAAATAGTAAACAAAAGTGACATAATATTGATGTGCTTAATTTGATAATCTATATATATATATATATATATATATATATATATATATATATATATATATATATATATATATATATATATATATATATATATATATATATATATATATATATATATATATATATATATATATATATATATATATATATATATATATATATATACACACATATATATATATATACATATATATATACATATATATATATATATACATATATATATATATACATATATATATATATACATATATATATATATACATATATATATATATACATATATATATATATACATATATATATATATACATACATATATATATATACATACATATATATATACATACATATATATATATATATATATGTATATATATGTATATATATATATATATATATATATATATATATATATATATATGTATATATATATATATATGTATATATATATATATATATGTATATATGTATGTATATATGTATATATGTATGTATGTATATATATATATATATATATGTGTATATACATATCTATATATATGTATATATATATATATATATATGTATATATGTATATATGTATATATATATATATACATATATATATATACATATATATACATATATATATATACATATATATATACATATATATATACATATATATATGTATATACATATATATATATATACATATATAG
>BSBK01008213.1:45000-169837 GCA_027943335.1 Chamaecyparis obtusa | reverse complement strand
AATCCTAAGGCATGGATTTGCATTGGAGATCCAACCCAAAGGCTTGGAGGATTCAAATAGGCCTCAGACGTGTTTTCTAGCAGACATACAAAAAAATGACATTTTTTTTTCTGTGCTCTTCGTTAGGTTTACTCATGGTTCAATAACATAAAAATCAGATGACATGATATTGCAAATCTCTTTGTTAGCTATCTAATCATATAATTTATTTTGAATTTTGATTATGTTAAGTTTTTCATCTTTAATTTCTTTTGTGTGTATGTCTGCTACATGGTGTTAGCTAACTTCTCACTAACTTCAAGATAAACTACATGGTGTTAGCTAACTTCTCACTAGAGCGATTAAAAAATTCAAAAAAAAGTTAACATTTTAGGGGGAGCACACCAGACGCTATGTTATGTTTTTTCACAAAAAATAGGACCACTTTTTGTGCTCCCCCTTTTTGAGGGCCTTAATCTGCACCATTTTCAAAATAAAATAGTGGTTTAGGAACTAGATTCAGAGTATTACAACTCTTGTTCTTGTTGCATCTTCAAATTTTGAGTCTAACTATCTTCAATTTCTTGTTGAAGTTCAGAGTTTTCTAATTTCAGGAAAAAAGTGGCATCTTATACCCCATTTTTGGTCCCCATCTTTGTGAACTTACCCCATTACTATTCCAACTCGGTTACACATGAGATGTCATCAATAGGGTATGTCAGTGAGCGTTCTGTCGTGTTGAAAGGAAAGGTAGGACCATGCCTAGGATAAACCTTCCCAACTGGATGTAATGGAAGTGTTAGTCCATGCCCATGATAAACAAAAACATTCCTTCCCTAAGTGCTTCTGAGGGTCAATTAGGCACTTGTTATGAAAAAATTGAATCATATTTAAATTTTAAATTTGTACATATTAAATTATGAATACATACACACAATGAACAAGTATGATCATATTTGTAAAAAAAAATAGAGTATCAAGACATACACACCATGAGAAAGTTTGATCACATTTCAATTGTAAATAACTAAGTTTTAAAGTAGAAATATATGCACAGAATCAACAAATTGGATCGAATATCAAGTTTTATTTATATCAAAATGAACAATAATCGTGTACATATCAAAAAATGGCATAGATGCCAAATCAATATTTGTTACAAAAATGTGGCATGTTCCATGTCAAGGTTGATATATACAATACAAATGTCGAATATATACATAAATTGGTTCTTCAATGACAACAACTATCTAGAACTATATGTCTCTATCTATATCTATGACTTTGGTGGATAATCAAAATTGAGCCTCTTCGAAGTAGTGTGTGGCTCTATAGGTGGCCACACAAGGATAATTCAAATGCTAAATTAGATATCTTTTCTCAAAATAATATCAAAATAACTAAATACTAGACCAAAATTTGTTAGCAGTTGAATTTGTTATTACATCATCTCTTTCTTTTGGACATGGGTTATTTAGTAAAGTTGATGGTCTCCTTCGTTGGTGGATGGGACTCCTTATGAGGAAAGGTAGAGGATCCATGGGGAGTTGTGAAGGGGGTTGTATATAGGTTCAATTATAGTTCAAGTATGTAATACATGCAATTCAATTATGTTCATAAATAGTTTACTTAACTATGAGTGATATTTGTAATTATAAATATTTCTATGTTTTAATGATGAACACTATCTAGCCTAACGTGGGGATTGTATGTTATCCCTTTGCACTCAATTGTATTCTCAATACAATAATTTTGTTGAGTTTATGTAATGCAACATTTCACATTTTTTATGCATCCAATTTGGATTCTTCATGTTCATTATGCATTCCTTATAAGTTCAATGTGATGTTAATATGTCTTTCTGATACACGTTGATGGATTTGATATGTATCCAATATTGATTAAGAGGTTCAATTGTCTATTCTACTTTTTCATTTTTTTCATCTGAACTCTATCAGGGGGTTTTCTTCTCTATAGAAAGCTACAATAAAGTTTTAAGTATTGTTGAATGCATCTCCCCTTATGTTGGATGCATGTTTTCGCTACATGTAACCAATAATAAATTATAATTTTTTGAATAAGAGTTTCACTTTATATTATACTAATATTGGACCATTCTTCCCTTGGGGTAGAGGGTGAAAATATTTTTTTTAACCTAAAGTGGGAAAACATGATACCTATGAAGATTCATCATATAGTATGTCCTTTTGGCATAGTCCTATATGGAAGTTCAGGCCATGATAGATGTCTATTCTGGGTTACCTTTGATTGACCTATGATGTGAATCAATGGAAATTTTAGCCAATACTAGCCAATATAAGTTCACTTATATTATTCATATAACTACACTATTAACCATGTTGGATTGCTACATTGTTGTAAGTCACTAGAATTGGTAATTTGGAAAATTACAATGTCATGATGCATATTTGAGACTTGATAGAAGTGCACCAGTATCCCTCATGGGGATTCACAACATGGTTTAATATCCTCATGTGTCTTCTATAAGTCTAGTGGTTATATCAGGCATTAATAAGTTGATCTTTTGGTGCAACAGTCTAACAAGTGGTATCAGAGCTTGGTCATAGGTTTGAATCCACGCAGGTCCGGGTGAGTAACACTACGATGGGGATTGTTGGTAGTGCGCCAGTGTCCCTTGTGGGGATCAAAACATGGTTTAACAACCTCATGTGTCTTATATAATTCTAGTGGGTGTATCAGGTATTAACAAGTCAATATTTTGGTGCAATGATAACCACTAGTTCTAACGATATTAATAGTGTTAGTGCAACCTAGAATCAAAATTTTGACATGTCAAACAAGAAGCAATAAAGCTAAAAATAAGGATATGGAGTAGGTAAAAATTATCCAAATACATCCCATAACAAAAAATGGATAGCATGGACAACTGAACCTTTCAAATAAATCAACAATAAAGGAAGGGTGCATAGAACCATGTCATATTTACCTCAATAATGGTGAGCCATGTTTTTTTTTCTTCCCTTGGATAGGATGAAAAGGTCAATATTATATGTAGGATGACACATTTGACCATTATTTGGTTTTGTGATGGATTTTTGTCACCAACTAAAATTAGTGATTTGGCTTCGCAACATGGTGAACAATTTTGAGTGATGTTATTTACTAGAAAGTGTAATCAACCTCACCAAGGGTCGTACAAGAACTAATTTATGATAAGAATAATTCACGTTATTCATTCTTATCCTATATAGGAGGACAAATAAAATATTATTTGCACAACTAGGTGCATAATCATTTATGAATTTTTTCTTGATTTTTGTCACTCAGTGAATTTGGCAATTTGGTAGAGAAACATGGTCAACCACATAGGGACTGATGATATTTAATGGAATTTTAAATCAAAATTTGGAGGGGGTTAACAATAATTAACAAACCTAACAATTAGAAGATGGAATATTTAGAGAAAATATCCAAATTCAACCTCTATAGAAAAAACCATGGCATGGACAATTGTAGCCTTCAACCATACCAAAACTTAGGAAACACTACATACAACCATGACATGTTTAATGTGATAACAATAAGCCATATTCATCATTATCACCTTCGATAGTGCAACAATGTAAATATTTTTTGTGCGAGGAGCTTCACCATTTTTTTATTTGTGCCAAATTAGTTTGAGTTAGTGAAATTAGTAATTTCACATGACAACGTGATGAACTATATAGGAACAATGATGGTAATTTTGCAAAGTAAAATCTACCTTTTGAGGGGTGGATGGATAAATGAAAACAATAATTAGAATATGGAACATTTAAAAAATTACTAGAGTCAACCTCTAAGGGGAACAAGATACCATCAACATTCAAAGCATTTGAGCATACCATAACATTTCAAAGGGTGTACAAAACCATGTCACATTTACAGTACTTACAAAAAGTCATGTTTTATGTTCTTTCCTTTGATAGGAGGAAAAATTAAATATTATTTTCCCTTCTAAGCACATAAGCATTTATAAATTTATCCTTTATTGGTGTGATTCACTGAATCCGCTAATTTGGCATGTCAATATGGTCAAGCATATTGGGATTGTGATGGTATTTAGTGTAAATTGAAATCAACCTTTCGAGTGGTCAACCCAGAACAAAAATAGCTATAACAAGATTGAATGTTTTAAAAAATATTCAAATTTAACCTCTAAATAAAACTAGATAGCGTGGACAACCGAATCCTTCAACCATACCAAAACTTAGCAACTAGTTCATATAACCTCACCACATTGACTATGATAATAATATGTCATGTTTTGCATTATGGCCATCGCTAGTAGGACTGAGTTCATTTTTTTTTGCAACTATGCACAACCATTTATTAATTTGTGATACAATACTGTCATTCAATAGAACATGTGCATGTCTCACCAACAAGGTTATTACGTCAAATCAACAAAGAAGATGTGATGAGGTAAAATGGAGTCTTAGTGAAATGCCTTCTCTTATTGAAAATCCAGTGGGATACTACATCATATTTATCATGACAATAATAAGTCATGCTTGTCATTCTATCCTTGGATAGATGGAAAAAGTAAATATTTTTTCCACAATAAGGCACTTAACCACTTTTTTTTATTTTTTCCTACACTCCTTTTAGTCATTGAAATTGGTCAATTTCACATCAAATTATGGTGAACTTTCAGGGGACAATGACAATAATCTTACAAACTCAAATGTGTCTTTCGATGAGTGCAACAAGAAATAGTAAAAAATATCCAAAGGTAGCATGTAAGGAAAAGATGATAGCCATCGACATTCATAGCATTTGAGCATACAACAACTTGGTGAATGGTACATACAAAAACATCATATTTACCATTCTTACAATTATCAAAAACACATAATGACAATAATGATCCATTCTTGACAGACAAAATAATACAATATAGAGAGGATAAAAAGGAGTTAAATCATGAAGATATTTTCATTAATATAAATCCATATGCATAGTACATTTCACTTGAATCATTACTTTTCCAAAACCATCTAGTTCTTCTATAAAATATTGATTTACTTAGCAATAACACAACTATGATATCCAAAATATTCATAACCCCTTGTCACATAGCCTTGATTTCCCTTAATAGAGCATAGGGAGAAAAAAAATCTTCAGGTTGCTGAGACTTGTCAAAAACTAACTACATCTAAGGGTAAATGTGGAAAGTGTCTTTATTATTTAGATCAAAAAATTGCTTCCCTCTAAAAATAATGAATACTTGTAGTAAAACTATAAAATTCAACTGAATGACATGTGTCTTATAAGAAGCAAAGAGGAAACTGCAAACACAACCAAAATTAAAATACAAAACAAGAGGTTAAAGAAGAGACTAAGTTGGCCGATCACCTATAACAACCTTTCAAAAACAAAACTTCCTTTGGGTTCTGAGTAATTGATACCCTATTTTTTCTAGATCTTCTTCCTTTGTAGGGTAGTGCTTTAGATGCCAGTTGTGCATAGTGAGCCTATTAGGCCAACCAAAACCTTTGATAGTAGCCAACCAATCCAATTATTACTTGCACTTGTTGTCAACTATCACCTAAGAATCTGTAATGAACTTGGAGTAAACCATATATGTGGATATGAATTTATCAATGATATCATAATAGATATGCTCAATAAGATACTCCCCATTGCCTATCTTTTGAATGGCCACATTGATTTCTCCCTAGTACTCCACCTTCCATTTATAAAAAAAATTTCACTCTAAATTCTCTTTTCCCAAGGAAGGAATTGCCAAATCCTCCATCTCTTTGAATACTTTCAACTTTTCTTTCATAATTCCTCTTCTTCCCTCTAAATATTGGATCTTTGTTGCAAGCATGTCATAGGTTTCATACAAATATTTAATATGTTGGGGAGTACCAATCATCAATCTGATTGTATTTTTTAACTGGAAAATATCTTCTACTAACAACTTACATACCCATCTAATTCCTTTAGTGTTTTCAAAAAACCTTCACACTGGTCAGTAGTTCAAGAGAAATAGTAAGAAAAGAATTATAACAATCGGGAAACTTTCCTAGAATAGTCTTGAGAAAGTGAGATAAAGTACCCCTGACCATAGTGACCATTTTTCTTTCATCATCAACTTAGTCTATGTCATATATTATTCCTTTATCTTTATCTAATGTTGTGCATCCTGTAATTCCACTCTCAAAGTAGTCATTTCTTCAATCAAAGAAGAAAATTCACCCTATTCAATTGTAACAACTTGTGATGTGTAAGTGACCTTTTCCAATGTCTTTCTCAGTTGTGCATTATGGATCAAAACCTTGGTATAATTATCATGCATTTGAACTCTTTATTCCATGAGTGCATTAAGTCATCTTTCTTGTAAGTGGGTAGCATCCATGGTCAACATTGCTACATGTAATGTATGGTTTTCCACCTCTAAAGTGGTAGTTTCCTTTAAATTTATGATGACTACTCCTTCTCCATCCTTCTCTTCTACTCCCACAAGAAATTGAGGACAATTTGTATTTGAGGCCTTCACTCATAATGCAAGTTCTTTCAGAGTGGGATGATGTCTTGAACCTATAATTCTTCCATCCTTCTCAAACTTAGAAATAAAAAGTGGGTCCTACTAATATTTAATATGATCCAACAAGAAAACCTCCTCTAAATTCCACCTAGGAATCAATAACATCTCACTCTCCTTTACAATTCCTCTTCATTATTTGACACTTAGATGACTTAAGTCAATATCTTCAAGAGTAGTAATCTTTGAGAAACCCTCAAATGGTCTTCTTACCTTCAACCAAAAGGCCTTAAACTTTGGATTATTAATGAAATTGTCATATGAGATGAACTAAGCATCCAAGGATCTCTCATTATCCTTCTCCTCTAAAGATATATGATTTTTAACATTTAAAATATCTTATGGCTCATCATTCGAGGGTCATTCCCTACGAGGGGAAGCTAGGGGTTTCTCTACCACTTCCTCATTAATATTGAACCTAGCCAAAATGAAAGCAACCTCCTCTATTTCACCTACAACTATAGAGACTTCATAGATAACTAATGTGGTAACTTGGGTAATATTCTCTCCCAGGACATTTGGGGGCACATTCTTCCCTAACTTGGAAGTTTTTTGATCTTGTTTTTGTTATCCTTTTCCTTATATTTCAATCTTAATTTTTCCCTATTAGATGTTCTATAAAAAATTATCATCCACTCAATCCTTTTTATTTCATTCGTATCCTTATAATGCAGCACTATAAATATAGGGTATCTTTGCCTCATCTCATCTTCAATCTTTACTAAAATTTCCCATTTCTTTCTTATGTGAGTGATTGTTGTAGAATCTATGCAATTCCCGATCATAATTTTATCATAATTTGTATCATGAATATAAGAAGCTTCTCTCAAATGAACACTCCTAATCCAATCCAAAAACCCTTCAAGATAATAGTTTATCTTCTTTCTGGTTTTCAAGGGATACCTTGTAGCCATGTAGTTTCGAACTTTGTTCAAAGATTTGTCACCAATACAAAAATATATGTATACCTAGTGAATCTAGGAAAGAATGAACCTTTCTTCTAGCCCTAGAAGTACATCATATACATCCACATGAATTTCCAAATAAATTTGAGAAAGGCCAATCTTGAGGGAACATAGTATGGTAATTGGTGAGGAGGTTGTGGGAACCCATACACTCTAACCAATGTGTAGTTTGAAAAGAAGAACCAATTGACAAAATTAAACCTTCTTGCTTCATATAATCTTATCTTTTTGGGTCACATAATTTCCATTACCTTCAAAAGTATCCTATTCATTGCAATACCCAACCACCAATACACATTCTTGACTAAGTGATGGTGAAAAGATAGATAATGAGCTACATCACTGCTCCTATCCCAAAGATAACACCATCTTTGCATTGTTGAAGATATGCCTTGGTTATCATAGAAATTAAATCTAATCCAAGTTCTCCATTCAAACTTTATTTGGTACAAAATCAAATGGTAGATAAAAAAAGAATACTTGAATTCAATATCCCAAGAATTCTTGATAATCCTTATGAATCCCTCATGGATTTTCTCAGAAATGTAGGAAGCAAAATTAAACTCCACATTAACAAATTTGTTATTAATTTTCATGGCTATCATCATAATCTAGATAGGAATCTAGTCCTGGGCATTAATACCCAATATCTGACACAAGTTATAATATATCTTTATGAAATAACTCTCAAAATGCTTTACAGAAAATGGGGCTATCTCAAAATAAGGGATGCAGAAAATTTTAAACTCCCAATCTCTCTACCTAAAAGGAGGTACCTCCTCATCTCTAATATTTTCCCTCTTCCTCATATATTCAACCTCCATTTTCTCCTTGTTGATCTCCACCAAGGTCTAGGTCTAATTAGACCAAAAAATTTAGTGATCTCCATTGAGATTACATCCAGTTTAATGGAAAGATGTCTAATCATATCAACCTTTATAAAACATCAGGTATGATCAATTTAGCCATATCCAAGGCCTAAGGATTACACTTTGGAATGGCCTCATCTTTGTTCCTATTGAAATATGAAAACAAACTCCATTCCCTTTCAAGAAGAATGACATCACCACACCAGTTACAAGAATCCATAAAGTGTTTACTATCCTTAAGATTCATTAAAGATGCAAGAAGTAACTAGAGGAGATCTTCTTGAAAAGTTCCCTTGTAAGCTACATGATGGTTTTTTTCCTATACATCTATAGATTTAGCATGCTCCTCCAACCTCTCAAATAGTACCTAGTCTTGTAAACCTATGACCTCTGTATCTTGTTCCTCCTAAACTAGTTTAGTCACCTTTTTTTTCCTTGGTGCCCTAGGTTTTTTTCTCTTTGGCAATAGATTGTTCACCTTTCTCTATCTTTCTTTTCCTCTATACTTTAGGCTTAGAGGTAGGAGAATAAATTGCAAGTTCAGCATGAAAAATGTCTGGGGTAGCAAACTATGAAGATTATGCAGGCTCAGGCATTTTCTTTGGTTGTAAGGTTTATACCTCAATAATTATTAGGGATGCCTAAGTGGTGGGTTTTTTTTCTTTCTTGACTACTTTCTCTTTCCCCTCTTTCCCTTTTATAAAGTTCCTTTAGTTTTCCCTTTCTTTGACATATTTTATAGCCTCTAACCTATCCTAGATTTTGTCAACTTATCCAGAAAATACCAGAAACCCTAGAAATTCAAGATATACAAGAAATAATTCCATTACATGAATATATAGAGGATAAAAATATCTTACTAGTTCCAAATACTTCGAGCTTATGAAAGTACTCTTGTTAATTTCATGGTTCCACTCCGCTCATTTCTTCTACAACTCCAAAGTTGTGATTTCTTGCTTGGAAAGTGTGAAATGAAATATTTGGCACTATATTATTTCTTCCCACTGAGCAAATTAACTTGGGATATGTCAACTCAAAATTTAATTTCATGCATTTTGGAGTTGATGAACTAGTTGTGTGCTACTTTAAATGAAGGTCGTCCATTCCTCCATATCTACATGATCCAATGATAAGTCTAACTTTGACCATAAATGTGGCACACAATACATCAGAATAGGTAGAGTCATGTTAACCCTGTGTGTCAACACCCAAGTCACATCTTTGTTATTCAATCATGTGGGGACACAGAGGCTATTAAATATGCCTTCAACATCTTCCAATGATCTCTTCCCACGTGCGTAATATAGGTAGTGGCTATCCGACCACAAAAATCATTTTTTTATATAGCTTTTTGCAAACTTTTGAAAAAAAAAACACAGTGTCTCCCCTTCGTATAGTTAACATTTTTTGTGGCTGCATAGCCTCTGCCCGCAATGTAAACCCCCATTAGCACAAAAAGGTCACAGGGCTACAAGGCTATAGCATTTATTCATTCACTTGACCTATAGGTGCCCCACATGCTTACATAATGCACCAGCGTATAAAACTCATCCCTATGGGTACGCAGAGTTGTAAATTTCCTTGGATCTCTTCTCTATCTACACACCTACAATATATCCTCAAGTTTGAGTTGACCTCTTACGGGGATGTGGGAACACCACATCATTCCTCTACCTTCTACCCTTCATACCCATGTCACACATCATAGTGCCACATTGGATCATGCATGGATGAGAATAAAGAACACTTCCTTTCTCTAAGTTAACATCTACAAGCCTACACTGTTGACACTACACTATCACATATGCTTACGAGGATCCAGTGAAAGTATCCTTGAGATATAATCCCCACACACCTGCATCAACTCTAGCAGATCTAAGGTAACAATTGTGGGAGAGAGAGGTCATATATAATATTTTCTCAGTGAGGGTAACAACATATTGTAACCCCTCACATGACACTTTCTCTTTGCACTATACTTTGTGGGGAGGTGGGGTGACAAGTGAAAACTCCTAAACAAGATACTCTAGACACCCGCACAATAAAAAATTTAGACTAAAAGTTAAAGTGTGGATGCATGGAAAGGATTGAAACCCATCAAAATAAGCATCCTAACTTGCAACATTATGCATTAGGATTATACATATGATACACTTAGGGTTACGACCTACATCGTGGATAGAATTGTCATTAGGGTTTGAGGTTACAATTAAGATTAGGATTAGGTTAACTATTATGGTTAAGCTTGGTATTAACATCATGGTTAGTAATGTGTTTCAAGTTGGCGTTATGATATAGGGTGATGGTTACAATTAGGATTGAAGTTATGATTATGATTAGGGTAAGGGTCTACATGAGGGTTAGTAGTATGGATATTGTTGACACTTTGATTAGGGTTAGGATTTAGGGTTACAATTAAGATTACGGTTAGGGATTATGATTGCAATTATTGTTAGTTAGTGTTATAATTCAAAGTCTACTTAAATGTTTAGTTAGACTAAGGTTTAAGGTTGAATTTGGTTGTAGGATTAAGGATCAAGATGGTTCAGGGTTAGGGTTCAGCATGGTTTAAGTATTACAATTACGATACAATTTGGTTTAGTTTTATGGTTAATGTTCATTTTCATTTAGTGTTAGGATTAGGTTTAAATTGGTTTAGTGTTATTATTAGGATTAACTATTTATTTAATCTTAGGATGCAATTTGAGTTTTGGTTTAGTCTTAAGTATAGGATTTCATTATATATAGGGCTAGGAATATAGTTCAATTTGGGTTTTGATTGGTTTTTTATTTAGTCTTAACTTTCAGGTATAATTATATTTCGTATTACAGTTATAGTTCAATTTATGTTTGGGTTTACTATGAGGGTTAGTTTTTGAGCAAAATTTGAGGTGATAATTAAATCTTTTCTTATATATCTCTCAATATAATGAGGACCATAATAAAATTTTATTAGGTAACCATAATCATTCATGGTAGATTAAAGGTAATATATTGCACTCAAGTCTAAATATGTAGCTAGAGCATTATATATGTCTTGTTTAATGGGTGAATACCTATCTTGTTAGAGGGATGAATGCATATCATCTTTGAAGGATGGATGATTATCTTGTTTGATCGATATATTTATATCTTTTTGGATGGATATATGATTACTTGAGTATATAGTTGAATGAACATGTAATGTTTAATAAAATTTTTTTAAAATGGGTTAAATTTAAAGGTACAACTATAAGGTTGTTACATTTGGTATCAAAACCATGTTTGAAATGTAGGCCCTAGGTATTTTACAGCTTGTGTTTGATTAAAATAATTATGAAAGTGTTTAGTTACTAATGAAAAACTTTAGATAAACTATAATTAAATGTGATCAAGTATTTCAGTTAGAAACATATGGTTTCAAGGAATAATAAATGGAAAAGACTACGGAATCCATGCTCACAAATGAGAATATCAAGAAAGGATCTCAATGAGAGAACTTGATAAGAATAAGGTTATTAGAATTGAAGTAGTGCCTAGTTTCTTAGTTGAACAGCAAGATAAAATGAATTCTTTGGAACACATACAAGAATTGTAGTGACCAATTTCTTAGTTGATCAATATATTTGTATCATGATGTTGTTTGGTGATCTGGTGGTTGCATTGTGTGATGCATTTGAGTACCGTACATTATTTTGTTTACCTGTATCATTGCTAGTTTAGATGATAGATTATATTATTGTTTACTATTTTGATCATATATGCATGATGACATTTTTTACTAAAGAAAAAATAGATCTTGAAGGGAACCCGAAACCCTATATGAAGCTAGTACATAAGATTAAGCATAATAAGTCCCCAGACTAACAATAGGCCAACAAAACAAAATAAATAGACAAAATGCCAACCACCAGCCAAAATCAGCAAAAAGACAACAAACCCCTAACATAGCAAAAATAAAAGAAGAAGACTTAACCAAGGTTATTGAGGGTAGAAACAACCTCCTCCTCAATGTGGCTCATCCTTTGAGCTACTTTCCTGAGATTTTCAATGTCTGGGGGAAGAGAAATAACTTTTTTCTTCATGCTGGCCCCGGTGCACTTTCCTAGACCTTCAACAACATCACCTACCAGCACCTCTTTGTCCTGATCTAGATTGATAGTTTTTTGGCATGATTTTTTCCCTTGGCTTGAGAAGCCACCATAGTAGGCCCCCCAATACAGATGTCTCCAAGCACTAGAATAGTATCACTTTTCTTCTTACAGGAAATATGGTAAGAAAATATCATGATCTCCTTTTCAGTGTTAATCCTCTCCTCCACCTCAGACCTTAAAATCTTATAAGTACCATCCTTCCTGATGACCATTTTCTTTTTGTTGTCATCAGGGCTAGGAGAAGCCTTCTCTTCATCATTGTCCTTCATGATGATGTTGTTTTGATGTTGCATGATGCTTTGTGATGACATCTAGTTTATTTTATATTCACTAAAATTGGATTATATATGTAATGCCCCACTAGGGAACCCAAGAGAAATTAACCTAAAACATGTTACTAAGTTTACAAAATAAATTTTTTCTTAAAAGTTTACAAGCAATAATGAATAAAAAAGTGGAAGAAATATAATAGAAGCCAATACATACTTACAAATGTAACTCATATATAGATTACAAATTCCAAGGGTTCCATGCCATAGAATTTACATAAATTAACTAAATGTTAAGAATAACCATAAGTACAAAATTACTCATAAGAAAATGAATAACATATACTATTACTATAACTGATGGTGATGATGATGGATTGATTGTGATCAAAGGTATACAAGTTTGTAGAATGATTAGATGAGTTATTATCTTGTCATTTATGTAAATAAATTGATATATGATTTATATTGTGTTGTCATATCATTCGAAGTATGATATAAGTTAAATGAGTTAAGGAGAAGAAGAAGTGAGATGTTGTGAAGATGAAGAACTTAATTGGGAAACTGATACAGATCGGACAATGCTAAGGTTATGTTGATATAATTTTTTTCTACCTAACATATGCTTATATCAAGTTGGTAAAGAATGGTAAAGAAGATTAAGCAAGTCGGTAAGAAAAATAGTTTTGGCTACCAAGAAGGAAATGTCATTCGGTAAAGAGAGAAAGTCATTTCGTGACAGAAAAGTAAGTTTTAGTAAAGGAAAAGGAATGCAAGACATTGAGTAGAAGGTTTTAGTCATCGAACAAGGAATAGAAATTAAATACAAGGATTAGAATGACATTTAATGTTGATCTATGATGAGCTAAAAGATTATGATGATAAGGAAGAGTTAGTAAGATAGATCTAGGATCAGGAAAATTTAGGGTGATGATCTATGGTATAGATCTAAGCGGGAAAAATAGAGGGAACAAGTTTCAAGAAAGTTCAAGTTCCAAGGTGAAGATAAAATATGTTACCAAGATCCAAATTCAATGAATAAGTTTGTGAAATGAATTGGATGACTGAGATTAATAAAAATAAAAAGTGATAAAGGAGATTAAGTGGAAAAACGAAGTCTATATAAAGGATAAATTTGTATGAACAAATAGCTGAAAAATTAAAGGGTTGAAGAATCACTGACTGACGTAGTGAAGAAGGAATAGGTGAATTCTAAGTCAGTAAGAAGAATTTGATGAAGCTTTGAAGCCACTGGAAAGTGAAGGATTGAAGTGAAGATAGAGAGCACACAAAATATCTAATTATGCAAAGATAGTTGTGGATTTGTAAGTCAATATATTTACCGTTGCTTATTAACATTTATAATAGAAAAATATCTTAATCGAGTGGACTTAATAGTATTATTGTAAAATTCTTATAAAAGGTAACATTCTGAAGAGTGTTGAAAGACCTTTAACAAATCTAAGGAAAATCCCTTGACCGGGTCACACTTAGCAATGTGTATTGTAATATTTAACTAGATTGGCTCTTAACCGAGCATACTTTAGAAGAGTATTTTCTTTAGTGGGTGAAAATTCCCATTGTGGTTTTTGTCAAAGATGGGTTTCCATGTTAAATACTAGTGTTATATGTGTTAAATGATTAATGTGAATGTTATTACTGATTTTTAAATGTTATTTACTATTGTTGGTAAATACTGAATTATGTCTTACCGAACTAACATCGAGTTAATCAAAGATATTTTTTAAGGTTTAGAGAATCAAGGATTACTGATTCACTCCCCCCCCTCATAATCCAACAATGGGTGCTAAGTGCATGCTTCTCTCCCTTTTCTTGTTCCTTTAAATGTTCCTTCTCTTTTTCTTCACCTTTCTCTTCTACAATCTTCTGTTTTGAAATTGATTCTTCTTGAGTGATCTTTGGAGGCTCAAGATTCTCCACTATTGTATCAATTTTGGCCAATGTTTTAGTCATCTAAAATGGATCAGATCTATCATGCCCTATGTTTAATGAAATTCCAATATTTTCAATATAAAAATGTGGTAAGGTTCTATCTACTACCTCTTATTACTTAGGAACTGTAGCTTCTTCTACAAGTTTGGTAATTTTGGGTTCAGTGAAGATGATTACTAGGGTTGAAGTCCTTGTAGGATTTCCAAGATTAGGTCACTCCTAAAGGTGTAGCTGTCCAACCTTTCCATGTGTTTCTTTCTAAACCTCTTCATACTTCTGGGCCATAAACTTGATTCTAGTTTTGGTCCTTAATCTTGGCCTTAACTTGTCAAGTCAATTCACCATCTCATTCCCTGTCATGGTAGGAATTTTTTGTAGAAGGATATATTTTCTCATCTTTGTTTCTTCATCCAAGGCTCTCTTCTTCCTTTCTTCCAATCTTAAAAATAGTTCCTTGCTGATTTGGCTTTCTATTTCAATCAAATTCTTCTTGTAAGCAAGCATATGTTCCAAAACTATGTTTTCTATTTTAATTTTCTCTTCCTCATCATATCTAAAAAAATAATTTTTAATATTGGCTAGTTTACCTTCATTCACTACTCTCTTCTCTAGCACATTCAAGAAAGGTTTGAACAAATACCTTTTTTCTTCCCAATCTTTCTTTTTTTAAGGCTATGTTGCTTTCTTCTTGTTTGGTTCAATTGGCCTCAAGTTAGCCTCTTGAATTTTTTTATCTTTTTCATCATCTTCTTTCTTCTTCTCTCTATCCTTTATTTCCATTACATGAATTTCTTCTTCTTGTGCCTGTTCTTCTGCAACCTTTTCATGTTTATCCTTCCTTGGTGAAGATAGAGGAGTATCATTTATTTTCCTCTTTCTTTCTCATCCACTAGCCATGGCCTTTGGTCTAGCTTTAGGAGGTGTTATACCTTTTGTAGCTACCCAGGTTTCTTGCCTCTATGATGTTCTCCTAGTAGTTGTAGGAGTTTATCCTTATCCTTATCTCCTTCTTCTTCAACCTCCACCACTTGAGGTGCTTCAATATTAGGTTGAGGAGGGGGAATGTTATGTTTCTCCCTAAGTTCTAAGACATTTTCTCTAACAATGTTTATTTCCTTTTTGGTTATTCCATGTTGCCCTTCTATTTTGTCAACAAGTGACTCAACTTTTATTTCTCTTCTTCCCTTTACCATCTCTTCATTTATTTTTGCATACTTTTTTTCATATGTACGCCATCTAGGAGCATTGGGGTCTTTGGGGGACTGAAAAATTTGTTGAATGTGTAATTCAAAATTGGTGTAATCAACTTAATAGACCATAGGGTTATCCCATGAATTTATAGTTTCAACTACTTCAAACCATGTACTATCAGTTTCCACGATGAAACAAATGTCATCCTTATACTTTTCAACTAATCTCCAAGGGATTATTTCCCTTTCATGCATTTTCTTTTGAAAGAGCTTCATCATACCTGCAACTTCAACATAAATATTTTTTTTCATCCCTTCTCCTATAGAAATCACTTATCATTTGCATATAAAATCTATCAGATCTCCATGAGTTCATGTTAGAAAATCTCCTCATCACATGAAATAATATATACATAACCAATTATCCAAATCTAAAATGTGTGGTCTTATTCTTCTTTATTCCTGCAAGGTTTTCCATTAGTTGTTGTCTTAGGACCTCACATAAGTCATACTCTTCATCTTCAACTACCATCTTGTATGCCATGAGAATAAAACTGGTAGATACATTGTTCAGTCTACTTCTATATTGGAATATATATCCCAATATCATTTCTACTAACTTGACATCTTCTTGTGCAATGTTATTTATTGTCAAAGGTCTTTTGTTCCACTTGGTTTTTATCAATTTCTCCACCTCAAAACTTATGTTCTTCTCAATCGTAGGCACTTTACCTATCATAGGTAATCCAGTTATTTCATGTAAATGTTCCTTGGTGATTTTAGTGCAGGTTCCACCAATCCATATGAACTCATCATGTATTCTACCCAATATAATCTTAATCTAGTCTATTTCATCAAATTCACATATTTCCATGAATTTCACTATTGTCAACCTGTGTACTTTTCTGCATTCTTCTCTTAGGTTTTTTTCTACATTATACAACCCTATCATTTCATCATATATCTCATATGTTACTAGTAATTCAATCTTATTGTGAATGTATGCCTTGATGTCTTCAACATGAAGAACACCAACCGAAGTGTGTGAACATGAACCCTCTTGATCCTGTTCAATAGATTTAAAGGGATGAATCTTAAACTTATAGCTATTCCTCTCAAGAACATTGAAAACCTTAGGAGTATCCATTTTGACTACTCTTCTATTGTAATTGAGAAATATTTCTTGACTTAAATACAAATACCTAGCTTGCGCGACCATGTAAGGGTTTTGCAAACACAACTACAAACACTTCAAGCTCCAATTGTTTCTCAAAACTCTTCAATTCTATCTGATCTTCATGAAAATGGTAGATAATTCAACTACAAGATTAACCTTATAGTAAATTTGGCAGAACTCCCAAAAACTTTTCATAAAGCTACAAGAAACTAGTGCTGGCTCAAACTGGTAGAAATTCTCACAAACATCTCCAAAATTGATGCGACCTTATCCAAGATCACATTACATCATATCTAATCTACTTTCAATTTTGCACAACTCAACTCATCCATATAGGGGCTCTTTATCTGTCTGGTGATAATTTGTCATACTCCCCCTAAGGCATATATTGCCCATCATGAATATGGTGAAGCAATGCACCCTAGCAATTATTCAACAAGACTTTTAGAACTCTTGTGAGTGCTTGCAGTATTCTATTCATATTTTTTGACCTTAGATTCCATAGATTAATTCTATTTGACCCTTTTCTCCTTAAATTTTACTTTCAGCTCTGCTAGCTCTCCTTCTTTATTCAAGTCTTTTTACTTTGCAAGTGTCCTGAAGGACTTCTTGACTGGTCCTCTATATTTATAATATTTCACTACTTTTCCATCATTGTTACACTTAAAACATGTTACCTTCTTAGATTTGAATTGGCTATAATCAATTTGCAACTTACAATACTTAGCAATATGACCAAAGTTATTGCATTTGTAACATACAATCTTTCTAGGTCAAGAAATAGATTTCTTAACTTCTTCAACTGTCTTGTTAGCCTCATCCTTACTAGAATTAAAAACATTATCTTTCATAATATCATTTTTCTTACTTGTTCCCTTATCCTCAGGTTGTGTAAGTTCAAAATATTTACTACATTCACCTTTTTCCATCTTTGCCTCATTCAGGCTTCTCTCTTTTTGCTTCTCAAGGAAATCATCCAAGTGATCATATGTAGTTCTGCTAGATCACATATCTGGTTTTCTAGATTTTTTTTTTCTCTTGTATCCATACAAGTAACAATTAAAAAAAATCTAGTAAACTTGGGCTTAGGATTACATTTTTCAATTTTCTTCTTTGATTGATCTTCATGGCTGCAATCCTTGTTATTGTCTTTACAAGGAGGTATCTCAGCTCATGCTATCACAACCTCAGATTTTGACTTCTTAGGTAAGTTAAGTTTCACCACAACTCTATCTTTCCTTTGATCTAGATTTTCATTAAATCCTACTCCTGTCTTATCTCTAACAGGCTTCTGCATGTCAATTTGCTCATCTAATTTTTGTTTGCTCTCATGAAGTTTCTCTATATAACCTTTAGTCTGATCAATTTCACTAGTAATGGTAATAAAGTATCTCTCTATGTTTAGATACTTTGTCTTTAATGCACTCAACTCACTATCCAAGGTTTTCATCCTATCCCTTGTACTTCATAGTTTATTTTTCAACTTTGCATTTGCTTCTTTCTCAGCATCAAGTTCCTTCATTAGGTTCAATTTTGTGATCTCCAATTGATCCTTCAAGGAATCTTTTTCATGCTCCAACTTCTCAATCTGATCTTGATCTGATAACTCTTCATTTTGTGCTTCCATAGGATCATCCCTCAATTTTCTCTCATGTTCAAGTTGTTGCTTCAACTTTTTGATAAAGTCATATGCCTTCCTTAGCTTGTACTTTAGATCCACTCTATCTACACTAGCAATGTCTACATCTTTCAATGTCATTTCATATTTCTTCTTCAAGTTTTCAGAATCCATCTTGATCTCCCCAAAGTTGTTAAGCTTTTCCTTTAAGTGCCTAATGCTCTAATACCAATTGTTAGGATTTGGTAACACTGAGAGGGGGTTGAATCAGTATTACAATTCTTTATTGAAATCTTAAACTCTTTATTTTTTTTAAGGAAAAAATAAAGATGGAATAGAAAATGAATAACCATGCAGAAAAGATAAACATAGAAGAACTCAACACCATTTTTTTGCGAGGAAACCCAGGTGGGGATGGTACCCACAATATTCTACACTATAAATCTTGAAACCCTATTAGGATTTCTAGCCCTGTTAGGAGCTGATTAATACAATATAGGAAGATCCTTATTAAGGAATCAACCCTGTTAAAGGTCCTAACCTTGTTAAAGGCAAACATAACTTATTAGGGATCTATAATAGGTGCAACAACACTTACAACAAATTTTTTGTCCAGAATACAAAGAGTTAACAATGTATCTCTAGAATAACTCCTCCTATTTTCCTTACTGCTCTTCCCTTTATATGTCTTAACAATTTTCATCTAACAAAATTACATCCATATATTACCATATCCCATCGTCACACACTTTTATAAAAGTGTTTGTATATTTATACCCTATTAGGAGTATAATTACAAAGATAGTCGACATTACTATAGCTAAACAACATATTAATTTAAGCACAATTGTATGCTTCTATAACATCATTAGTTGACTTCGAATCTAAGATATCATCCAAAAATAAGTTTCCAAATGCTCACAAAGTCAGCCTCAATGATCACTACTATGTTATTCTATGTTTATTGTCTTCGTATCCAATCAACTGAACATATCTCTTTGATCTATCAATAATCACATGTGAGACCTCACACTTGTGTTCATTGGTGTCCTATAAGCATGTCATTAAGATTCCAAGCATTAATAAAACTTATGTTAAATTCGCTAAGATTTTTTATTAGATTGGGTTATTGAAACAATCTGTGGACTTATGCATTTTTCCATTTGACAACTGAATTCAAACACATTCATCATATCCAATACGTGTGAGCATAAAATTGATAAGTGTTTCCATAAATGACAGCATTCCATTAATGTCCATGTGTATACATGTGTATATGTGTGCATGTATTGACCACTTACCAACACCGACGATATTATTACTTTCAGTATGTCATAGTATGTTGTCTTTACTATGTGTTTTGAAGTTTTTCTATAGCAGGTTAATGGATAAGTGTCTAGGTTGTGAGAAAGTTAGAGATTGTGTAAAATAACATATTTTAAGTCTCAGATGGTCTTATAAGAGACATGTTGGGCTCCATGTTGGCTTCCTTTTTTGTTAATCTTGGTTCATAGAGGGTCCATATAGTAGAAGTGTATGCATCTTACCATGGGGTTGAACTAGCCATAATATGGGGATATAAAAAAATCATTGTGGAGGGTGACATAAAAAATTTCATTATGATGTTCATAGGTAAAACTACTCCACGCAGGGAAATGGCTTACTTCATTAGAAAAATAAAAAATCTTCCTATGGTGGATATTTTTAGATGCTAGCACACCTATAGGGAGATAGATAGTGCCAGTGATAGGTTGGCAACAATGGGTCATTTCACATAAACCATCATAAATTAGAATAGAATTCAAGATCTTCCCAAGATAGCTCATATTGAGAGCACAAAAGGTATTGCCAAGCATAGCAATAATGACACTTTCATGATGTGAAAAGATGTGTTCTCTCCATGGGGTTAAATATTTTTTTAATTTATTTTCCCCTACTTTAGTTTCCTATTTTTCTTTGTGTTTCTTCTTGTTGTGATGATTTCTCTTTCTGCAACATGGGTGAAGACTTGAATCAAATTGAGCCTGATTCTCATGAAAAGTTAAAATCTAACTTGATAGTTTGGAACATCATTTAGGAGGGCTATATTGACTAGTATGTGGATGGTATGAAGTGCTACAACCCTGGCATGTTGGAAAAATTTGCACAATCTTGAGATAATGGAAAATATTCATTGGGGGCATGTCTCTTGTGAGAGTAAAGTGATGCATCACAATTCAAAAGAGAATTACAAAAATGACATCAAATGGTTCCTCATCCCTAGGGAGAATTTTTGTTGGTTTCAAAATGGTTTCAATAGGTGGAGATTCCTAGCAAATGGAAAAGTATTATTGTTGTTCTCATCCTATTCATAACACTTGAAGGTAGATTCAAAATATTTCACTCCCATCACTATCCTATGTTGAAGCATTTTTGTAGGGATTATAAATTCAATTTTCCTTTTGGATTTATTCCTCCCTATCTCAATTTTTTTCTAAAGTAAAGATCAAGAGTGGCCCGCTGCACTAGGACCTTATGTAATACCTCTCCTATGGTGATACTTAGAGTTTGTTAATTTGGACATTTTCATTATGATGGTCGGAACTATACATTTACATTTATGTTCAATGGATGATGATATGATAGATGTGCTCATTTATGGTTATTATTTATATGCTTATGAGATTAGAAAACCATCTATTTTTATATGTTTTATAGATCTAACCCAAGGATTTGAATCTAACCATTATCATGATGTTTTATGTTTTATGGACATGTGTCTAATGTGTTTTCATGACTCAGGATGAAGTCGTAGTTACTCACTTAGTTGAGGTCCACACGATGTATTGATCCTGGTCATCTGCTTGCATATATCTGATTTGTATATCCATATGTATATATATGTATCTCTTCTTGGTGATGCAGGATTGCAGGTACCGGGTATCATCTCCACCTGGCTTCACAGGTCTGAGCAATCCCTCAAAATCCTCTATCATTGTTGTTGTTATGGAGGTATCACCAGGTTCCACAGGAAGAAAATTCACCTTTGATCCTTTTATCCTTAGGTGGGAAGTGTCGAGTCAATCCCTTGTGTGGATGTATTATGTGATCTCGTAGTTGTTGGATTGGTGGATCTGGTAGCTAGTTCTTGTCTTCATGGTATGTTCAATGTTATTAGTAGATTTCGATAGATATGACTTAGTAATTTATCCTTATAAGAAATTACGTATATACATACTAGTGTGTTGTAGGGAACGAGTTAGTATATGATTTAAATCATGTGATTTAATATCATTAATAATAAATAATATATGTTATAACAATGTTATTTTTAATATTTAACATTAATAATGTGCCTTATTTATGGTATTATTTTATAATACTAATAATGACAAAGAGTCTGTAGCAATAAAAATAATGGTAGGTTTCATCTTATATATATATCGCTATTAGATTTGGTAAGAATATGGATTTGAAAATAATATGTTTTATAATAATAATATATGTACACATAGGCATATGGGTGCACACATATGCATATGCATACATATACTTATATATAATTATTGGTAGGTAATTATTATATTATATTAATGAATAATTAAAGTTGCTTATGATGTGATTGTACTTAATAATTATTATTATTTAACTTTCCTAAAGTAAAGGAAATATAAATTTAATTATGTTAATAGATTATAGTTTTATAAATTAATTTATCCCTTTTCGGGAATAAGTTTTCACAACCGTATTATTAATGATTGAGAGGTTGGGCTGGTTGCACAGTTGGCTTACCTGTGCAACCACCTCCTCCATTTTATTTATAGAAAGATTTCCTGTGGGGAAGGAGGATAGAAACTATTATTATTGAAGGAGAAAATTTGGGATATTGAAAAAGTTTTGGCATTTGGATTTTGGCAAATAGAGGCTGGAGATTCCATCTAGGAAGAGTTTGAGGCTTGCTGGAAGGAGACGGAGAGGAAGGATTCATCTTCATCAACCGGATTCCGCAGGACTCCAGGTTGGATTCCATCCTAAGAAATAGATTAAAGTTAATAGTATGAATGTGGATTTTTTTCGATTTGTTGAAAGTTTCTGTATTTGGTATTATTATTGCAAAACATATGTGTAATGTTGTATTATTATTGTATTGTGTAAGGTTAATGTATTAATGTGTTCTATAATAATATATTATTGCAGAAGGTTGATACATTAATGTATTCTGCAATAATGTATTACTATAGAATGTCGAAGTATTAATGTGATATTACAGAATGTGGAAGTATTAATGTAATATTACAGAATGTGGAAGTATTAATGTATTATTGTAGTATGTCAAACGTTATTGCATTATTGGTGATAGTGTATATATTATGATATTATTTTGCCAGTCATTTATACATTATATAAATGTTGTATTATTGTATTACGAAGGCTATAATAATGTATTATTCTTTCATTTGTCAACTATAATATTCTGTCAAAATAATATATGTTTGAAGAAAATTAATTTGGCCTGTCAAAATATTATATGTTTCAAGAAAATTAAGTTAGAGTTCTTTTCTTCTTTTCAAAAACAAATATAATACAAAACAACAAAAAAATAAATTATTAAATATAAAACAAAAATAAAAATAAAATAAAGATTGAAATGATAAGTTAGGGAAGTGGGGCCACCACCTTCCCCACTCCCCTACGACATTTAACCATAGCAGCAGGCACTGCTATGGCAGTACCTGACTGCTACGGTAGCGGGTACTGCAGTAGCAGTACCTGATACTTTAAATCCTTATACTTTAAGTTATACCTGTATAAAGGGATTAGGTACCTTTCAAATTGATTGGAATAGGTTTTAGATTTCTAGGAGTTAAGCTGCAACTTCTAGATTTTAGATTTTAATAAAATTAGACTTAGTCAAATTTCAAACTTAGATGGAAATTTATGGAACATTATCTTTTGGCATATGGAAATTTGTGAAAACCTTAAATATGTTTGGCGGAGGTTATATCCAATGCATTTAGATGCCTTAATAGGGTTAGGATGTGTTTAGGAAGTAGTTTAGGGTTTAGGGTTGTCTAAAGGATCAGGACATTGTAAACATCCTTAAACGTTCCTAATTTCCCTAAACATTCATAAACTATCTTATTATTTTCTACTCTTTGATGCAATCTTACAAATGTGTTTATGATATATTTCTACTATGTTTATGATGTGATTGTGAAATGTGGGTTAAGGGTAGAAAACCTAACGACACCTAGTGAGTGGCTCTCAGTGTGGGGCTGGGGCCCTAAGTGGCTAGAACTAGGATAACCGACTGAAGAGTTATTTAACAAGTGAAAACTTAATTAAACTTATGGGAATGGGTTAAAACATTAAAAAGATTAAATGTGCCTCACCCATTCCATTAGCGCTAGTAAAGGCTATGGATGGGAGTGGGAGAAGGTACCTATGCGTAGGTATGATTGAATAGCGCTTGTCAGTACGAAAGGCATTCGATCCCGCATGTGCCTACTTGGGGGCCGGGGCCCAGAGTGGCTAGTACCAGGACAACCCAAGGAGTGAGGGTTATGCGATGACACTCACTTAGGTTGTTGCTTAGAGTTTCTACCCAAGCCTTAGAACCTTTTGGGGAAAGATTTATACTTTGATCATCTTTTATTTGCTAATTGGGAAAGGTTACCCAACCCTAGGTTTGGCTTAGCTATTCCTTCTTTGTGGACCTTGGTGTTTATCTCCTAGCACGGGGGAGTGGGCCTTTTAGGCATCCACATGGTTGGGTGGTAAATATTTTATCGAGGTATCTTTTGCGGATGCAGTGTTTGAAGATTCATGCTTGCTTATGTACCAATTTTTGAAGAATGAAAGCTTTATAATTATCTTTCATGATGTAAAGTTATTGTTACCTCCTGACCGGAGATGAATGTAATGTAATCATTGATGTAATTTAAAATGATGTATCTGGAATGGGTAGATTTAGGAAAAAGGGAAAGGGAGATGTGAACCTTATGTTTATGTCATGCCCCTGACAGTCTCAGGCTTTATTTTTTCTATGTTATGTTATGTTATGTTAGACTTCTATGAGTTTGAACTCTGATTTCGTTCATTTGAACCTTGTTATTTGGATTAAATATGTTTATCTCTGTAATTCTGCCAGACAATCAGAGAATTATGTCTATTCCTGTAGCTTAATGAGTCTTTTTCTGGTGTCAGAATTGGTTTAGATTGACTTTTGAATATTGGTTTGATTATGAAGATAAGGACAACTTAAATGGTTAGTCAATTGTCAGATTATTGGTTCATTATTATTATTATGATTAATTGTATCTTGATGATAATAGACAGTTTATAGAGATTATTGTTACTTAATGTTAATTAAATTTTGAAATTCAAAATAAATAAACTTGTATATATGTATTTTTATACATATAATTATGAGCAATTGTTTTAGTAATTATGTTGTTTATCTTTTACTAAAACTATATGAATTAACTAAGTTAGTATATCCTATTTTGTATGTTAGTAGGAGGTTAGTTTGATGAAGTGTTAGTAACTTGGCATTGTCATGCGCTGTTATCTTTGATGTTTAAGTTAGTAAAATTGACTAATGTTATTTAACATAGATATCTATCTCTAAGTCTTCTTATTTATGAACTAGCTCGAAGACATGACTTATCGGCATGGTTTTAATGCACTATCATCACATTGAGGTGTTAGTGGGGTTTAAGCTATTTTTTAGGTTATGGGATTGTACTTTGATGGACATTTGGTAGGGAATGTGTTGTGTTTACTGCAAGAGATAAGCTCGCATTGAATGAACTTGTTGATGAAATTCATTTTTGGTGTTTGATGACCGCCATTAGCTTTGGTTAAGGAGTTGCAGTTGGATTATGACTCCATTTTTCACCCTTTTATTCTGTGAGAGTTTGGGTAAACAGTTAATAATGGACATGTTTTCCTGTTGTATCTTACATGATAAGTGGCTTGGAATGGAAGGGGTTTTCACGGCAAAGTTAAACCCTTATGTTCATGGTCATTTAGGAAGTTGTGTGTATTTCATACTGTTATCTCTACATTTTGGGCTCTCTTGCACGACATTTTGGCAATCTGTGATAAGGGATCTTTGTGGTTGAGTTTGGGATTCATCTGTGAAGCTCACCAGGCAGGGGCTAGCTTTGGCATTTTGGTTTTGGATATCTCTCCACATGAATACTAGGCACGGGCATTCTCTCACCTTATCCTCTGTTTCCATTTTATGTTCTGCAAATGAATTAATAAAATGTTGAATACCACTATTTCTTAGGTGATGAATGTGAGGTTTTGTGTTTGTATACTTTGTGAGTACGGTCATGAGTCGGTCTTTACTTGGAAGGATTAAATAGTTTATTTAAGTTTATGGTGGTTATGTTTATTGGAAGAATTTGAAATACATATTCTTATATGCTATTTTCGGGCATAATGTGTTGATGGGTTTTCATTGAGACTGGGTATGAAGTTGGCAGTGTTATTCATTATGTCTGTGCTGAACTATGGGTGTATAGTTGTTGCAAGTTGAATATGGTTATTCTATAGTGTAATTTGTGTCGATGTTTACTTGTTTTGGACAGTGTTAAGGGAGTTAGTCAGGTTTGAGAATCGGCATATTAATACAGTATGAAACTAGAATGAGTTTTTTTGTTAAAAGCTTCTTTTAGATCTTCTCACACTGTTCCTGTTGTTAGGAACTCTGTAGCAACATAATGTATTCAGTTTGTAAAATTCTTGGTTAAAAGATGAAATCGAGTTTTTCTACCACTGTTATAACCCAAATTTTGGTATCGGTGTTTTCTTTTGAGTTGTATCATGGAAAAGGGATTAGAGGTATTTCATAGTGTTATCTGATACCTATCGTATTGTGAATTTACACTCTTGCAACAAAGGTGTGGATTAAAGTACTTTTGGGTGTACTCCTTTAGTTATTTGGTGTCGATGTTTTGTCAATGGGTGTTTGTCACTGTCTATTTTAGTAAATAGTGATAATGTGGATATCTTTGGTTATACCAAAATTTGACTACAAGCTTTATGATTCATCAAAAATTATCACCAGTGTGAAATATAATTTGTAACAACATTAGGAAATGTAGGAATTTATAGGAAAGTCAATTACTATCTTGTTCAGACAGTAAGGAAAACCACTTTGGTATTTTGTTTAGAGGTAGAAGTCGGTTATTATTATTATTCTGTCATTATTTTATGTATTCGGCAGATTCAGTAGTATATTAAGGTAGATGTATTCTGTGACAGAACTGAGATGATTAGTATGGTTTTTCTATTGTATATTTATGGACTTAAACTACTAATTACAAGTTTATGCAATTATATATATATATATATATATATATATATATATATATATATATATATATATATATATATATATATATATATATATATATATATATATATATATATATATATATATATATATATATATATATATATATATAGATACCTACTGGGATATGTATAAGTATACACAAGCCGTGGTGTATACATGTACATACGCCAACATGTATATAATAGATGCTATGATTGTCATTCTGAACTATTAATTACAAGCTTATATAATTATATATACATATATATATATACCTTCTAGGATATGTATATGTATACACAAGCCGTGGTGTATACATGTACATACGCCAACATGTATATAAAGGTATAAACTTCTAATTAACAGATCAGGATGTTTGGCAAATTAGTTTATTATAAATTTGGCTATGGCAAGCTTGTATGTTTGTTAAAAGCGATGGGTGTGAGTTGATTTAGTTGATATATGATTATATTAGTTCTTTTCTATTCAATGGAATCATGAATTCAATATGGATATTTTACTGTACAGTTTCAGATTTAATGTTAAGTTAATGTGGAGATTATTATTTGATTGGATTTGTGATGGAGAAAGAACTGTGATGTTTTCTTCTTATGAGAAACATCATGTTTAAGAATGTATGTTAAGGAATATGGAAACATGGATCTAAATGGATTTCTGTTTGCTATTTCAATTTTGCAAATTGATGCAATAGAAATGAAGTGTTAGTGAAATTGTGTAATGTAGTTCATTTCACTGCTTTCATTAATTGCTAGATCAAGTGTTTTTGAGATAATGCAAGTATGATCCTTAGATTGGGGGCTGGCACTAGTCTAGTACCTTGTGGTGATAGAATTTCTGTCAGTTGTGACTGACACTAGTCTATATCCTTATGGGAAAGAATTTCTATCAATTGTTTAATTAAGTGATAATTATAAATTCAAGGGTTATGGGTTTCAATTAACAAAGATAAAACATTATGGTTTCATCAGACATAATGGATTACTACGAGGTTTCCTTACGGATACATAGCGTAGGTCCTTATGTGGACACCCATGAACTATTAGATCATTACTTGTCATTTTCTTTGTGAGTTTATTTCTATTAGAAAGAAATTTAGTGCTTGATGATTTTGGTGTAAAAGAATGGAATAATGTTATTTGGTTTTCAATTACATCTGTATTTAAATCTACAAAAATGTTATATTATACTGACTTTTATGGTTGCAGATATTTGGAGATGATTCATTTTCTTTATCATGTGACTGAGCCCTGTTTGCTGTTTGCGTTTGTGTTTACTTTTGATTTTCAGGTTTTTAGATGGATAAATCAATGAGTATGGGACAGTGGATAGCAGTTGTTAAGATTTATGGGAAACAGATCATTTCGTGGTTATTAGTTATTAGATCTATTTGTAGAATGTAATGGATTTGGAAAGAAGGAAATTTTGTTTTTGGAACTTAATCTTTGAATAAAGAGTATTCTTATTACTCTGATGTAAATCGATTGAAAACTTTAAAGCTCTTAGAAACAATTACTATGATTATATGTTTCAGTTTGTAGTTTTAAAAAAAAAATTATTACTATGGTTTTATGTGATTTTATTTATGGTTGTTTCTTCTTTAGTATCATCTTTTATCTTTAAGTATAGATACGGGTGTTACAGTTTAAGATGTATGTCGAAAAAGAAAAGGATTTTGTAACATTCCAAATTATGTAACATGCTTTCATTATTGTTGTTTAAGTGAAGCTATTGAAAAATCAAATGTAGTATATTTTTAATGTATCAAATGAGTTGGATAAATTTTACAAGTTATATTGTTCGTAAAGGATACTTAGGAATATAGATGATTTTAAATGGAAAGTTGAAATGAAAATATTTTGTAAAGATATGATGCAGTTTTCTTTGAGAAATAAATCTTGTTGTTAGTTTACTTAATCGATTTGAATGAATCATTCATTTAAATGAAAAGGGAACCTTGGGAGGAATCTAAGTTTAAGTTTGGTTCACATAATTCTTTTAAAAGTTCAAAATTTTTCATAAATTATTACTTAGGTTTTCTTTAACAAAGAGAATCTTTGTTCTCTTCCCCGGTTCCCTTGCGGGGTGTGACACCTTATTTTGTGTCTTTATAGCTTTCACCTAGTTCATACTCCCAAAGATGGATTTACTACATCCCTCATCATGGATCTTAAAAACCCTAAATTCACCCTAGTCCATCCATCACCCAAAATTACCACTTACCCTAGGTACACTCCATTCAACCCTCTTAGGAAGGCTAAATGTAAATATCTAGGCTTAGCACAACCAAAATATAACCTGATTGTGTTGTCTCAAGATTCTTCTTCTTTGTGGTCCACAGAGTTCGATTGGACTCCTGGAATTTTGTTGTTAGGTCCCCTTCCTAATCCTTAAATTCCTCCTCCTATGTTATAATTCAACTAGACTAACCAGGAGACCCTATTAACCCAAAAATCATTACCCTCCCATGGTTCAAAATGATGACCCTAATTATCACTATGAGTTGGACGCTATTGATCATAAGGTGGATGAACTTTTTGTGTTCTACAAAAAGATGAATGGAGTTTGCAAATGGCATAATCTATAACAACAAATAGAAAAGAAAAAAAAGATTAAGAGATTGGAGGTTGTGCCTGAGGCAAAAAAGAAAGCAGATGATTGGACTCAGGGGAAGGGTGATGAGAGTATGTGGGGTATTTCTGATGATTTTTCCAGAATCTCAATAACTAGGATATTATGAAGGAGTATATCAAAGACCTCAAGAACTAGAGTCCTACGGAGGAGGAGAAAAATGAAATGGTTAGTGCCCTAGGTAATGTTAAGGCCAATCACTCCCATCTTAATAGAAAACTCCAAGACCTTGCTACCTATAGCAAGGAGATGATGGAAAATACCACCTAGTCTTTAAATTCTCTATAGTCAGGGATGGAAGAAAAAATGGCTAAACACTGAAAGAGAGAAGAAATCTTGCAGGTTACTCTCAAAGGTGATGTGGCCCCTACTGAAGCTACAACTAGGAATCCTCCAAAATAGTCCTCCTTCTTGGAAAATTTGAAGGAGCTTAATGAATAATGGAAATGGTTTCCTTTTACCCCTAAGTAGTGTTGGTCTTGTTGGAGTAAATTATTTTTTTTCTATTTTATTATTGGCTTATGTTTACTTAGGTGAACTTATTATTTAGGTTGTTATTGTTGAGTCCCACTTGAAATCTAACTCCTCGTATGATATGGTTGGGTCAAATTTTTACTCTAATGCCTCCTATAATATGGTTGAGTTCAATTTAGACTCTAAATATTCAAGATGCTATTATTGAGTTTTATCAGGACTCTACTTGCTCTAGGTTGAGACACTTGTCGCAACCTTCTCCATGCTTCCTATCAGCTCTTGCGTATATAAATATTCTACCTTTCTTGTATTTTTCATATTGGAAATATTAGGATATTGGATATTGGAGATTTATCTTAATGCTAGTATGCCTCTGAATATTCACATAAAGTTTATCTAATATTTTTATTTTATCCATTTATTTCTAATTGTTTGATCTATTTCTTTCATTTGATTCTGGTTTAAATTTTTTTCTCATATTCTAACATGGTATCAGAACCTATTTTGGAAGATTTGATTATTTAGGGATCTTATTAAATTTTTTATGTTTTCTCTTATGTTTTGAAGAACTGGCAAAGGTTAATGAAGATCAATTAATACTTGTTTAGCATATATATTTTTGTAGGTTTGGGTGATTGTACCATTCTAGAAGCTTTTTTGTTTATTCTATTATGTTTGGGAGGCTTAAAACCCCTCTTTTACATAAGGATCATGCAGATGTGACATTAGAGGTTTTTGCATTCCATTCTTTTGTTGTTGGAGGCATGTTTTTACACCATGGTCATATTGTCTACAAGTAGTAAAGAGAAATTATTTGTCGGTTCTCTTTGTTTTATCAAAAAACTATCTAAAACAATCGATTAGTTTTTGTATGCAGCTAATAAATCATGAGAAGATAAAATTGCAATGCTTCAGGTTGACCCATCACCATTGCAGTTCTCATTTTTGAGCTTGAACTTCAAATGACTCATTCTCAGTGAATATGAAGATATTTCTAGTAATATTTTTTAAAAGAGGTAGAATTTCATGCTCTTTCTTATGGTGTAATATTTTTCTTCTCGGAAGTTCACATTTTTCCAAAAAAAATAGTTCTTTTAACATATTTGAAGGACACTCCTCATTTTTTGAACTTCAAACCCCTATTACTTTCACATATGATCTTGGATCGAGGTCATTCTTTTTTTGAAAGTGGATGTATCTATTGAAAAAAATACATTGGTATTGGTTTGATTCTCTTATTCTAATTTTTAATTTTTACCTTCTCTACTCAGGTCTAACATTGTAAAATTTTGGAAAGTAAATCCATCATTGTAAATACACTAAACTATAAAGTGAAAACCTTAAATATTTGGGGGTGATTTATGATCTAGTAAAAAGGGGTTGACCTCATGTTCTTTTTTTGTGTGTGATTTTTCACTCTTCTTTTCCACACAACAATCTTATGTTCTACATTAAAATAGATCAAACTAGAATATAAATACTCACATCCTATAACTACTATGAGTGGAAGTAAAAAATGACAATATATCTTAAGAAGTTTGGGTTGTTTAGAGTAATTATGGGTCTTGAAATTGAACCATCTCTACTTGTAGAAAATCCAAAGTGGTTTAAAAAATGTGATGAAGCTTATGGTACTTTATGTATGTTTGTATCTCATGATCTTTCTTTTCATGTTGAATTTGGTACAACTCTAAATGATGTATGGACAACATTAGAAGGGTTATTTGGTAAAAATCATGAATTAAGGAGACACCAATTGGAGAATGAGATAATAGGGACAAATACATAAAACTTTGATACAATTCAGGACTTCTTCACAAAACTAAAGGCTGCAAAATTATAATTAAAATTGTGTGGGATAGACAAGAAAGATTTGCAATTGATACTTAGCATTCTTTGTAAACTTAGTCCAAACTATTCAATTTTTGTTTCTATAGTATACGCCATTAAAAGTGCCTTAGAAACCTAATATAAAATGCCTTCTCTTGATGAGTTTGCAAATGAAATCACAAAAGAACAAGATAGGTTGATTCATAGGGACACAATTAAGCCCTCTAAATCTCATGCCTTGGCTGAAAATTAAGGTACAAGAGATCAAAAAGGGCCTTCTAAGAAAGAGAAGAAACAAAATAACCAAGGAGAAAAGAATAAAGAATGGAAAATAGCTACCCCAAGAGAAGAAAATGATGCATCTTCTTCAAAAGGTTATAAGCCCAAGAATGAGAAAACTATGTTTTCCTATTGTAAGAAACTTGGCCTTGATGAGCACAAATGTTTGAAGAAGATAATTGATCACTTATCTCATCTTCATGAAAAGAAAAACATCAAGGTGTTTAATATTGTCAAGTCAAGTTCATCTCAAGAATCTTCTAAGGAAAAAAGTAAAGGAAAATTAAAGGGTAAGGCCCTAGTTTCTATTGCTTCACAACCTGATTTATAGATTATTGACTTAGGTTCTTTCACACCAAATGATTTTATCAAATGGAAAAAATTTCTCCTTAAAGTCATTTTCTATGCTATCCATTCTATTAGGTGATGACACTCTTCTTGATGTGCATGGGAGAGGTTATGTTGATATGAGAAAGGGAACATTTCATGATGTCCATTGTGCTCCATAATTTTCAACTAATCTCCTGTGTAGTTATCAGATCACTCACATAGGCTCTAGCAAGTGGGTTGATTTCACTCTAGAAAAAGTGATAATTAATGAAATGCATAGTGGATCTAAAGTTGCAGTAGGAATGGGGTGAACCCACAATAGTAGGTTACACTTTTTTGCCTAAATGGACATTAAACTCTACATTTTGAAAAAAAAAAAAGATTCGGATGCATATTGTTGTTTACCATTTTGAAAAAAAGAGTTTTTTACCATATTTTGTCTACACTTTAAATATTTATTTTTATTTTTATTTTTATTTTTGAATTGATTTGAATGGTTTTTTTTTTCTCCCACGAAAACTGGTATGTTGTTGAAAATGTCATTTTCAAAGAGTTACATTGTTTTCATAGAGCATAATTTTTTTTTCTAAAGATATCAATGTGATTCTTTTGAATTTAGTTTTTGAACATTGATATGGAGGGCATGCAATTGGTTTGATGAAATTATCATAGTTATTTGATATTTTATTAATATTTGAAGTTGACTAAATCGTAATTTTGACATACATTGACTACATAGCTTATAACTTGTGTATTTGTCCAATTTCATTTTTATTTTTTTTGATAGAAAGATAACTTCAATACCACTACTACATTTGACCTCATTTTTCTACCAAAATTTTCAAAAATCTATTAAAAAGGTTCAAGTTGGTCAGATTATAGAAGGAAAACTTCCTTTTTTTTTTAATCCATGCCCGCATTAGTCAAAATTTTGACTAACACCATGCAGGTTGAAATTTTGACCAACACGGGCATAAATTTAAAAAGAAAAAAGATGTTGTGTCTCATTTCATTGTTTGGTTTTCACTTGGAGTGCGTGAAGGACTTGGAGCCTGCGATTATTTGAACTGTTATTTGGTGAGAGTTTTAGGAGGACCACCTACCTGTGAGGGTTGCCATTATGATTTGGTGTAAAAGGGGGACCGCCTGCCTATGAGGGTTGCCATTGTGATTTGGTGTAAAAGGAGGACCACTTTCCTGCGAGGGTTTCCACTATGATTTGGTGTAAAAGGTGGGCCACCTGTAAGGATTTCCTTACTCTGCATTTGTCTAGCATTATTTTATTGGTTACCTACTTAGGGCCTGTTAAAAATGTGATAGGGCATCATGTATTGGGTATTTGTTAGGTTGTCTATTGTGAAGGGAATGTAGAGACTAAACACCCTTGCAAGTCCATTTGATGCATTCACGGCTCTTGATGTTCACTTGATTAGTTTTATCTCTATTTTACATAGTTAGTTGCGCAATGAACAAATAGTTGACTATCATCACAAACACGGTCATGTAACTACATTGATTAGATTTCATTTTCCCTGAGTATGTTTTTGTTTATATATCATGCCTTGTCAATTTGTGAAGTGAGTGGATAGATTGGACATCTCTACAAGTTTAACCTTCAATGCATCCATGGTTTTGAAGTTCATTTGTTATTTCTCCAAACATTTTATTGAAACTTTTGTGTTGTTCCCATGAGATACTAAACTCTCTATCAGACCAGCCTGAAAAATCCTCAATCGGCTTTGTCATGGAGAGTGTACCTTGACTTGTGATTTCTCTATTGATCTCCAATGCCATTGGGTGAGAAGAAAGCCAAGGAAATGAATTTTAATAACCTAAGTTCTCATATTTGGGGGAAGTAGCTACACTTCTTCAAGATTGATGTCCTAGTTAGATATATTCTATGTGTTTAACCAACAAAGTAAGAAAATGCTTGCATTAACATCCTAGGAATAATCTGGATTCCAGGCTTAGTTAAATTTGAAAGCCTCGGGAACATTGAATATTTCTAAATGATAATAACCATTGTAAGGACCCACTATTAGACCATTCCAGATGACCCTAATCTAACTTGATCAACTAGATTAGAGTGTCTATGTGACAGTCGATAGTGCTGGAGTAGAGTGGTTAAAGTTAGTTAGAAGATTTAGTGTGACACATTAGAAGACACTGAATTCTATGCAAAATGACCTTGACCCAAATCCAATAACCGATTGAAGGGAGGAACACAACTGTAGGCTTAAAACCAGAGAAATATTGTGATCCTAAAGAGAATTAGGAATTGGGTTAAATATTAGCACCCAGTTGATGTCTTTAAAGAAAAGTGTCACTTGGAACTTTACAAATCCCATTCAAGGAAATTGGTAGTTAGAAGAATCATCCTATGGCTGAATAAATTCAGAGACTAAGGAGTTTTGATAGTGTTGGTTGGAACCATTCTCCATGGTTTGAATTGACACTATTATTCTATTGTGATAATTGGTTGAGCCTACAAGAGCTTCAGTTGTAACCACTGAAGCTTCAGGGTATTCTTCAAATTCCCTATCTCTGATCACTTCTAGGTCCAATAGGTATCTGTTTCACCATTATATGATCATTATAAGATGATCCAAATCATAATCTATGTTCCTCCTTTAGACCAAATGGCTACTGCTATAGCATACCAAGCAAATTCATTAAGTTTCCTCTATAAATTATGGTGATCACCCAAACATTCTTCCTTCTCATTACATTAATGGATTAGGGAACTATAGTACATGTTAATACTTAGTCATTCCATGTGTTATAGTGGTCAGAGGTCATGGAATGACCATATTCAATTGGAAACTCACAAAACTATCAAAGGAATGGTTGAAACTACTCTGCCAAGAAGAATTAATTGAGTAAAAATACAAATAAAGACCTCACAAATGCATAGATGTGGTCTAGGATCAATAGCTAACTATTCCAAATGCATTGAAATGTAATAAAATCACAAAATCAATCCAAAACCACTCTAAGAACTCAAGGAAACTACATTTGAAAGAAGTTTATTTATCAAAAACTCAGTACAGCCCATACACCAGGCCTCTTCTACCGTACAATGAAACTTTGGCATATTTGATGGACTCCTAGAAACTACCCAAACCAATCCCAATCAGTTGGATGGATTATTTTGCACTAAAACATAACAAAATCCAATTCCCTCCATTTTCTAATAACCATTGCATTTTAAATTTTTGAATTTGCAACATTACAAATTTGGAGTTTTTAGAATTTTTAAAGATAATGAAGCCTTAAGACTTTGAAATGTGACCCAAATGAACTTATTAAGCATTATTAAAATCAAATATAAAATATTATAAACTTGTAACACCAAATACCATCCTAGGCTCTTATTTTGGTTCGAAGGCCTATTAGGTTGTTTAAGACTTATTACATATTTTCCACTTGCATTGCATGGAATGACCTTATAGGCCATTATAGGTGCTAATACATTCCAATTGATGTCTTTAGATTTCATTAGGTGCATGGTTGTCATTATGGACTCTTGGTAGTCTTTGGATGTTCTAAGTGCCCCTGCACCATGTTCACCACCTTTGAAAGGATTCTTGTCCCAAGAATCAGTCCTGGCATTGGATGTCTGAGTCTAAACTTGTACTTTAGGAATATGGTGCCTGGATAGTTGGTTATTTCTTCCCACTATCCATCCACATCTGAACATGGTTATTTACTAGCTGCCCTTCAATAGGAAACTTGATTGTACCTATTTGAACATAGTTCATATCCCAAAAGTCTGCATTTCTAGGACTGTGCAGCATTGTCTTATTCAATTCTTTGTCCTTTTCTTCCCAAACCTGATTTGTCCTTCCTCCTATTCCCTTCATTGAAGAACCTCCTCTATTGCTACTATTTTGTCTTTCACTTTTCCTCTTTAATTTATCCTCTATTCTAAGGGACAACTAGTAACATTCCTTCACACTTCTTGGGTTAGAAGCCACAAATTCATCTTGGATGTTAAATCTTAAACCACCTAAATATCTAGCAACCTTAACAACTTCATTTTCTTCCAATCTTGACCTTATGCTTAGTTTATAGAATTCATTTGTATATGCTTTAACATATAAATCTATTTGTTTTAAACTTTGCATTCTTTTATGCATTTGTACATCAAAGTCTTTAGGAAGAACGTTACCTTTCAGTTTTGCTATCATCCTATCCCAAGAGAAAATCTTTGGATTACCTCTTCTCCTTTTGTCTGCCTCCTCATGATCCCACCATAGGATTGCATGCCCTTTGAGTTTTATTTTTTCCAATCTGTCCCTTTGATCTTCCAGTACCTCTTCACCTTCAAAGTATGCATCCATTGATGCAATCTAGTCCAAAAGCTCTTCTTCTTTCAGATTTCCATCATACATAAGGATATCTCCCCTCACCTTATGCTACTCATTCTTCATATCCTTGAATATCATGATTTTCCTCTACTCTTTAGGATCTATTTGTTCCTCTTCTTCCTCTCCTTCCCCTTATGGGTTTCTTCCTCTTCTTCACAATCAACACCTTAATCTGTTGCTCTTCTTTGATTGGATTCCAGTGCTTCAAGCCTAGCCAAAAGTGCATTGTAAGATTCTTGAAACCTTGTGTTCTTCTCCTTCAACTCTTGGATCTCCTTGGTAGTACCTATATTCCTTGGAGGCATTTTCACAAACAATAGTCAAACTTCTTTAGCAAAGTATTCCTCTATCCCTCTAAGGCACCATTTGTTTTAGATAATTTAATTTTAACTTTGGTTGTGTTAACAAAACTATGTTGACTTTATTTTGTAGTTATTTAACATGAGAGTTTGTAGATTAATAGGAGTTCATAGATACTAGTGTGCCATAGTTGCCAATCTATAACTAGTGAGATGCACATAACTCATGTACCTCATGCTAGTGTGCTTGGATACCTTGTATACACTATTTTTCATTAGATTACACATTATCCAAATAGTGAGTATTTATATAAAGTGCTAAAACACAAAGGTGGTCCTCCTTTTACACCAATTAATAATAGTGACAACCCTCATAGGCGGTTGGATAATGTCTATTCTAATCCAAGCACACTAGCATGAGGTACATGAATTATGTTCATCTCACTAGATATATATGGGCATTAATTCTCAATTGAATGATACGTTCCCATAAAAATGTGAACTCCTATTAATATACAAATTCTCATGTTAAACAACTACAAAATAAAGTCAACATAGTTCCATTGTAACACTTAGTACATATAATTGAAGGCTATCATTCGGTTCCTATAATCTTCCCTTAAAGGAACAACTATAAGTGAAGGGTAAGAGGTGAACTTCTCAGTTTTAGCATAGGTAAAATATGGATCCATATTTTGTCATGTCAAATGAAATACTCATGCATTCAAACAACTCAAAACTTTGATTCAAGTGCAGCTAGGTGCTTGAGAGTTGAGACAATAGTCCATTTTGCCCATAACAGTCACTCAAGAGTCTTTTTCCTTTTTCCTTGTCTAATGATTCTTCAATCTTCAAGCTTTCACAAGGTCACTATTTTTATGGAATTTGAAAAGTTTTCCTACATTAAAACCAAGAAAATATCACATTCTAAACTTTCAAATCAATACACTAGTGTTTTGACTGTACCTATGAGACAGTGTACTCCAAAATTGTAGAGAAATTAAGTGTACTCCAAATAGACTACCCTCTACAAAGAGCTGACTAGAATCTATTAACCAACCTTCTAACTATCAAGTCATTATGCTTCCAAATTAATTACCTATCGGTGTATCCCTTACGAGGGAGAGAATCAAAACACATAAAGAACATGTACATAAACATGACAATTGAAAAACTTAAATGGAATACACCAAGAAGTACCAAATGATGAATGCTCAATTGTTTTAATGGCAAAGCAATATCAGAACCATCCATTTATAGAACTTGATTTTTCTATAGTCCTAATGATTTTTCTTATTTCTTGAACATTGTTGACATACTTAAATGGAATAGACAATACCAAATGATGAATTCTCTATTGTTTTAATGGCAAAGCACCAGAACCGTCTATTTCTAAAATTTGATTTTGAATAGTCTTAATTATTTTTCTATAGTCCTAATGATTTTGAAAATTGTTTACAAAGAGTGTTTCTTTTTTTTATTATAGTATAAATGATTTTTCTATAGTCCTAATGATTTTGAAAATTGTTTACAAAGAGTGTTTCTTTTTTTTATTATAGTATAAATGATTTTTCTATAGTCGTAATGATTTTTCTTATTTCTTGTGTTTTGTCCCTTTTTTATTTCGTATGTCTATGCTTCATGACAAGATTTCATCACCTTATTTTGATGGTATATTTCATTCACTCTATGTGGAATACTATTTTGTTCACTATTTTATTTTAGCTTGATATTTCTTTCATTTTTCATATACACAGAGACTACACATGTTGATAAAAAAAAAGAGTTATTTGATTTAGGTTTACTTTTCATTATTGTAAATGGTTAATATTTCTAATGGTACTCCTTGGTGTATTCCATATAAAAATAATCATATAAAAATAATAAATGTAGTAACGATGGTGTGGTGCATTATTGATATAGGCTCAATGACTCTTCTCAATGTGACAAAATGTCAATGTGGTGGTGGGCAATGTGTGTTGAAGACTTCACGGACATAGAACAACCCTAAATGATAATTTTGGTACTGCCTAAATAGAAAAAGGGTTGCGAATGTGTATATATTTAATGTTTCTAATGTAAATACTATTCATTATATTATAAGAGCTAATTTAGACTGGGCATCACAGGGAAATAATGGCTATGGATACTTTAGTTGGGTTGATGACAACTCATCTGCATCTATCTACCTATCTCCACTTATCTGCAATGAGGGATTTGAGTGCAAAACATGTTAGGATAGGGAAAATGCCAAAATTTTATTTTTACGATGCCTTCTTTGTATTGTAATCCCATATCTCTATTGTGACCATATGCAGAGATGAGCTTAGGAATTAGTCAGTTTAGTATTTTCATGATATTCTAACTAATATTTTAATATGGATATGGTGTAACTTCTCTTTGCCTCAAGTGTGCATATATATGGTTTACATCTTTTTTAATAATAATTCTTCATGTTTATGGCTTAGGTGAGCCCCAATCTGCTATCAATCACATGATTTCACATATAGTGTTTTCTTGGTTATTCCATTTGTTCATTGATACATCCATTCAACCACACCCACTCCACTTCACATGGATGTCTTTGAAATAAACTCTTAACTCTAATAAACTGACTATAACTACTAACTAACCTTATAAAACAATATCAATTAAGAATGATCACTTGCCAGCATCTATTGAATACAAGGTCCTTGAGAGATCAATCAATCGGGATGAGTGGACGAGGATGATGAGATGGGGGAAGTGGAGTTCAATCCTGATAAAAGGAAGCTCGAACTGGTTGCAATTAGGAAGATGAAGAAGATGCTTATCATCAAACTCAGATTGAAGAAGAGTACTATAGAGAGCATGCCTACCGTACCAAGGAAGTTTGACAAGAACAAGGAATATGGCTTAAATAGAATGGGAAGACATCTTTCTAGCTTGGGCTTGGATCCTTCGACAATTAGCTTGATAATAAATGAAGTAGATGAGAGATGAGCAATTATCTTGCCAAGAAAATATCATAAATGAACTATGTGTACCCTAATTCTTGTGTCTTCTATGCATACCTAAATGACATATTTGAAACAACAAGGGTAAATTTAGCCTTACCCTTATTGTTTCAAATATATCATTTGGGTACACACAAAGGGTACATGAATTGGGGTACACATAGTTCATTTATGGGATATTTCTTTAAAAGCTAATTGGTCATCTGTCATCTACATTATTATGAAGCTAATTGCCGAAGGACCTAGGCCCAAGCTAGAAAGATGTCTTCCCAAACACATAAAAAACATGCACATCAATACAATAGCTGAGAAACATAAATGTAGATTTCATAATAGCTGACAAACATAATTGTAGGCATCATGGTCACAATTTTTTGGAGATAACATAAATGAGTTGTATACCTAGACAATGGAGAGCAACTTCTACTCCTACGATTCCAAGTTGACACTGTGGGATCCAAAGACCATAGATAAGGAATAAATTTAGAGAGAGAAGGAGGGCCATAACGAACAAAATAATACAAGAAAAACATCAAGTTAAATGAGGCAACTGCAGACATTTAAATATATTTTTATTATTAAATAATGAAATTTGCATATACTAGTGTTCTAAGCCCCCTCTATGCAAATTTCATTATTTAATAATAAAATTCTATTAAAATGTTTGCAATTGCCTCATTTAACTTGAGATTTGTCCTGTATTATTTTTCTCATAATGGTCCTCCTCCACTCTCTAAATTTATTCCTTATCTATGGTCTTGGGATCCGATAGTGTCAACTTGGAACCGAAGGATCAAAAGTTGTGCTTCATCATCTGGGTATACCACTCAATTATGTTGTCTCCAAAAAAATCTGACCATGATGCCTACAATTATGTTTCTTAGTTGTTGTGTCTTAGGACCCCTTATGAACCTTTACGACCATTTCTAACCTCTAAGAATACATCTTAGAGGTCTTAAAATGTCGTAAAGGGTCATAAGAGGCTCCTAGGAGGGGCCAAATGAGCTTCCACCTTCACGTGGTTGGCCCTATTAAGTAGATAATGTTAATTAAACTATTCTCAAAACAAAGATAAGCTCAATAATTTAAGGTCTCAGTCCATGGACAAATTAAATTAGACTTACTAAGCCTCTTATTGTAGTTTTTAATAAGATTGATTTGCAACCACTAGAGACTAGTCTACAAGCTTGAAGAAGTGGTATATTTTGGCAAATGAAGAGTGGAAAGAAGATGATATTCCTAAGATCATGGATGGACACAATGTTGCAGACATTATTGATCCAGATATCTTGCAGAGGCTTGAAGAACTGGAGAGGGAATATGGGCTTAGGATGGAAGCTAAGGGTGACAAGGATGATGAGATGGGGGAAGTGGAGTTGAATCCTAATGAAAAGGAAGCTCTAGCTACAATTAGTAAGAAGAAGAAGATTCTTATCACCGAACACAAATTAAAGAAGAGTACTACAGAGAGCTGAGAAACATAAATGTAGATTTCACAATAGCTGACAAACATAATTGTAGGCATCATGGTCACATTTTTTTGGAGACAACATAATTGAGTTGTATACCCAGACGGAGTGCAACTTCTACACCTTTGATTCCAAGTTGGCACTGTGAGATGGAGAACAACTTGGAACCAGAGGTGCAGAAGTTTCTCTCCATTGTCTAGGTATACCACTCGATTACGTTATCTCCAAAAAATGTGACCATGATGCCTACAATTATTTTTCTTAGTTGTTGTGTCCCAAGACCCCTTATGACCCTTTACGACCATTTACGATCCCTAAGAATACATCTTAGAGGTCTTAAAATGTCATAAAGGGTCATAAGAGGCTCCTAGGAGGGGATAGATGAACTTACACATCCATGTGGTTGGCCCTATTAAGTAGAGAATGTTAAACTATTCTCAAAACAAAGAGAAACTCAATAATTTAAGGTTTTAGTACAAGCACTAGAATTGATTTTTTTGGCACAGGCTAGGAAATTTGTGTATATCAAAATGTGATAGAGTTTGGGCAAAAAAATCTATTACGTGTTGATATACAAAAATTCCCCATTCATGCCGAAAAACTCAATTCTAGTGCTTGTACTACATGATTGGTGCCAAAACATGGCTCTCCCAATCACTAACTATGAGCTACTGGCAACAAGCAATAGAATGAGTGTGGACACCTAAAGATAAATATCAGATAGGGGAAAAGCACCTGCAACAATAGAGGCAATAGCTATAGATACATATGAGGATATCCCAAATCCCTAATATAATAAATACAGTGAAGAAAAAGAGTAATGCATAAATTATTACTATTTTGGAAGATGCAGATCCAACTAAGGAGATGCTAAAGAGGACAGATGAATTGATGGTGCAAGCACATTTTTTTGAAGTAAGCAGTAATGAATTTTTAGTTATAACAAAAGTTCAATAAAGGTTTATATTTTATACTCTTTTTTATCATGAACTAAAATATGTATTTCTTCTTGTTACAAGATTTTTTGCTTGCTCAATTACTTAGACATGGACATCACAATGAGGTCGGTAGTAGCATCATGCAAAATAGTAATAATTTCTACATTGACTCTTTTTAGTTTTTTCTTCGCTGTATTTATTATATTAGGTATTTTTGGGATATCGTCATTTGTATGTACAACTATTGCCTTTGTTCTTGTAGGTGCTTTTCCCCTATCTTGAACATTGAATTGTGACAAAATATTAGTAAAACTATCATAATAACTGCATGCATGTTGTTTTAAGTAATTATCTATGAATTTTGTGAATTAATATTGAATTATATGTCATGTTAATGAATATTGTTATATGTTAATGGGGAATTTAGATTGATATTAGGGGTAGGGGGGTTAGGCCAGATGATCTTCCACCTTCATGTGGTTGGCCTTGTTAAGTAGAGAATATTAAAGTATTCTTGAAACCAATTGAAGCTCAAACTAACAAACCTTCATTATTTAATCAATTTCATTCATTCTAGGTCTTTGCTCATAAGTGCATTTTGAATGTGTCATTGTCAGGCAACTTAGTTCAGGGCCAATAGTCAACTTCTCATTGTCATTGTCTAGCATGATTTGGCTTCATTTTTTGTAAGTATTCTTATATTGAATGCGTCAACCTCTCTTGGCCTAATGTGGATTATTTCATTGGTTTTTGTTTTTGAGTAGGTGATGTGTTAAATCAGTTCCTATCTTCTATTCTTAATTCATTCAAACTGTAGGAGGGGATGACAAATATACTCAACATAGAATTGATTGCTAGTATGGTAAATTGAACACACTAAGTCTTTGGCTTGAGAGAAAGAGGTGGGTAATGTTTTTTCTGGAGACCTATGTAATTTTCCTCGATGGCCTCTTTTTTTTTAACAGGTTATTTTTATATATATGTAGCGTCCATGTTTTTTTTTAATACATATTATTTTTGTGTATATGCTAGTACTATGGAACCTAAATAAACAATTATAAATGTAATAGATAATGTCTTCGGTGAAGGAATTGATGTACCACATGTAAACCAAAATCCATGCTTAATGCCATTTGGGCAAAATGAGTCTGTCTATTAGCATATCAGATTTTGTTACACCCTTCATGACTGTAATGTTTAAGTTAAGTATTGATGCAATTTTCTAAAGTAGCAACTTATGTTGTCATTGTTTTTTTTCTAGTGGTTCTAAGTTGATCAAGAATTATCAAGGAAAGATATTGAAGTGGAAAGGAAAAGTTTATGAGAAGTTACAAATACTGAGTCATCGATCAGGTATACCTTTTTTTAAGTAATCTCTACAGAAATGGTTAAGTTTTCCTAAATTTTTAAAATAAGTCATAATTGTTCAGTATCATATTCTTAGCTGCAAGTTGCAAGTCTTCATACCATACATTTTAGAGTTTAACTCTTACATGGACAAATTTGTAGGTTATATTGAACCATTTGTTATCTTTTTTGACTCTTTAGTTGTTAGAAAGATTAAATTCATAGCCTCGTTGTCATTGTGTTTGGGACATAAAGCTTTATTCAACTAAATTAATTATTTTAATATTGAGATAAAAAATCTGCAAATAAAGCCTAGACTAGGGACTGCATAGAAAACTATCATATGAAGAATGACTGAAATGGTGGTATCAAAGTTCCTTACAAGAAATCCATGTAACAAAATCTAGTTGTAGGATTGAAAAAAAAGACAAGATAAAAAAGTTCATAGGCCCATACAAGACACCCACCAAAATATAGACCATCAATTTATAGAACCCTTTCAAGATATCCCAAGGAATGATAGGTAGTGAAAACTAAACAGATAGAAAAAAGAACATAACCATATGCTACCTCACCTATTTGAGGTAAGACAAACTTAGTCAAATTCTCTTAACAATGGTACATATCCATCCAAGTGCAACAACCTTGAAAGATTTGTAGCAGTAAAGAGAATCCCCATATTTTATCAGTCTAACATAGTCTTTGGCCACTTTGGCAATGAGATTGCGAGCAATATTGATCTGGCCAAGGGCCAACTTTTAGAGATCTTTATCATATAAAACATTTATTAGATCTCCATAAAATGGATGCACATCATCTTGGTAGGGGAAATCATCTTGGAAGATCTCCATAAAATGGATGCACACCATACCTATCAGTTGAACCAGACTTTCTTTGTTGTAGAATTGATTTAGTATAGAATATTTTCCAGCAAGATTTTTTTTTTAAAACAAAGGTTTTTGTAGCATTATCTACCACTTGACCAAAAGTTTCCATAGCTAATTTTCCATAGCCATAGCCAAATTGAATAGCATTGGCTATTTGTCAGTGGAAGGTCCCTGCTAGAATAGAAACATTTGTCACTTCATTAAGATGACAATTGTGTACTAAGTTTCCTAACTATATAAGTCATCATCATCTTTATTATCTATTGTCACAAATACATCCAAAGCACCAACAGAAGTAGCAACATGTCTATCTGGAAATCAAAATTCAGAACCAATGCCTTGAGATTGTTGTAGTTTTTGTGCAAAGGCTTGATACCTCCAAATATCAGCATCACTGATACTTTTTGGGCATATTCCATTGACTCCTAAAAATGAGAAACCTTTATTTTAGCTACCTCATCACTATCATCCTCATCCATCTCCTCAGGGTTCTCACTTCTTTTTCTTTCACATTCAATATTCTGTAAAAGTGCAGAGGAAAGAGAACATGACAAATTGAAGTAATAAGATACAAGTTGAGGAAAATTGAATCAAAAAATGTAACATTCTAACAAACCAGTTCAAAAAAACCCATTAAGAAATTCATAACCAAATCTAGTTTGTAAAAGCTGCTATAATTGAAACTCACCTTCTCAATATTTTGTCTAATAGCATACTTGTAAGCCCGCTGACAAATCTTTGTAACATCTCATCAATAAATATAATGGATGGGGCATTCTTCTCAGCCTCCTCAAAAGCCTTCCCGAGATTACTTTCACTTTCTCCAGCCAACTTTGACATGATCTCAAGTCCATTAATATAGAAAAAGAAGGCACCGATTTCATTTGCCACTACCCTAACAATTAAAGATTTTCCAAAACCAGGAGGCCCATAGAGAAGAATACCCTTTGGGGGCATCACACCAATAGATTTTAAGAGTTGTGGGCATCTAAGAGGAAGCTCTACCAATTCATAGATCACTAGTCAGAGCCTATCTCTCAAATTGTTCAAACAAAATGAAAAAACCCACAGTTTCACGCAGAGCAAAGTAGATCGATTGCTAGAGCCCAAAGCAATCTGGAAAATAGAATGAACAGGGACCTGCTAGCAATAAGTAGCAGAATGAGTGTGGACACCTGAAGATAAATATCTAGACTAATCACTGATTAGGATTCCATTGGTGATTAGTCTAGATATTTATCTTCAATTTTTTTTAAATACTCTGTATTGCGTCAAAATTTTGACTCGCCGTGTTGAAACTCTGGCCTAGTTTGGTCTAAAAATTGACCATTTTATGTCAAAATATGGCATCATGGTTTTGGAATCTATTGGAAACTATAATTGAAGCAATTGTTGTATTGTCATTGATGTCAAACCTTACCTGGTAAGATTGTTGCTACTTAGGAAAGTACTATATCTATTTGATTATTGTGAAGGGGATAGGCAACGCTGGTAACAATAGCACCTAAGGAGAGGTTGAGTTATCTTGATATTTCAATGAGTACTTGATTATGTGGCACAATGATAAGATAATGCATTTTTTATCTAAGTATGAATGTAGACTAAACTGGTAGGCTTAATCAAGAAAAAGTGAAGAAATCTAGTTTAAGTAGAGTGTTGTTAGTGTTGACCAAGCTAGTATATGCCGAGTAAATTTAGTGTTGACTGAACACCAATTAATTGCTGAGGAAGACAGTATTAGCTGAGAAAATAGTTTTCGAGGTGACCGAACTTTCTAATGAAGACCAAAAAGTTGAACACTGTATTGATCAAGCATTAGTATTTTACATTTGAGGGAGAATTCAGATTTCCAGCTGACATCATTGAATTCTTGGATTATGTAAAATGTGTTGAATTTATTTATTGATTGTATGAAAGTGTTTAATGCACTGTAAAATGTTTTATTATAAATCTATTAAGAGATTTGAGATATTTCTAGAAGGATAGCCGAAGAACATAAAGTAGGAAGGATTTGATGAATCTGACCTAACCCTAAGATCGACAAAGGAGATTAAGCGGCAAAAGATGTATTGACCTAATTAAGGAAGTATTAAGGAAACCTAAGCATGAGGTTGACAAAGGAAAGGATGATGGAAGTGTTGTTGATGTTACTGACTATACAAGCAGAGAAGGTTGAAGGAGAAGCATTGTGATTTCTTGAAGAGAGTTTTGAGCAGATCAATAATGGTGATGGTAAAGGTTCATAGTTAGTAAGCCAGCATATGTGTACAAAATTGGATCTGATATTTGTAAAGTGATTTGTATGTTTTTTAGATCAATACTACTGGTACTTTCTAACCATTGTATCAGTCAAAATCCTTTTAATAGAGGTTGACCTAACAATCATATGTATAAATCCTTTGAACAAGGTTGCATTCTAATAGAGTGTATGCAAGTCCTATAACAAGGTGCACTTTTAAGGGAGTGGTTTAAATCCTTTAACCAGATCACACCTGATAGTGTGCTTGTAACCTTTGACAGGGTTAGCTTTTCATCAAGTTCACTTTAGAAGAGTGAACATAATAGTAACATGTTACAAAGTGGTTTTTCCCAAATTGGGTTTCCACTATAAATCCTAGTATTGATACTTATGTGAATGTTTTGGTTTGAACATTTCTATGTTTTACAAGTTAGAAACTATTGGATAAGTGGACTGCACTATTATATGTTTCTGTTATGAAATCAGTAATGACCAAGTAGCTATTGGTTATTAGATCTGATTTGTTGAAGAGTTTTAAAGATTGTTTTAATACATATGGACCTGAGAACAACTGATTCACCCCCCTCTCTATTGTTCTAAATCATATTAACAATTGGTATAAAATCTACTGGTGTTTACAAAAAAAATTTTGAAGGTACTTGAAGCAAATGATCAAGATGTATAAGAAGGAGGTACCAAATCTAAATAAGGAGAACTTCCCTACATGGAAAAGCTTGATGAAGCTGCATCTGGCCGGTATTGGTGATTCTGCAAAATATTACATTGAACATGACTATACCACACCTGTTGGACCTCAGACTGCTGAGGAAATGAAAGCTAAACAAGAGCACAACCAAGCAATGTTGGAGATTGTGTCTGCCCTAAGTTATCCAAAATTTGAAGACATCAAAGATTGGAATAATGCAAAGAAAATATGGGGCACCCTTGCAAACATCTATGGTGGTGACATAAATGTGTTGAGAGCAAAAGTCGAGAGCCTAAGAGGTAAATTTGATGAAATGAGAATGCAAGAAGGTGAGAATATTGCACAATATTGTGGTAGAATAAAAGAAGTTGTAAATGCTATTAGAGGAGAAAATGGAACTATTGATGATGAAACTATAATTGGAAAAGTATTGAGAACTATGCGTCCTATCTATGCCATCAAAATTTTAGTAATTCAGGAATCTAGATGTAACCCTAACAATACTCTTTGGAAAGTTTGGTCGGTAAGCTCACTACTTTTGAACTTTCTAACTATGATAACTTGACTATTGGTAATGTTGAATCTTCTTTTAAGTCACAAATGGTTCTGAGTAAGTCAAAGAAGGAAAAAGAAAGATGCATAAGTGAAAGTGACAGCAAAAGTGACAGTGACACATTTGATGAAGAACTTGAGGATCTAGAAGCTCTTATGGCTAGAAGACTGAAAAGGGGAAAAGGAAAGTATAAAGGTAAACTCCATATTATATGTTTTTCATGTAATAAAGTTTGTCATATAGCTGCTAGATGTCCTGACAGGGATGAAAAGGATGAAGAAAGAGACAAAAAGCATAAATAGAAAAGAGAAGATATAGGTTACCAAAGTTACAAGGACTGTAAAGGAAAAGGTAAGAAATCCTGCTATATTGCTGAAGAAGAGACTAACACTGATAGTGATGATTTTGAAATTGAGGTTGTCTATGTTGCAATGAAAGATGAATCTGATGAGGATAAGAAAATTGCATTTATATCTTATGTGAATAAAAATGATAAATGGATTATTGACAATAGTTGTTCACATCACATGACCAGTGACAAGATTAAGTTTGATACCTTAGATCATTATAAAGGTAGAATTGTGAAATTTGGTAATGATGCACCATGTCCTGTTAGAGGAAAAGGATTGATTAAGCTGACTGATAAGATCACTTGTGAAAATGCTTATTGGGTTGAGGGTCTAACTATAATCTATTGAGTGTTGCATAGCTCAATATCACTGGCTATCGAGTGGAATTTCATCACAGGAAGGCCAAAATATTTGATGCCACTGGTGAACTGATCGAAAGTGGAGAATAGAAAAGAGGTAATTTGTTCTATCTAGACCTATCTGAAGAAACATGTATGATTAAACAACTTGATGATATTTGGTTATGGCATAAGCAGCTATGTCATGTTAACTTTGATTATCTGGTAGAAATTAGTAAGAAAAAGAAAGTGAGAGGTCTACCTAGATTGAAGAAACCTGAGAATGCAATGTGCAAAGAATGTCAGTTGGGTAAGATGACAAAGTCTAGTTTCAAGAGAAAAACTTTTACTTTTGAGAATACCTTAGATTTGGTTCATACTAACCTTTGTGAACCAATGGGTGTAAAAATCTATTGTGGTGCTAGATATTTTATCCTATTTGTTGATAATCATACCAGAATAATGCATGTAATGTTCTTAAAGGAAAAATATGATGCTTTTCAATTCTTTAAGTGGTATGTGGCTAAAGTTGAAAAGGAGACATGTAGAAACCTAAAGTGTCTGAGATCTGACCAAGGTGGAGAATTTATATCCAATGAGTTTAATCTATTTTGCAATGATAGAGGGATCAAAAGATAGATGTATGCACCTAGAACTTCTCCATATAATGGTATAGTAGAGAGAATGAACAAATCTATCTTGGATTGTGCAAGGACATTAATGATTGAAAAGAATGTTGTACAAAAGTACTAGAAAGAAGCTGTAAGTACAGCTGTTTATACTCTTAACCGAGTATAGATCAAAAAAGGAAATGTGGATGAAAGAAAGAGTACTAGTGGTGGAGATTTCTTTCTTGGACAAAGATTAGTTTCCTAGACAAGCAAGAAACAAAATTGTATTTCCCAATCTACTGCTAAAATCAAGGATGTGGCTGTAGCTGTGAACTGTTTCAAACTTGGTATGGATAAAGCAATTGTTGGTAGGCATGAAAGAACAAATCACTGAACTAGTTGTCATTTTCTATGAGAACACAAGTTCTATCAACATCTCTAAGAATCCAGTGATGCGGACAAAGACCAAACACATTGCAATCAAGTATCATTACTTGAGAGAACTGGTACAAGATAAAGAGGTTCGAATCAAATATGTGAATACAAAAGAACAACTAGCAGACATATTCACTAAATCCTTACCTAAAGAAGCTCATGAATATTTGAGAAGTCAATTAGGGGTCCTTCCCCTAACTAAGGTTTCCTAGTCAAGCTAGGAGCACTGCATCAAATGTGCTACAAAGAGTATCTGACAAGTTGATGCAAAAACATGTCACACTTTAGGAGCAACCTAGAGTTGTGAAAACTATAGCAAAGACAAGAATCAGTCATAAGGAAGATGACAGAGGGAGAAATACTATTACTGAACTGAAAAGATGATATCTACATCTACAGGATGTATGTTTTAGTTGTTGCTTTGGCATTTTTGTCAAAGGGGGAGATGATCATAGATGAATACATAGAATGAAGATCAAGTAAGAGGGAGAGATTCAGTAGATGGTCATATAAGCATGGATAATAGATTCTATATCAGAATGAAGCTAAGGATATTATAAATACTTCTAATGGCTAGATAATTTTTTGATTGGTTGGTAATTCATGTGATATTCATATGGTGTTGCCATCAATGCCAAAGAGGGAGATTGTTGGAAACTACAATTGAAGCAATTGTTGCATTGTCATTGATGTCAAACCTTAATTGGTAAGATTGTTGCTACTTAGGAAAGTACTATATCTATTTGATTGTTGTGAATGGGATAGGCAAGGCTGGTAACAATAGCACCTAAGGAAAGGTTGAGTTATCTTGATATTTCAATGAGTACTTGATTATGTGGAACAATGATAAGATAATGTATTGTTTATCTAAGTATGAATGAAGACTAAACTGGGAGGCTTAATCAAGAAAAAGTGAAGGAATCTAGTTTAAGTCGAGTGATGTTAGTGTCGACCAAGCTAGTATATCCTGAGTAAATTCATTGTTGACCTAACACCAATTAATTGATGAGGAAGACAGTATCAGACGAGGAAACAATTTTTGAGGTGACTGAGCTTTCTAATGAAGACCAAGAAGTTGAACATTGTATTGACCGAGCATCAATATTTTACATTTGAGGGAGAATTCAAATTTCCAGTTGACATCGTTGAATTCTTAGATTATGTAAAACATGTTGACTTTATTTATTGATTGTATGAAAGTATTTAATGTGCTGTAAAACATTTTATTGTAAATCTATTAAGAGATTTGAGATATTTCTAGAAGGATAGCCAAAGAACATAAAGTAGGAAGGATTCGATGAATCTACCCTAACCCTAAGATCAATGAAAGATATTAAGTGGAAAAATATGTATTGACCTAATTGAGGAAGTATTAAGGAAACCTAAGCATGAGGTTGACAAAGGAGAGGATGCTGGAAGTGTTGTTGATGTTATCGATTGTACAAGCAGAGAAGGCTGAAGGAGAAGTGTTGTTATTGCTTGAAGAGAGTTCTGAGAAGATCAGTGATGGTGATGGTAAAGGTTCATAGTCAGTAAGCCAACATATGTGTATGGAATTGGATCTGATATTTGCGAAGTGAATTGTATGTTTTTCAGATCAATACTACTACTACTTTCTAACCATTGTATCATTCAAAATCTTTTTAATAGAGGTTGACCTAACAGTCATATGTATAAATCCTTTGAACAAGGTTTCATTCTAATGGAGTGTATGTAAGTCCTATAACAAGGCACACTTTTGAAAGAGTGGTTTAAATATTTTAACTAGGTCACACCTGGCAGTGTGTTTGTAACCTTTGACAGAGTTGGATTTTCACCGAGCTCACTTCAGAAGAGTGAACATAATAGTAACATGTTACAAAGTGGTTTTTCCCAAATTGGGTTTCCACTATAAATCTTGGTGTTGATACTTGTGTGAATTTTTTGGTTTGAACATTTCTATGTTTTACAAGTTAGAAACTATTGGATAAGTGGACTGTACTGTTATATTTTTCTATTATGAAATCAGTAATGACTGAGTAGCTATTGGTTATTAGATCTGATTTGTTGAAGAGTTTTAATGATTTTTTTTATACACCTAGACCTGAGAACAATTGATTCAGCCCCCCTCTCTTTTGTTCTAAATCATATTAACAACACCCTGGTCAGAGCCGCTAAATATTTCCATCGAAAGTTTGGACTAGTTTGGTCTTAAAATCGACCAATCTGTGTCGAAATGTGGCGTTGTGGGTTTGGCATCCTGGTCTAATGTGGGACACAATGTGGTCAAAATATGACCATCACAAGTTTGGCATCCTAGTCAGAGTGACCAAATTTTTTGACCAATATTAATCTATATTGGTCAAAAGATTGACTAATATACCAACACTTGCTAATGTTATTTTTGACCTAGATTACCCTCATTTTCGACCAATTTTGGTGTTGATTATTCTATAGTTGCAGCAATGGGTAGATATTTTGATGCAGATAATAGCGAAAAAGTAGTTGGTCGACTATTCGACCAAGTTGGGTATAAATTTCGGCCAATAGTGCATCGAAAAATGGTGCAAAATGTACTAGTGTACCTAGGGCATAGATATTTTTTAGATTGTTTTTTCCTCTCATTTACTATTTTTCCATAAGCATCAAACATAGAGGTACACATAAGGTGAAATATCTTTGCTTAGTAAAACTAAAAATACAAATTCATAATAAAATTAATATATATTAACATTATAATAATTTGAAAGATTTTTCTCAGTAGTAACTTACTACATAGATAGTTTTGTCAAATCGAGTCATTTGATTTTACAAAAGATAAATTTGAAGTGATTTTTTGTCAGCATTTTAATAGGTGCGAAGGAGGCTCCATTATAGGTATGAATGAGGAGTATAGATGTTATATCAATGTTTTTTTTTATCTAAGTGGCTTTGAGCTAATAATTTGTAATTAAATCCTTCAAATGGAACCTCTCGAGACTTATATCATCATATTTTATTAAAAATGTGTTATTTCAAAAAAAATAAACATCTCTAAAAAAGTGTAACCCACTATTGTGGGGTCACGCAAAGGTACATAATCATTATATATTGTATCACTTCTCTCACTTTGTTACTAGTTCTCATTCACTTTCATTTATCACTCACTTAGATGAAGTGAATCATTTGTGGTATCAACAGTTTAGCCACTTGAACTACAACTAATTACAGTAGCTCAGTCAGAATGACATGGTTATAGTGTTTCCTTCTATTAAATTTTCTAATGTATTTTGTTAGGGATGCATTCTTGGCAACCATTGCAAAGAGAAAATTGATAAAGGTAAAGTACGGAGAGCCACATAGCTTTTAGAGCTAGTACATAGTGATTTGGCAGGACTATTTCCACATCCTTCTTTTATTAGAGCCAAATATGTCTTAACATTCATTAATGACCTTTCCCAGTATAATGTTTTCTATTATGTCAAACAAAATTATGAAGTCTTTGAGTATTTTCAATAATTTAAATATTTACAGAGAAATAAATAGGGAAAACCATCAAGGTTATATACACTGATAGTTGGGCAATATATCAACTAGACATTTGAGAAATTTTGCATCTTAGAAGGCATTGATATTCAACAAATAAATTCATACACTCTATAAAAAAATGGAGTTCCAGAATGAAAGAATTGGTGCTTGAAGGAAATGGCTAACTATATGATCCACTCCAAATTATTTTCATCTCAGTATTGGGTGGAGGCCATTACCTATGCATGTTGTATGCAGAATAGAGCTCTTCATCAAGCTATGAAGGGGGGCAACTCCTTTTCAAGCTTAGACTAGTTAGAAACACAAAGTCAAACACTTTCGAGTGTTTGGGTCTTCTACATGGACCCACTCTGTAGAAGAGAAATGCAAGGCTATAGATCCATAGAGAAGGCCTTGTATATTTGTTGGCTATCTATATGGTGTCAAAGGATGCATACTTCTCAATCCTACAACACATCATATTTTCACTAAGAGGAGTATTCATTTTGTAGAGGATACCTCTAGTTCTTCTTCTACCACTTCTTCATTCTTCATTCCTCTGGAGACATTATGATTGCATGATGATATTTCTTCCAATGATTTTAATCATCTTGATCCTATTGAGGATTATTCTTATACTTTATATGATAATAATGAGGATCCATCTTCCTCCTTTCTTAGTCATCACTTAGATGAAGATGATTCTCCTCTAGATTCTCCACATTCTCTAGCTATTGGGACTCTATGGGCTCACTAAGTATTGGATTCAATGGGTGATTCAGTTGGTGATCCTTCATATAAGAGAAGAACATGGTCATAGTTTGAGAAAGCTCCACATCTCTTCATTCCTAAAGCTTTCGATCCATAATCCTTTCAAGAAGATTTTGGTGTCCCTAAGTGGGATGTTTTTATGAAAGAGGATTTTAGTTCCTAAGAGAGGAACCATAAATGTGATTTAGTCCTTCCTTCTAAGGGAAGAAAAAAATTTTAGTGCAAGTGGATCTATCAAACAAATAGTTTTGCAGATGGGTCAGTTGATAATCATAAGGCTCACTTGGTCGCCAAAGGATTCTCCAAGGTTTGTAGAATTGACTACTCTAAGACCTTTGTGCTAGTTGCCAAGATGAATTCCATTTGACTTGTCCTTTCCATTGTAGAAGCTCATATATGGAAAGTTCATCAAATGGATGTGAAGATTACTTTTCTTCATGTTAACCTTCATGAGGAGATATATATGTAGCATCCAAAGGGATTCATTTAAGATCCTTCACTTGTTTGCACCTTCAAAAGTCTCCCTATGGCCTTAAACATGCCTCTTGAGTGTGGTATGCCAAGATGGACTCCTTCCTTCTATTAGTTGGGTTCGCTTGGTGCCATTTTGATCTGAACATTTATATTTTGTAGTGAGATGATACTCTCACTTTCCTCATTCTCTATTTTGATGACTTGTTGATCACAAGTAGTCACTCATCTCACATCATGGCAATCAAAACTATCCTTCATAATTGATTCTTGATGTATGACTTAGGCCTTCTCCACTACTTCTTAGGGGTTCAAATCACTCAATCACCTTCAGGTATCTTCATTGGTAAACTCAAGTACAATCTTGATATGCTCTCCATATTTTGCATGACTGATTGTAAGTCTGCATTTGCTCTATTTTTATTCAAAGTCAAACTTGAGGCTTTTTTTTCTTCATCCTTGGTTGATTCTACCTTTTATCATTAATTGGTTGGAAGCCCCATATATATGTATCACTTGAAGCCTGATATTTCATATGCTATGGCATAATCTCTAGGTTCATGTAGGAGCCACATGAGCTAGATTAGAGAGAAACTAAGTAGATTCTTTACTATATATAGGGTACTCATAGTTATGAGATTTATTATGCAGTAGACATGATATTGACTTGGTGGGATACATAGATTTTGATTGAGTAGACAATTCTCAAGATCCCAAGTCTACTTTGGGGTATTGCTTCTCTCTTCATTCAAGTCCATTTCCTTGGTCGAGCAAGAAGAAATCTTCTATTTCTCTTTCATCCACTGAGGTTGAGTATTGAGGATAATTTAATGCAACTACTAAGGCCATTTGAATTTAAAACATCCTTACTAAGTTTGGCATTCCTTTCTAAAAGCCAAAAGTCACCTTTTGTGATAACTAGAGTTCCATTGAAATTTATTGCAATCTGGTTCATCACCAATGGACCAAGCACACTGAGATTCATATGCACTACATTTGGGAGTTGATTAATGAGTAGGTCCTTGAACTTAAATTATGTTGGACATCTTCACCAAACCCTTCACTAAGAGCAAGTTCATTCACTTGTGTGCTTTTCTTGGGGTGCGACAAGTGTCTCTTTCTGCTAGATCTTTTTAGTCTCTTATTTTCTCTCTTTTGGAGTATTTTTCTCCCACTTTTTTTTCTCCTTTTCTCCATTTATGAGAGGTTTCATTGTATTTGTAGTTGGGTACCTAATATGTCTTTATTTCCATGATGCATAAGCATATGTACCACATTATTGTACTACCTAAGTTACACTTAAGGAAGCATGTTGGAATAAATGGTCTTAATCTATTTTACCGTTGACTTAAATTTACTTAGGTGAAATTATTATTTAGGTGGATATTATTTAGGTAGATATTGTTTAGTCCCACTTGGAATCTAATTCCTCCTATGATATGGTTGAGTCAAATTTTGACTCTAAATCACCTAGAAGATATTTTGAGTTCTTTCTATCAGGACTCTACTTCGTCTAGGTTTAGACACTTGTATCAAACTTGTCTATGCTTCCTATCAACTCTTGCCTATATAAACAGACTACCTTGCTTGTATTTTACATATTGGAAATATTGGGATATTGGATATTTGAGATTTATTTTGATTATATTATGCCTCTAGGAATTCACATCAAATTTATTTAATATTGTTATTTTTACTATTTATTTCTATTTGTTTGATCTAACTCTTTCATTTGATTCTAGTTTAAATCTATTTTCTCATATTCAGAGAATAGGTCTGCTGGCCTGGTTTGCTGATTTTTTTTGGTTCCTAGTTTTGGTTTTTGTTCCTGCTCCTTTTAGTTAGTTAGTATCTTGGATTCGCTTCTTGTGATTTTTTTTGTGTCATCTATTCAATGTTAATATTACTTTAATTTTTGGGCTCAGTCCCTATCCCAGTTTAATTAATTGTAATATATTTGAATTCTCTAGAACAAAGTAAGCAAGAGGTTTTAAAATAAAAGGAAATCAAAAAATGTGGAGGATGATGGAAGTTGTAAATTGATAAGAGAATGATATGGTTATATGTTGAAGCAATATCTTTAAATTTGGGTAAACAAAGTCTAGTAAAGTTTGGATTTCCAAGCACCCATAGTGTGGCTCAATGGGAGGTGTTGAGAAAATACAAGGATTTCACACCTCAACCTGCAATGGATTGTAGATCAAGTGTGCCAGAGCTCATGGTTAGAGAATCTCAACATAATGATAATATTCCCTAATTTTGATCTAAATTTGAAGATTTTAGATGTGGTTTGAAGTTCAAAATAATTTGAGTAAGTCAGAAGACTTGATAGAATTGAAAAAATAGACAATGATATAGAGAAAATAATTTAGTGACTGTAATAGAATCTATGGTCAAAATTAAAGGGGAGTGTTGCTAGACATTAATTTCTCTCATCAAAACTAATCTGGAGTGTTGATTAAGGATTACAAAGGTTAAAACTAAACTGATTTGTTGCAGTTAGAAAATTACAATCCAAGAAATAAGTATCAGTCATTTAGAACTTAGAGTTGTAAGACCCCAAAAATGGGCTATAGGTTCATTAACCTCATGCATCTTCAATTCGAATGAAATCAACATCAAAGTCCTAACCTAAGGCACATCTGCACATTATCAAATCCTAATTGATTATCTTAAATTCTACATTGGGGAATATTCCTAGCAATATTCCTATTTATTTTAATTATCTTTGAATTAATGATTACTTGGCAATAAATCTTATTTATCCTAAAGTTTGATTAATTGAATACTCTGAATATTTAATTAATTAGATTTAATACTGCCACTTAATTATTTAATTAGATTTAATTGCATTTATTCCTAAATTGTGTTATTTAATTTTAATAATAAATCAAAATATCTTATGACTAATTGATTAAATTCTTATTTGATTAATTAAAGTCAATTATCAATTTTTAATGATATAGTTTTCGAATAAAAGTTTGATTTAATAATTGATTAACCCATAAATCAGTTAAGTTGAGAATAAATCACTTTATTTATTTAATTAATTCATAATTATCTATGCACATTCAAAGAGTAGTTAAACTTTGAATGAGAAAATCAATTCAATTTTTTATAAATTTAAACTCAACTCTCGTTTGAGTTGAAAGTTGATCTCAACTTCTGATTCAAGTTAAAAAGTTGTTCTTGCATGATTTTGCATGATTATGTGAGTTGATCTAATTCTGATTTCTTGTTGACTCAAAAATCAACCTGAGTTCATCAAGACTGATTTATGGCTTTTCTCATGCACCCTCAAAGCCCTGGATTTCTATAAAATCAAGGCTTCAGCTCTTCTAAAAGGATCCACAAAATTGCATCCTCACGCTGGCGAATTTGCAACTGAAGAAACTATCATTTGTGAATCCAAGCTATTGTGAGATTTTCATTTGTTTTAAGCATTCATATCATTTAGCATATCATTCTTAGATCAAATCTGCATATCATCTCAGTTTCATTTCTAGATTAGATTCATATCAGTTTTTTATCTTATTGCATAGAAAATATAAAAATATAGATTAATTTGCATTCATACTAATTTCATCCTTTTGCATTATAAATCCTTCATTTAGGTGTTGCATTGTCACTGATCTCGGTCTAATCTAAGAATACATACTCGCATCTACTAGAAGGTAGTAAATCACCTAGTTAGCTTAGTTTCAATTAATTGCAAATTTTTATTTCACTAACCTCTAATGTTTTACTGAAGTGTTGTGTCTGCAGCTAGGTACAATTTTCACACACACATTTCTCACGCCTACCATGGGGCCTTGAAATGGGTTTCCATTATAATTCTATCAATTTTTATCAATTTCTTGTCATTTTCTAATTAAAACTGTGATCCTTTATTTTATGTCCATACATTTTTCGTACAAATTTTGTCAGAAAGTCATACCAAGAAGACCCTACTATCATACGATAGTTGATTCTATCGAGGCTCGTATCAGAAGCTATGCATTATCATTTAGGATTTTGATTGTCATATGAGAAGACACCCACTATCGTATGAGTTTCCTAATTGTCGTCTAGGAGGTAACCCATTATTGTACAAGTTTCAGTACCAGGATTCAATTGTCATTTCAGATTTTCATGCAGTTTTTTAGATTTGATTTTCAGATTTGGACTAACAGCTAACCCTAACAATTGAACTCTATTATTTCTGACTAGTATTTCCTGATTTTGTTTGGAAAAGAGCAAGAAAAATTGCTAAAACAGGTAAAATCTACTAAGCACATTGTGAGGAATTCAGGTATTCTATTACGATCTAATAACACTTCAATTTGGATTAAAATGAACTCTCATGTGTCAAGCTTGTGTGACTTTTCTTGCTTTCATATCATAGACTTCATTTTGGTCTATAAAATGAACATAGATTTGCTTTTTGCATATTTTTTACACATAGTAAATAGGCCCTATGAACACTATTTGTGTATGATCTTGAGAGAGTGGGCTTCTTTCACTTGTTCATGCATGTGAAGCTCTTCTTGATGAAGGATCCCCTTTTAGGTAGGGAAGATACTAAGATTGTCTTGCGTTCTACTAGGTTTGTATTCTTTGACTTTTGATCAATACATTCTCTCTCCGGAGAGGTTAATAGACCATGAGTTGTTGACATCACAGATCTTGGTGAGATAATTTTAGTCTTAGCATGTCAGATTAATCTATCTACTTTGTTTTGGTGAGGTGAAGAGGTTAGGGGATTATGTTGTACTTCCTTTTTGGATAGTACCAGAAACCCAGATCCTTGAATCTGATCTAGTCCCCATGTGGTATGTTTTATGAGTCACCTTTAGAGAGGGCTAATCATAGTGGACATTCCCTTAATTGGGTCAACCGTGTGGATGGAACCTCAAGCGGTAATAGCCATTTTCTCTATGGTAGCAATAGCTGCTATATAAATGTCCTTGTGGAGGAAATCTTCACAGGTGTGATCTCTTGTTAGGATGTCAGATCTCCCTAGCAGCTCTTGATGTATTAAATTCTTGGACTATGTCAAAACCTTGGTGTGCCATGATTGGAGTTCGCCCTCTTCAAATCATAAAAGTTGCAGAGTCAGACCATTACTACAAACCCTAGCAAGGCCAAATTTTCATTTTCTAGGGATATGTGCATTATTGAAAAACTTTTTGGAACATACATAATTAGTACTCCTAGGGTTTAGCACATTTAGTCACTTGATTGTTCATGTGTAGGGTTTCTATGTCCCCTGTTCATTAGTTTCAAACATTCTTGAAATCATTTTCTTGATGTTCTGTGTGCTTGCTTACCTATTTGGTTATTGAAAATGAATGATCCTAGAATAATCTTCAAACCTAGACAGATAATTTTGCAAACAATCTGAAACTGAAAATCTAAAAATTGCAAAATTTGAAGCAAAATTCCTTTCTAGAGTCAAAAGTCATCCCACAGGGTCAAAAAGTCATACGAGTTTTGGCAATTATCTTTTCAGAACCCCTGTATTTTCATATGCAACCTCGTATTGCATCGTACGAGCTTTGTCAGCAATCAGCCAGAATCTACTATCAACTATCATGCAAGTCTTACAATTGTCGTACGAGTTTTGTCAACTGTCGTTTCAGAGCCTACCCACTATCGTATGAGCTTGCATAAAGTTGTTTGAGAATTTTTGAAAAATTGCCAAAAAGTTGTCAAAATTGTCAGAGACCTAGCTTTTACAGCCTATTTCCAGAATCTTTCAAACAAATTACTATGTCAGGAATAGAGTAGCAACTAGAAAAAATTTGATCATTTTCCTAAAGTGGCCTTTTGAGTCTGATCTAGCCTTCCATTTTATCAATTTGAGTCTTTTTCATCTTGTGTCAAAACCTTGTCATAATCATCAATCTTCAAAACAACTAAGTGTTGTGAGCTCATGTCCGCTATCTTTTTGGCATCTACCCATACTACTAGAGCATAGTATCCTTTATTTAGGTCCAATCTAATCTTTAATCAATCCAATCTTGACAAGGTTGCATAATTCGATCTTCTTGAATCAAGTCATTCTTCAGTTGTTTTCATCTTTCTCTCTTTCTTCACTCAAGGTTAATGGTGGAAACTAGAGCTTCATCACACAAATAGAGAGAACAAACCAAAATCTCTTCAGAGACATCTTCTATACTTACTCAGACCATTCATTAATCCTACGACACCAACAAATACAAAGAATATGCTCTTGGAAATTTATTCTTGAAAGGTGGTTACGTCACCCCTCCTGCATCAATCCACGTAGTTAATCAACCAACACCTCTTATGTCAATTCACAGAAGTTATCAAACAACCCCACATCAATCTGTCTCAAGTAACTCTTGTAACAATAACATGTCTCAAGGAGGGACAAACCACATGTCTCAAGGATATCACTCTCAACATGGTGCGGATCAAGAAGCCACACTAATGAATTTGCTTGATATCAAAATGATGATGAATTCAAGAAAATGATGAAGCATTTCTTGAAAGAATACATGGAAACATACTTTCTAGATTTAGCTCACCAAGGAGCTAAACTTCCTCCCAACTTTAATGTTGAATATATCATTACACATGATGAAGAAACCCCTATCACAGCTATGATGAAACAGATGCATGCCATGCAATTCAAGCTCAACAAAATAGAGAAAGAAAAGGAACCTAAGGAGTTCTCCATGGAGGCTCTATGCCCTTTTCCATTTGATAAAGACTTATTTATGCCACCATTCCCAAAAAGAGTGGAAATGCCTAAATACGATAAGTATGATGGAAACTTTGATCCTTAAGATCATGTTAGAGAATTTTGTACTCAATCTATGGAGTTCATGCATGAACCAAATTACTTAATGCATCTCTTCCCTCGATCTCTAGGAGGAGCAACCATTCATTATTTCTCTAGGATGCCTCCATCTATCAAAAATTTTGAGGAGTTAATCAAACTATTCTATCAACAATACTCCTACAATATTCAGGATCTAGTCACCATGATCGACATCTACAATCTGAAACAATATCCAGGAGAACCATTCCTAACTTTTCTCAAAAGATGGAGGAAGAAATTTTCTCTATATGCTAGACCTATTCCAGAAACTGTGAAATTGGAAATCTTCATCAACAATGTTATTCCAGAAATCAACTACCCTTTACAAATGAAAAATCATACATCATTTAATAAGATGGTATATAATGCAATCAAAATTGAGAAAGTACTTGTGCAAAAAGGAGACATCACACTTCAAAAGGACAAGTATGAATCCAGATCTAATTCTCAGGACAAGAACAAAAACTGGAACAAGAACAAAGGCATTGTCATAGATTGCATTATTGATACTATTTGTGCTCCATCTAGGGCACCTACTTTCAATCTCACTATTGGCACCCAAGACATAAAAGCTTCCGAATAAAAAACCACAAAGTCCAACAAAAATCCATCTAATTATAAACCTTGGGCTTCAGATCCTAAATGCAAGTTTACTCCTCTTGGAGAGTCCTTGGAATCCTCTATGAAAACTTTGTTGGCTAAAAACATCATCTCCTTGCCTGAGATAAAGTAATTTGATCCTAAACCTAAACTGAAGTGGTGGAAAGAGAATGATTTTTGTGACTTCCATCACAATAAGGGTCATAAAAGTAATAACTGCATCTTGAAACACATCATACAAGACAAAATTGATAATGGAGAAATCATGATTGACAATCATAAAAGCAATAATGATCATACAGTGTTCACAGAACCTTTTCTGAAACATGGTCAAGGAGATTCATCTTCTCAACCCAACATGGGTGCTAAAGTCAATTATGCTTACTCTAGAAATAATGTTGTCATCAATATGGTTGAACCATGCCTATCTAAACATTGCAATGTCATCACAATTGTAAGAAAGGATAATCAATTAGCAAATGTAGTTACTCGATCACAAGCTCAGGTGCAGCTGCAGGGACAAATCCTAGATTCATCAAATGTCCCTAAGATGCCTTTCAATCTCTCATCTTCTTCTAAATATAAGGCTACATCTAAATCTTCAAATCCTAAAGACACAAGGCCTACATCATACAACATTGTCCAACAACTCCAGCATACCAATGCAAAAATCTCCACGTTTGAGTTGCTTCAGATATCTCTAGCTCATAGAGCCATTCTAGACAAAGCTCTTCTCAAATCCAATGTTCTCGACAACCTTGATTTAGATAGATTCTAGACTATGGTTGGTCATCTGATGTCACCAAAGTATATCTCCTTTTCAGAAGAAGATGATAACTCCTTGATTCATCTGCATAACCAGCCCTTACACATCAAATTCTTGATCCAAAACCATCATTTCAAATGTGTGTTGATAGATGGGGGTGTTGGCCTAAATATTTGTTCTTTTAGCCTGATCATACAACTGGGATTTTCAAAAATTGCCATTGATCCTAGAAAGAAGATAACTATCAAAGCATATGATGAACAAGAGAGATTTTCCAAAGGCACAATTGTCTTACCTATCAGAATAGGTCTAGTAATCAAAGATATCATGTGTCAAGTTCTTCATCTCCCTTTGGCTTACAATATACATCTAGGGAGACCCTGGATACATGAAATGAGAGCTATTCCTTCTACATACCATCAGTGTTTGAAATTTCCTTATGAAGGAGTAGAGGTAACAATTATAGCTAACATATCCACAACTTGCAATGCATTGAAAGAAAGTGCGAATAAACTTGTTCCTAATAACAAATAATATTCCACTAAGAAAACATAAATGGCATCTACATCCAAAATGGAAGACCTTGCAAAAGAGGTCACAATTAAAGAAAATGGTATGGGAGAATATACTATAGATCCAGTCTTATCTTTAACATCTCTCCCTATCTCACCTAAGTCTTATGGAAAATCTCTAAAATAATCCAAACTAGAATCTAAAGAACCTCTTGAGGTATATAAGAGAAATTTTGTTGCAGAACAAGTGTCCAAACAAGAGTTTGAAGATGATGAAGTTGTTCTTGCATGGCTCTACAAGGATGAACCTGAATCCCAAATTGTTAAAGCATGTGACTCTAAAACACTAAAGATCCCTTCCAATTCATATGGCCCAGGGGATAAACTGATAGCTAAAATGGGATATCCAGGTAAAGGACCTCTAGGAGTGAGAGGAAAAGGTCTCATGGCACCTATTTCACATACTGGTAGGCCCAACAAAGATATTGTAGGTCTAGTCTATAAAAAGAAACCCTTCTATCTCAAGGGTAATTGTTCTCATGTAATAGAACAAATTATTGTAGAAGAGGCCCATATCCAAGAGGAAGATAAAAAAAAATCAGATAGTGATTCAAAAACCACTGATTAGCTCATTCCTTATGAGCGCTTATCTAAAGAAATCCTACATCTCCTCGAAGCTGAAGATGACCCAATCAAAAGAATCAATATAGTAGAAACAAAAGAACCTACTACTCAACAAGAGGAAGGTAAACCTATCACCATAGCTAAACATTTGGGTCTTTCCAATGATTCTAAAATAAACTCTCATGAGTATGAATTTAAATCTGAATCTGAAGGGAATCCTGCTTGGGGAATCCATCCTGACTTCACACATGTTCTTAGATTTCCTAGTTGTCCTGAATCAGAAGATGAATCTAATGACTATGAATGGGGAGTCATTCCTAAAGAAGATGAGCTTATTAAAAAAAAACATGTAGATGTTATTCACCTATATGTTCCTACACTCGATGTAAGTCTAGAGAGAAATAATGAACTTGACGAGTCTAATCCACTTATTCTTGAGGCGGAATCCAATAATGACATTGAAACTCTTAATGAACTAACCATCTCAATTCATAGTATCACCTTTGATTTCATGAGTTAGATAATTTTCAATGATACCAATACCATGTGCATTAATATTCTTAGCTAATCTTTGCCCGAACTTACTATCCAACATCCAAAGCTTATTGACCAAATATCCAAAAATCCAAACCAAGACATCTATACTTTCAAATCGGACTATGCCCTTTCATGCTATCTTAATGTCATTGAGCCTATGATGACTTCCATCAGTGAGCCTAGCATTAGCATGATGGATTTGGACATCAAATATCTTAGTCAAAAGAATAAAAATAAAAATAAAAAGAATTATGAGGGTGAAAAACACTTTGTGGCAGTCTCAGAACCTACAAAAGTAAAAATAAAAGATGTATCCAAAGGTGAAAAGCTCTCTGAGGCACCTAAGGATGAGATATTTGATTTCCTTTTGAGTCATTGATAGGATAGTTCTCCAGTTCTAGTTGAGCCCACTCAATCTATCAACTTGGGAATAGCAGAAGCACCACAGTTGATCCATGTAGCTCAATCCTTATCAGAAGAAGAAAAGAAAAAATTCACTACATTCCTAATAGAAAAGAAGATCAACTTTCCATGGAAATATTCATATATGCCAAGATTGTTTCCTGATCTTATAATGCATCATCTCTCCATCACTCTAGGAGTAAACCCTGTTAAACAAAAATTGAGAAAGATGCATCCTCATGTTGCACTCTTAGTCAAAGCTGAATTAGAAAAACTATGAAAAGCTAGATTTATCCAAGTTATTGACTATGTTGAATGGATCTCAAAAATTGTACCTATTTCTAAACCAAACAAATCTATCAGAGTATGCATAGATTTTAGAGATGTGAATAAATCATGTCCTAAGGATGATTTTCCACTACCTAACATTGACATGATAGTGGACATGACTGCAGGTTTCAAGATGTATTCCTTAATGGATGGTTTCTCTAGATATAATCAAATAAAAATTTCTCTAGAGGATCAAGAGGAAAATGCTTTCACATGCGCATGGGGTAACCTCTATTGGAATGTCATGCCATTTGAGCTTAAGAATGCTAGTGCTACATATCAGAGAGCTATGACATCTATTTTTCATGACATGATGCATCAAACTATGGAGGATTATATTGATGATACTTTGGCAAAATCCATCATAAGAGCTGAACATCTAAATGACTTGAGCAAAATACTAGACAAAATAGAAAATTTTAGTCTCAAACTGAACCCTAAGAAGTGTGCTTTTGGTGTCACTTCTGGAAAGCTCTTAGGCTACATTGTTTCAAAGAAAGACATTGAAGTTGATCCAGCTAAAGTGAAGGCTATAATGGAGATGCAACCTCCCAAGAATATCAGTCAAATGAGAACTTTACAAGGGAGAGTACAATCTATTCAATGCTTCATATCTCAGCTTGTAGACATATCACAACCTTTCACATGAACATTACATAAAGGTGTGACCTTTGCATAGAATGAAGAATGTGAAAAGAACTTTACTCATATCAAACAATATCTATCAAATCCTCCTATCTTGATGCCTCCTATTCAAGGGAATTCATTGATCCTCTATGTATCCACAACAAATACATCACTGGGGGCATTGCTATCACATCATGATGAGAAGAAAAAGGAAAGAGCTATATACTATATTAGTAGAACATTGGTAGCCTATAAGAAGAACTATTCAATGATTGAGAAAGCTTGTCTAGCTATGATCTTTGCATCACAGAAACTAAGACATTATATGTTAGCTCATACCACACATTTGGTAGCTAAGATTCATCCACTAAAATACCTACTAAGCAAACCTACCCTCACAGGTAGATTAGCTAAATGGGTCATGCTCTTAAGTTAATTTGACATCGAATATGTTGAAAGAAAAACTATTAAAGGACAAGTTATTGCTAATCAATTGGCAAATGCACCTATGTTTGATGATACACCAATGCAAATGAAACTCTTAGATTCCTCTATCATGAATCTTTCTTCTAGAGAATCACAATTGTTCTTTGATGGTTCCTATACACAGAATGGATCTGGAGCAGGCATGTTGTTCATAACTCCTCAAGGATACTCGATACCTAAAGCATTCAAATTAAAGTTTCCTTGCACAAACAATATTGTTGAATATGAAGCCCTTCTTAATGGCATGAAGATAGCAATTAAGTGGCAAGTAATAGAATTACATGTTCATGGGGATTCAAAACTAATTATCCATCAAGTCAATGATGTGTACCAAAAAAAATATGAAAAGTTAGTTCCCTACAAATGGATGGTGGATGATCTAAAGAAATATTTCATATCTATCACATTTGATAAAATTCCTAGATTGGAGAATAAGGTTGTTGATGCTATGGAAAAACTATCATCTCTATTATAGTAGCCCGAACATGAGCTATGTTACGAGTTCCTAGTGCAAGTACTGTCATTCCCAGCCTATGATTGCCCAGAAACCTGAATGATTTGCACTTTTGTAGGTCATGACTCTTCTAGATACAAAAACCTTTTCTCTTACCTTCAAGACCAAATCATTCCTGATTCCTTTAACTAATATGAGAAATGAAACCTTAACCAAAATGCATCTCGATATGTTATCATTGGCAATGATCTATACAAACAGAGTCTAGATGGTACTCTTCTTAGGTGTCTAGAACATGATGAATCTCAATGCGCATTAGAGGAATTCCATAATGGAACATGTGGATCACACTCAAATGGTTTAACACTAGCTCAAAAACTTATTAGGGCTAGGTACTATTAGCATGAAATGGAAAAAGAGGCTATCAAGTATGCAAAGAATTGTCAAAAGTGTCAAGTCCATGGAAACATGATTCATGCACCAGGGAGAGATCTTATTTCCTTTACTACACAATGGCCTTTTCAACAATGGGAATTTCATCTTATAGGAGCCATATATCCTCATTCTTCGAATGGACATACACATATTATTACAGCTATAGACTATTTCACAAAATGGGTAGAAGCAATCCCATTGACTCAAGCAACTGAAAAAAAAAATTCAATGTTCATTCTGAACTACATCATATGTCGGTATGGTATTCCATATTCTATAGTCACAGATAATGGTGGAAAATTCAAGAACAAAGATTTAGATGATCTATGTGCTAAATTCAAGATTACACAACATTGGTCATCAATCTACTATCCTCAAGGGAATGGGCAAGCAGAGGCTTCAAACAAGAATCTATTGAAAATCTTGCACCGTATAGTTAATAAAATAGGAAGAGACTAGAATCTCATGATCAATCTAGCTCTTTGGGCCTATAGAACAAGTATCAGAACACCCACTGGGGCTACTCCATTCACTTTAGTTTATGGGTCTGAAGCGGTATTGCCTATTGAGGTTGAAATCCCATCACTAAGAATCAGAATCCATGGTCTAGTAAATGATCAAGACTACAAAGTGTCTAGGTTAATAGAACTTGAACTACTAGATGAGTGCCAACAAGCAATGTATGATCATCTTAGAGTATATTAGAAAATAATGTCTAGATGCTATAACAAGAAAGTCAAACACAGAGAATTTCAGGTTGGCAATCTAGTCTTGAGAGAAAATCCTAAAAATTAATCCCATAAAGAGTGAAAGGGGAAGTTTGAACCCAAATGGCTGGGTCCCTTTGTAATCACTACTACTTTTGGCTCTAGTGCCTATCAACTCTCAAAGACTGAAGGAGAACAGCACCAAGAACCAATCAACATTCTCCATCTAAAGAAATTCTATGCCTAAGGCATTCAGTATTAAAAAATTTCATGAATAAAATTATAAAAATAAAAAAAGTCCTGAAAAAATGAACATCTTGGTGAAAACCTAGCAATAGGCACCTTGATGATTCAAAAAAAAATGAAAATATCAAAAAGTACAAAAAAAGTGGAAAAATGAAAAATACAAAAAAAATGAGGAAAAAAGAAAAAGTGCCTTGGTGAAAACCTAGAAACAAGCGCCTTGGTAGAAAAAATAGAATCTCTACCAAGATGGTGAAAACCTAGAAAATGGGTGCCACTTGTTCAAAACACTCCATCTATCAGCACGATCTTGGTCTTTCTTAGCTTTCAGTCTTGCTTTAGTTTTTACATATCTCTTGATTTGTTTCCGCATTCCTATTTTCAATAAAGTCAGTCTAGACACCAATCAACTCAAGCATCTGTATCCTATCAAAGTTCAAACCTGGGGGAAATCAATGTCATATCCTATGGTCTCAAGTATACTTTAGATGTGTCATATCCAATCAGAGTCCTTTGAAGCTTCATCTAATTCATTCAGTCTGTCTCCTCTCCATAAAGGATTTTGCATCTACAACAATGTAATCAAACATCAACACAAATTGAAAACAATATGTGCTTTTAAATGCTTTTATCTACTTGTATACTTACTGATTCACACTGAGATTTTTTGCATATTGTGTCCCTTTGAGCTCCTTGATGATGTCCTTGTTACCTAATTTTCATATGCATGCAAATTTGGCTCAAACCTATCCCCAGGTCTCTATTCTTACCCTACCAAGCACCCCTAAAATTTTCATGAATTTATCCTTTGTTTCCTGGCCTCTACAATCTTTTTAATTCCCTGGTCTGGAGTTTAAATATTTGAAAATGTAGCCATTGTGCTAAATTGACCCTGAAAGCCCTAAGCCCTATTATATTTCCTTGTTACTTTATTGGCAACTTAAGTGATCAAAAAGGCACGTGCATTTTAGGTTTCTTCTTGTTCATCAATTTGTTATTTCCTTTCAGCAGTGTTTTAAGTCATTCAGTGATTCCATGAAAATGCCCTCAGTCAAGCATTCACTTAATCAAACCCTAGGTTCCATTTAATTTAGTGAACTAGCGAAGCCCCTTTGTTCACATTTTCACTTGGCTCAACCATGATTTATCAAAATATCTCACGAATAAGAAGCCTTTGGTGGCTAAATCACCAGGTCAAGGTGGGGTTAGTTCTGCAAGTTGCGGTAAGATTCTGCATCGAACGGTTGTCTTATAGTCTGAAGGAATATTCTAGGAGCATCAGATCATATGCCCACCATGGATTTGGCATCAGGATTACTTGTCAGAGTGGGGTTATAGCTTAAAGAGAATGGCAGCTAGCATAAAAGTGCAAAGAATATTCTAGGGCTATAAGATCATGCGCATGTCGTTGGATCAGAATCTTATTTGTGGTGGGTCCGATGTCAGGCTTGCTGAGGTGTCTACTGATGGGGCAATTGAGAAAAAATAGAAGATAGACATGTGGAGATGGGCCCAGGGTTAACAAATATTTGGTGGCTCTAATAAGTTCCTTTCGGTCGTGTATTCAAGTGATAAAATAGCAGTGCTCCAAATGATCTGGTGAGTGCACAAATGTGTGTATTCATGGAATTGTAGGATAAGTTAGTAAGGTCCTAAATTTCTTAGTGACCTAGTGATTGTCTTTGGTCACCAGTTCACCAAATGTAGGCTAGATTCTCATAAGTGATTAAGGGTATTCTGTGAGTCAGCGAATAAAGAGGTCTCCCTGTGTTTGCTTGATGTAACCAGGGTTATTAGAAAGACCCGGTGATTCATCAAAATGCCTTGTTCACTGAATCACTTAAGCAGACTAGGATAAGCCAATGGATCTCATGACTTATAATTCTTTAGTCGCATAGTCACTGAAAGACTTAAAAGAGAAAAGGCTCGAGGTGGGCCCCAAAAAAATGACAGAGGTGCTAACATGCTCAATTCCTATTGGTTGTGGTGTGTTGAGATGGATTTGAACTTTTTAAAGGGTTTCATGATCATTTCAAAGTTAATATGAGCCATTCATTTTCTGGGAGATAAAGGATATCGATGGTCACATTTTAAAATGACTGGCTAGCTGTTAAGTTTTCAAATTCAAATGTGTCTAAGAAGGTTTTTGCCAATATTTGATTTCCAAGCCGCAAGCGGTGAGGTAGCTCAGGAAATTTATGATGTTGCAGGACATTTGTAGTTGAGAGGATGATGAGGATGTCTAGGTGGCCATCATGGGTCAATTCTTGTCTCAAAAAAGTACCAGCTTGAGCATTCATGGTGAGACTTTATGCAGGAAAGTAGATGAATCCAAGTTACTTGTCCGCGATTTGATGCAATACAGAGATGGGCACATAATATCTGATCAGCCATAGTATTACAGAGATGTATTTATGATCAAATTTGATGATAATTAGGGTTTTAATATTATTCTAATGTAAAATCCATGAAACCCTACTTAGGGTTTTGACTCCTGCTTGCGTGCAGTAGAGTTGGTATATAGTTCTTTTTGGAGCCTTAGTGCTCAGAGTTGGACAATTGTAAAAGAAATTCACCTTTCTTAAAGGCTATTTATGGCATTTTCTTTTCCCTCTATCTTCTACAGTTCTATTTCTCCCATTTATTATTCAAATATTGCAGAGGTATTTTGTGACAATCCTTCATGTCCCTATGCTTCCTTGTTTGGATCATCTCTTATTGGATTAAAGTATATAATGTTTTTAGTGATATCTTAGGGTTCTTGATCCCTCTTACTTTTTTTAATTGTGTGTGTTACTATGTTTGATCTAATTTAGATGTTGTTGTGGGCATACTTCAGCCCCCTAACAGTCTTGTCTCAATCCTACACCGAGTTGCAGAAGTGAATGTCTGCTTGCAGGTCATAAATTATGTCTTATGCTCAGACCCTTCTATGAAATACTTATGCAAGCCTATTCAATAATTTTTGACCTACGAGACTTGAGCCTTTCATTGATTCCATTCCTCTATACTGAGATCCAAACCCTAATTTCAATGCATCACCTAGTAGGTAGTTTTCTTTTAGTCAATTCCCTTCCAAGCATTCCTTCTATCCCTTTCCCTCAGAAGTTTACTTTCATGTCTAGAAGCAGATTATGGTGATTATCCAAGAGGAATTAGCCTAGAACCTAGAGGTCTCATCTCAGTTAGCATAGGTCCCACAACCTGGAGATGATTCCCATGTTATACTAGGTTATCAAGACTACGAGAGCTTGAGACAAAGGTGCAAACTTAGTGTATAACAATTCTAGCATGCCTGGTGGGACTACACAAGAAGTTCATTGTTTAAAAGATTATGTTATCTCTGATATACAGATTGCATAAAACAAGCTTTTGGAAGTGTTCTATCATGTATATCTGGTGACTCCACTGATTTCAAAGATCCAGACCAAGCTTGTTTAAAGTTTATGAGAAAGATTGAGACTAGGAGCTCAAAGCCTACCCAATTTTTAGAGTTGCCCTCAAAGAGAAGTCACAATGACAGGTCAACTCAAAGAACATCCCCTACAAGGAGAGTTCAATGAACACCTCTTGATACCTTAGAAAGGAGACCTTTTCCCTTTCATTCTAGAAGAAGAGTCAGATCTCTAACTAGAGATCTAGAAGAAGATTTAAATCCAGCATCAAATACAGCCCATATAGTTGTTAATCTTCAGATTCCAACTCCTACAATGGCTAGACCATTTGCATTTGCACCCTTTAATTAGGGTAGTCCATTGAAATTTTCTCAACATCATGATGTACCCTTAGTGGCACTTAAGATTATACTTGATTTCATAGGTGAAGGGCAGACAACTACTTTTGAACACATAAGAGATGTGACTACCATCTGCAACATACACAACATAACTCAAGATGTGGCCACAAAGTTATTAGCAGCCTCTCTAAAAGGTAAGGCTCTAGAATGGTTTAGAACTTTAACTATTGGTTCTATTACTTCTTGGGATGAATTAGGGGATGCTTTAAGTAAGAATTTTGAGGATAAATTAGATAACTTGTCTCTAGTTGAGCAGTTAACAACTATTAAGAGAGACCCTCAAGAACAAATGATAGATTACAATAGTAGATTCCTTAAAACATGTAATAGAATTCTAGTCTTTGTGAGACCATCAGGTGACCATGCCTTCCTATATTACTTACAAAGTTTGAATGGTCAAATTTCTATCATGATATAGTCTATGGGTGGTACTTCTTTACCCCAGGCTTTTGACATAGCTGTCAGGGCCGAAAATTGTTTAATTCAAGTAGGCATGATTGCTAGAAGGCCTCCAATGCCCATTTTTCCTAGCCTTCAGCCCATTGCACCTGCCCAAGTACCCCCATTTACCCCTATTCCCACCATATTAGCACCTAAGGCTAGTACTAGTGGTCAAGAGCCAACATATAGTTTCTCTCAAGAGTTATAAGAAATAAAGAGTAATCAGCAAACTAGTATGCAAGAAATGACCAATTTGTTGTACACCTTGACTAAAGAGGTCACAAATCTAAAGAAACAAGGTCAAGGAATCAGACCACCATTTCAGCCACAAGGCCAAGGTCCTAATCAGAAATATCAAAGTCAAGGACAGCCTTATCAACAAAATAGGCCACCATACCAAGGAGGCTATCAAGGACAAAGACAAAGTTTCAATCAGAGACCATTCCAACCATATAATCCTACACCTCTCAATTCTGCAAATCCAGTGAGGCATATGGTTCCTAGCCAAAATAATATGGCCATGGAGAATGAATGGTGCTTTCCTTGTAATCAGCCTCACAATCAGGCTACATGTTCAAATGGGTGGATGAACCAAGATTTAATGGTTCAAAATGCCTCCCAAGCTCAATCAGAGGTTTCATCTAGTAAGTCATTTCCTCAACAAGAATCACAAGAGAATGAGACTGCTCTTTTCAATTGGGAGTAACCAGACTTCAATGGAGTAAATGATGAAGCTATTTTTGTTACCTATACAAGAGGAAAAAGAAGAGCTCAAGACATGGAGAGAGCAGATTCTAATGCCAAAGCCACTACATCTGCAAAGCCATTACAACAAGCTACTCCTATCACACCTAAGGAGGCTCCTATCATTACTAGCAAAGAGGGCCAACAGTCTAAAGAGGTGGAGCCTGTTATGCCAAAGACACAACAAAGAGTACACACTGTGACACCATTTAATATTTTAGACAACATGAAAAAGGTGAATGTCACCATGTCCATGTGGGACTCTTTGGCTCTTCTAGGACAACCTGAAATTTTGAAGAAGGCCATGATAGAGGTGAAAACTCCTCAACCTACAAAAGAAGCTGCAAAGCTAGTGTTGGTTAACACTGATCAAGAAAAGAAGGCTCCAAGTTGTAGCTCTAAAGGAAATGCCACACAAGGTAGGAATTCAAAGCCACCTCCCTTTTATGTATCTTTAATCATTGGAAAATCTTTAGTGCATAATCGTATGGTAGATAGTGGAGCTACTAGCATTGTAATGCCCAAGAAAGTAGCTGACCAATTAGGACTGAAATATGAGCCCTTCCAAAAGAAGGTTACCCAACTTGATGGATCCTTGGTCAATCCTATAGGTGTGGCCAAGGATACCAGTCTAATATTATATGCTAGTCCTAATTTTTCCATCCTCCTTGATATATATATCATAGATCTTCTTGCATTATTTGCTATATGTCTTTCAAGGGAGTTTACAGCTAAGATAGGAGGCTATCTATCTTCTTCTTGGTCTCACATGTTATTTCATACAAGGTATGGGACCAAGGTCACCATTAAATTAGAACCATTAGCAACACACCATATAGATCCATATGTATCCAATGCCATCAATGTAAACTACCCCATATTTGATGATAGTGACTTCCAAACCATTAGTGAAGCAAGCACTAAGGTAGAGAGTATCCCTGATATTCTTCTAGATGAAAGAGCTTCAGAGGCCCAAGAAAATTTTATTTGGGATTTTGGTTTGGGAATTTATTTGATACAAGAGAGTGGAGCCATAGAACTAAGCCTTCTTAAAGAGGATACTGATTCAGAGGATCAGAGCAATTAGGTTTGGGAACTATTTTTTGATGGAGCTAGAAGTAGGCATGGTTCTGGTGGTGGTGTTATGCTAATGTCCAAAAAAGGAGAAAGGTATTATACTACATTTAGATTTAGTTTCTCCTGCACTAGCAATATTGCAGAGTATGAGAGCCTAGTCAATGGACTAGAGTGGGCTAAGAAAAGAGGGTTTCAAGCCCTAAAAGTTTATGGTGATAGTGAGTTAGTTGTCAGCCAAGTAAGATGGATAAGTACAACAAAAAATGATACTTTGAAAGCATACAAGCATAGAGTTTGGGATGAAATTGAAGATTTCCATGCTTTCAATATTGTTTCTATCCCTAGAAAGTTAAATCAAAATGCAGACAGGTTAGCTGTTGTTGGATCCAATATGACATCCCAAATAGCATTTCAAAAGAAATGGATCAACAACATATCAAAGTGATTGTTAGACCATCTATTCCTGATAATGATGTTAATTGGTAGGTGTTTGATAATGATGAGCAAATTCTACAGTTCTTGTTTGAAGAAGATGTTTTTTCAAGGCATAATCAAGATAGGTTATCACAAAATTATGGTGATCAAGTGATACAACTCAAGTTCAATAAGATGCTTAGAGGTCTTGTTACCTTAGAGACTATCTTCAACAAGGATGATGAAATTAAGAATAACAAAGCTGGCCTGGTAGTCCAACAAGAACATTGTGTTGAACTAGATTTGGAACCAGGTAAGAATTTACAATTTGGAAAAGTAAACACTGAATTGGAAAAGCAAGCTTACACATAGCTTTTCAAAGAATTCAATGATGTTTTTTCATGGCAATATGAAGACCTCAAAGGTTTTGATCCATCCCTTGCTTAGCACACCATTGAGTTAGAACCTAATGCCAAACTGATGAGGCAAAAGCAAAGGCCTGTTAATCCCAAGCTTGAGCCACTTATGCATAAAGAAGAACTCAAACTAATAGAAAGTGGTATCATCTACCCCATTAAGCATACTATTTGGGTTTCCAACCTTGTTCCTATCAGGAACAAGAATGGGGAGCTGAGGTTATGTGTTGACTTCAGGGATCTTAACAGGGCCTCACTAAAAGACCGCCATCCACTACCCTCCATGGATCAAATCTTACAATGTCTCTGGATCCAAGAGATTTTCATTGTTGGATGGCTATTCAGGATATAATTAGATCTTGGTGAATGAAGAGGATCAATACAAGACTGCATTTACAACCAAGTGGGGAACCATGGCTTATCAAAAGATGCCCTTTGGTTTGTAAAATGTAGGTTCTACATTTCAAAAGGAAATGGATATGGCCTTTAAGAGCCTAATGTACAAGTTTGTGCTAGTATACTTAGATGACATAATTGTCTATTCTAAACATGTAGTAGATCACATCAAACATTTGGGGAAAATTTTTGAAAGGTGTAGAGAATTTGGGATATCTCTTAATCCCAAGAAATGTGTGTTTGCAGTTCATGAAGGAAAATTGTTGGGATATGTAGTATCCAAAGAAGGGATCATAGTAGATCCTAAGAGAATTGTAGCTATCCTAGAGCTACCCCTACCACATCACAAGAAAATTCTCCAATCTTTCATAGGAAAGATTAATTTTGTTAGGAGGTTCTTGCCTAACATTGCAGATTTACTAAAGCCTTTGACAACCATGTTAAAGAAGAGTTCAACTTTTACTTGGACCAAAGAAGGGAGAGTTAATTTCCAAGCTATCAAAGAAGCCCTAACAGAAGCTCCTACCCTCTTAAAACCAAATTTCAATAAGAATTTCATCCTTTATGCTTATGGAGGTCATGATGCTATATCTACAATGTTGACCCAAGAAAATTTGGATGGATTGGAGCAGCCTATTGCTTTCTTTAGCAAAGGTTTAGAAGAGTATGAATAGAGATACTCTTTTGTAGAGAAACATGTACTTGTTGTGGTAAAGAGCCTTAAAAAATTTAGATATCTATTGACCCATAGCAAGGTACACTTGAAAGTTACTCATCCAAGTGTCAAAGAGTTTTTCTTTCCAAGGACCTTAATGAGAAAAGAGCTGGTTGGATCACCAAGGTGATGGAATATGACATAGATATTCAAACCACCAAGCTGGTTAGAGGAAGAGGGCTTTGTGAGAATTTGGCAGGGGATGAAAGTTCAAAGAAATTGGAGCAAATAGATGCATCTCTAGTGGTGCATGATATAGAAGAACAAGCCAACGCAACAAGCTAGTTGCCTAATATGATCAATTACTTGAAGATAGGACAATGTCCTACAGGTTTGGATTCAGCAAAAAGAAGGTATTATAGGTTACAATCTATTCCTTTTGTGTTGATAGATGAAGTTCTTTTTAGGAAGGATCACAATGGTGTCCTTTTAAGATGCATAGATTCAGAAAAGATAGCTGATGTCCTATTTGAATTTCATGATGGACCTTTTGGAGGTCATTTCTCTCCTAGGACTACTACTTTTAAAATTATGAGGGTTGGATACTATTGGCCATCTATCTTCAAGGATAGCCATGATTATGTGAGAAAATGCATCAAGTGTGCCATGTTTGCAAGAAAAGAAAGGCTTACAGCCTTGCCCCTACAGCTAGTCAGAAAAGAGCAACCCTTCATGAAGTGGGGTATAGATTTCATTGGTATGATCAACCCTCCATCTAGTGCAAGACATAAATGGATAATTGTTGCAACTGATTATTTCACTAGATGGACAGAAGCAATTGCTTTAAAAGAATCAAATTAGAGTGTTGTCGTAAGCTTTTATGATGATATAGTTCATAGGTTTGGCACTCCTGATTCCATAATTTTAGATAATGCATTGGCATTCACATGCCTCAAAGTCTTAGAGTGGGCAGTCAAGAATGGAATCTATCTGAATACCAATTCCAATTACTACCCCCAAGGCAATGGATTAGCTAAATCAACAAATAAGAACTTGATTAGGATAATCAAGAAGACTCTTCAAGACAATCAGAGGGATTGGCATACTAAAGTAAGGTCTGTAGTGTGGTTACATAGAATTACCCCAAAGAAAATCATTGGTAATTCTCCTTATGTATTAGTGTATGGTAAAGAGGCTAAGTTGTCTATTTCAACTGAATTACTAGCTCTGGACTTGGCCACTCAGTATGCCCTATTTGAAGAAGGAGATCCTTTACAGATCAGATATGCTTAGTTGATGGAGTTAGAGGAAATCAGAGACAAATCAATGTAGGATATGGAATCCCATCAGATTCAGGAAAAGAGGAGTTTTGACAAAAGATCTAGGGGCAGAAATTTCAAGGTTGGAGATGTAGTTCTCAAATGGGATGAATTCAGATCCAAACCTTGTACGCATACAAAATTTGACTCATTTTGGTGTGGACCATTTTTTATAACAGAATGCAAGGGATCCAATTCTTTCCAGCTATCAAATCTTGAAAGAAATGCCTTGCCAATATCAGTAAATGGTTTCCACTTGAAGCCCTATTTTGAGGTTAACCCCTCTCTGTAAATTTTTGTAAATAAGTTTCCCTACTTTCTTTTCCTATTTTCCAGGTTAGTTTCCTACTTTTCAAGAAGTGCATGTGCACAAGTTTGTCTCTCCAGTTCCAGTTCTCTCTCCCTATGAGAATTTTCAAGTTTTGATAGCCCCATGCCCAATGGATTGTCAAGGTCACTAGTTTCCCATGTCTAGCAAGCTAACATCCAATAGAAATCACCAAAATGTTACCCTAATTTTCATATCCATGCAAATTTGGCTAAAACCTATCCCCAGGTCTCTATTCTTACCCTACTAAGCATCCCTCAAATTTTCATGAATTTATCTCTTATTTCCTAGCCTCTGCAATCTTTTTAATTCCCTGGTCTATAGTTTAAATATTTGAAAATGTAGCCATTGTGCTAAATTGACCCTGAAAGCCCTAAGCCCTATTATATTTCCTTGTTACTTTATCAACAACTTAAGTGATCAAAAAGGCATGTGCATTTTAGGTTTCTTCTTGTTCACCAGTTTGCTATTTCCTTCCAGCGGTGTTTTAAGTCATTCAGTGATTCCACAAAAATGCCCTCTGTCAGGCATTCACTTAATCAAACCCTGGGTTCACATGTAATTCAGTGAACTAGCAAAGCCCCTTTGTTCATGTTTTCACCTAGCTCAACCATGATTTATCAAAATATCTTGCGAATAAGAAGCCTTTGGTCGCTAAATCACTAGGTCAATGTGGGGTTAGTTCTGCAGGTTGTGGTAAGATTCTGCATTAGATGGTTGTCTTATAGTCGAAATGAATATTCCAAGAGCATTAGATCATACGCCCACTATGGATTTGGCATTAGGATTACTTGTTAGAGTGGGGTTCCAGCTTAAAGAGATCGGTGGCTGGCGTAAAAGTGCAAAGAATATTCTGGGGCTATAAGATCATGTGCCCACCATTGGATTAGAATCTTATTTGTGATGGGTCCAATGTCAGGCTTACCGAGCTGTCTATTGATGGGGTGGTCAAGAACAAATAGAAGATTAACATGTGCAGATGGGCCCAAGGTTAACAAATATTTGGCGGCTCTGATAAGTTCCTTTTGGTCATGTATTCATGAGATAAAATAGCAATGCTCCAAATGATCTGGCGAGTGCATGAATGTGTGTATTCATAGAATCGCAAGATAAGTTAGTAAGGTCCTAAAGTTCTCATTGACCTAGCGATTGTCTTCGGTCATGAGTTCACCAAATGTAGGCCAGATTCTCATAAGTGGTTAAGGGTATCCTGCGAGTCAACTAATAAAGAGGTCTCCCCATGTTCGCTTGATGTAACCAGGGTTATTAGAAAGACCCTGTGATTTAGCAAAATGCCTTGTTCACTGAATCACTTAATGAGACTAGGGTAAGCCAAGGGATCTCATGACTTAGAATTCTTTAGTCGCATAGTCACTAAAAGACTTAAAAGAGAAAAGCCTTGAGGTGGGTCCAAAAAAAATGACAGAGGTGCTAACGTGCTCAATTCCTATTGGTTGTGGTGTGTTGAGATGGATTTGAACTTTTCAAAGGGTTTTGTGACCATTTCAAAGTTAATGTAAATCATTCATTTGCTAAGAGATAAAAGATATCAACAGTCACATTTTTAAATGACTAGCTAGCTGTTAAGTTTTCAAATTCAAATGTGTCTAAGAAGGTTTTTGCCAGTATTTGATTTGCAGGCCACAAGCGGTGAGGTAGCTTAGGAAATTTATGATGTTGTAGGACATTTGTAGTTGAGAGGATGATGAGGAGGTCTGGGCAGCTGTCATGGGTTGATTCTTGTCTCAGAAAAGTACTAGCTTGAGCATTCATGGTGAGACTATGTGCAAGAAAGTAGATGAATTTAGGTTACTTGTCCATGAGTTGATGCAGTACAGAGATGGGCACATAATATCTAATTGACCATAGTATTATAGAGATGTATTTATGATCAGATTTGATGACAGTTAGGGTTTTAATATTATTCTAATGTAAAATCCATGAAACCCTAGTTAGATTTTTGTCTCCTGTCTGCATGCAGTAGAGTTGGTATATAGTTCTTTTTGGAGCCTTAGTGCTCAGAGTTGGACAATTGTAAGAGAAATTCACCTTTCTTAAAGGCTATTCGTGGCATTTTCTTTGCCCTTTGGCTTCTACAGTTGTATTTCTCCCATTTATTATTCAGATATTGTAGAGGTATTTTGTGACAATCTTTCATGTCCCTATGCTTCTTTGTTTGGATCATCTCTTATTGGATTAAAGTATATGATGTTTTCAGTGATATCTTAGGGTTCTTGATCCCTCTTACTTTTTGTAATTATGTGTGTTACTATGTTTGATCTGATTTAGATGTTTTTGTGGCCATACTTCAGCCCCATAACAATATTTTCTCAATGCTACACCAAGTTGCAGAAGTGAATGTTTGCTTGCAGGTCATAAATTGTGTCTTATGCTCAGACCCTTCTATGAAATACTTATGCAAGCCTATTCAGTAAGTTTTGACCTACTAGACTTGAGCCTTTCATTGATTCCATTCCTCTACACTGAGATCCAAACCCTAATTTTAGTTCATCACCTAGTGGGTAGTTTCCTTTCTGTCATTTCCCTTCCAAGCATTCCTTCTATCCCTTTCCCTTAGAATTTTACTTTCATGTCTAGATATAGATTAAGGTGATTATCCAAGAGGAACCAGCCTAAAACCTAGAGGTTTCATCTCAGTTAGCATAGGTCCCTTAACCTAGAGATGATTCCCATGTTATACTAGGTTATCAAGACTATGAGAGCTTGAGACAAAGGTGGAAACTTAGTGTATAATAGTCATTTACATGATTTTGAGAGCGATGAATGGGGACATAATCTTTTCTTTGTTTTTTGCTTTGTGTGAAAATCTAACAACATTGGAAATTATGGATTGAAATGGTGTCCGTCTATAAGAGCCTCCATCTTGAATTCGATGGCCATGAGTACCTTGACCATTGATACCTAGAAAATTCAAGGAATTTTGATCTAACTATTGTCTTTTTGAGAGAGTTCTTACTCCTACTGTGAAACATGATCTTACCTAAGCATGTGAATAATAAAGGGTCACTATAGGTAATTCACACTAGATTTAGAATGATCTCTTGACTGCTTGTTGTGTTTGTTCCGCAAGGCATATTCTGGTCATCACGACATTTATGTTTTGATGCTTATACAATTTGCTATATCAAAATGGACATGATATTCAAGTCATCTTGACATTTGTGCCTTGGTGCTTATATCTAATCTGACATTCCAAAAATAAAATCAATATTCACATGTCCATGGTTGTTTGACCAATGGCTATTGTATGATTCTTGCTCATACAAATCGATATTGATATGTCTATGGTTTTCTAGCTAGTGGGAATTGTATTGATTTATCCAGTTACCTAAAAATTCAATGATGAAAATGACCAACACGTGATCAGTGACTAGGTCCTAGGTCTTAAGTTGCATTTCATTCTGCATGTCTCTTTGCATTTTGCATGTTTTCATGATCTTGCAATGGCTTAATAAACTTCAATGCTTGAAATATTCTTCAATCGCATCTTTCAATCTAACAAGCACTTGAACCTCACACGAAGGTCTCTTCACAAAACCACAAGCAATTACCATCCTAGGTTAAACATCATTTTTGACATAAGACTAAGTAATTTTCTTCATCAATACCTACAAAACATATCATGTGTATCATTTCATTACATATCATAATCATTCCATCTGTTGCATTTATATTACATACATGTGCATAATCAAGATCATACATACATCTTTCCATAATCAATTACATTTTCATAACATCCATACATTTGAAAGAAATCATTGCATTGCATAAATCCATACATACATTCTATACTACTCATAGCATTTAAATCACATGATATCATCATAAATCAAAATATGACAAGTACAAATGAAGTCATAACCAAAATCTTGAAACTAGTCAAGGGTGCACTACTGGCATAGTATACAAAAGAATGAGCCCATATGTGCTTTAAGAGGATTAGAACAATATATCTATCAACAAAAGAGAAAAAATATCAGAATATCTAGATAGGTCAGTTGTCGGCCTGCTCCTCTACATCTGGTGGAGGTGGTGGTGGTGCATCAGGTACTACCTTGGCTTGAGGTGCTCTAGCTCCCTTTGATGCTATCATATACTAGGAGTAAGTAGGAACTCTCTGAGAAATGGGAACAACAACATAATAAAAAGAAACATAATAGGCAGCCTGAGAGGTCTGATGTGTCACCTCTATCTATAATCTCCTGTTCTCCTCTCAAAGCCTGAAACATTGTATGTCAGCCTCTAGAAATTGCTCCTCCCAATGAGCACTATGTACCTTCAGGTCCTTGACCTATAATCTAAGCCATCTAATAATCTCCTATGAAGTTTGTGGTACACTAGGATCTACATCTACTACTGGCATATTAGTGTCCCCAACTGGCTATTCGGTAGTCTCTACTCTTTACACCTTATGGCATCTAACCTCAGCACCAAGATTAAAACTAGTATCACCCTATAAAGGATCAGGACTAGCACCTATATCCTACTCTACACTAAGTACCTCATCTGCACTCCCAACACTTCCTAAAGTGTCACTCTCTCCTCTAGTCAATCTCCTCTGTAAAACTACAGGTTTGCCTACTAGAGAACTAGAGGGAGGAGGTGGTCTCATCTGTCCATATGGTCTCTTTGGAGGTGTCATGACTTCTCTCAACCTTAGAGGTGTAGGCTAGGGTAGCTATACCTGTATATGTCTATGTCCTCGACCCATCAGAGCACCTGTAACATCCATGGCCTCCTCCATCGAAGGTATTAGCTCTGTCAAATCTGAAAATCTATGTATAGGATGCTCTGCAAGCCAACCTATGAAACCATCTGTCACACTAGAATCTAGAACATTTTCTTGGTAATCCCAGTCCCTACCAATGATACCACTATACTCCTATGTATAAAGAGCATATGATAATCGAGGGGCCCATCCTAATCCAAGCTCTCTAAAAATCTATGCATAAGAAACATGCTCTTGTGGTGCATCTTGAATGATGCCATACTACCTCCATACTATAGTGATAAGGAGGCACTCCAGAACTGTGATAGACCACCCAATCAGTACACAGCTCTGAAAAAAATAACTAAACTACTCCCTCGTAGTAGGGTAGGCCAATATAAGCAAGTACAGTCTCCATACTACAAAAATCATATCATCAAGGCATCATCTCTAGTACTCTGTATGGCCCATATGAACTTGTGTAACATATCTAGAGTATACATAAATAACTAGCTCCTGCAGCTGGCATTGTGTCTGACACACTAGTTTACATACTGGGATGTGCTCCCAAGCCCATATCTAAAGTACTAATGCACTAGAAGAAAATGACTTTCTCTCTTGATACACGATCTCATGCATATTGGAGAACATATGTGCTAGGATGCACTAACCCCAAGCTAACTTAGAAGGAGTCGCCATTAGTCATGCCACCATCAGGGCTCAGCCCATCAATAGACCGTTATGCTAATAGTTGGACATGATGATACCTACTATCATGCTTGTTATAATACATCCTAGTCTATGGGTCTTCCCATAGTGCTGCACTAAAGTCTACCAAGATATAGATCTAGTAAGCTATGTGTCATCTCCAAACAATCTATGGAAAGAATGAAGACCAAAGTTCCCTGAACTCACATAATTAGGATGCTGACCATGGAATGGTATACACAATATCCTATATACATCCTCAGGTGTGACAGTAATCTCTCCAGTGGGTAGGTGGAAAGTTGGGGTCTTTGAATGAAACCGCTCTATCAATGTCGTCAACAGCCCATGGTTAACCCTAATCTCGGGCAACTAAATCAGATACTCAAATCCACAAGAAGTAAGATGTACCCTCATAGGGTTAGGTAGTGAAACACAGAGTCTTTGAGTCACAGGATGTGAGATGCAAACATGAACATCAGGATAGATAAACTACACAACACAAAAATGGGGAACCCTATTAGTAATTTGGTTAAAAAATAGGCTAAAAGTATAGAAAATGAAAAATTCACTATATCAGAAGGTGCATTAAATGCTCAACAATCAATCTAAGAAATCAAAAAATTAAGAAATTTGACCTAAAAAGATGTTTTTGGCTCATTGTTTCCCATACGACAATTCAGACTGGCACCAAAACATGTACAAGTTTCAATAAGGTATCATATGACAAATCATGGTCATACGACTTTCTAAGTCTTCTCGTATGATAGAGGAGGGACCTGACGAAATATCATATGACTCTTGGGTCCCTCTCATAAGAGTTTTAGGGGGTTCTCAAATGATAAAAGTAAGGAAATTGGAAATTCATACGAGTCACAAAGGACAGTCGTACGAGCTTCCATACATGCGAGAATTGAAAATTAAAAATGTATGAAAAACAACCTCAAAATGCTACAAACTTGCAAAAATGAAATTTTTAAAGAGGCACAGAGGTCCACCTGCCGGATGTCCATACTTTGGAGGCCACTGATATCTTCGGCTGTGCTCAAATTGGTGGGAACTGATAGGTACCTTCATTTCAACCATTTTCACACTTAGAGGGCTCCACAAGGTTTCAAAAGTCAAATGTGAATAATGAATTGAAATGACCCTTTTAGCGCTTATATAGCTTTTGACCTAATTTTCAAAAGTGCTTTGTTTTTCATGAAAATTGCACCCCTGGCTAATTTGGATGTTCTCAACCCATTTTCAGGATCAAAATCAAAATCTAAGATCATTTACTATGTCAAAATTGTGATTTAAAATTTTTGGACCTAGGATGGCCAACTGCTTGCATAATCAACCTTCAATCATCACAGAAATCCAAAATTTAACTTAACTGATTATCTTACATCAAACTATCAAAAATTCAACTTGGTCACCCATGGTCAACTCATGGTCAAACCTAGTCAAACTTGGTCTTATAGACCTTCAAACGATGTAGAATGCATTCTCGAATGTGTATGACCACTTCTCAAATCAATTAACATGCTTCTAAACCATTCAACGCTGACTTTTCTTGTCAGATTTTGATTTTTTTCCCAAAGGGGGCATGGTATTGCATATCATTCAAGTCTGTAAATCTAAGTCTATAAACCAAATCTTCTCTTAGTAATCAAGACAACAACCACGTCTAGTTGTCGATTCATCAAAAGACCTTGTCACTTGGGGCACATCACTTGTGGCATATCAGATTCATTGAGATCCATATCAATCTGGTATCCTAATCTATCTTGTAAACTATATTAGCTTTTCATAACCATCAGTTCATTAGTGTTATTTCCTTGGTTCTTCTTAACTGAAGGGTTCAAATGTGATACCAATATTGATTCCTTTGGACATTCAGGTTTGGAGTTAGCTCACTCACTTCTTTGTAATCATAAAGTTCAGAATCAAGCATTTTGATACTTTTTCATAATCACCAATTCATTGTTGCTATAGTTAACATGATCTTTGGTCAATCAGGACCTAAAATCTTTCAAATCAGTTTTTGTCTCAAAATCGGTTCATCTTTCAAATCAATTTCAATATAAAAAATAGACTATTTTTTGAACCACTGCACTTCGCACAATAATTCAAAGAGGGGAAAAATGTAATACCCCAAAAATGGGCTATAGGGTCATTAACCTCCTACATATTCAATTTGAATGAAATCGGCATCAAAGTCCTAACCTAAGGCACCTCTGCACATTATCAAATCCTAATTGATTATCTTAAATTCTGCATCGAAGAATATTCCTAGCAATATTCCTATTTATCTTAATTATCTTTGATTTAATGATTATTTGGTGATAAATCTTATTTATCCTAAAGTTTGATTAACTAAAAATTCTAAATATTTAATTAATTAGATTTAATAATGCCACCTAATTATTTAATTAGATTTAAGTGCATTTATTCCTAAATTGTGTTATTTAATTTTGACAATAAAAAATATCTTATGACTAATTGATTAAATTCTTATTTGATTAATTAAAGTCAGTTGTCAATTTTTAATGATATAGTTTTTGAATAAAAGTTTGATTTAATAATTGATTAACCCATAAATCAGTTATTCTTAAGTTTAAAACTAGTTAAGTTGAGAATAAATAACTTTATTTATTTAATTAATTCATAATTATCTATGCACATTCAAAGAGCAGTTAAACTTTGAATCAGAAAATCAATTCAATTTGTTATAAATTTAAACTCAACTCTCTTTTGAGTTGAAAGTTGATCTCAACTTCTAATTCAAGTTAAAAAGTTGTTCTTGCATGATTTTGCATGATTATGTGAGTTGATCTAATTCTAATTTCTTGTTGACTCAAAAATCAACCTGAGTTCATCAAGACTGATTTATGGCTTTTCTCATGCACCCTCAAAGCCCTAAATTTCTATAAAATCAAGGCTTCAGCTCTTCTAAGAGGATCCACAAAATTGCATCCTCATGTTGGCGAATTTGTGACTGAAGAATCTATCATTTGCGAATCCAAACTATTGTGAGATTTTCATTTGTTTTAAGCATTCATATCATTTAGCATATCATTCTTAGATCAAATCTGCATATCATCTCAATTTCATTTCTAGATTAGATTCATATGAATTTTTTATCTTATTGCATAGAAAATAAAAAAATATGGATTAATTTGCATTCATACTACTTTCATCTTTTTGCCTTTTAAATCCTTCATTTAGGTGTTGCATTGTCACTGATCTCGGTCTAATTTGAGAATACATACTTGCATCTACTAGAAGGCAGTAAATTGCCTGGTTAGCTTAGTTTTGATTACTTCTAGATTTTGATTTCGCTAACCTCTAATGTTTTACTGAAGTGTCGTGTCCGTAGCTAGGTACAATTTTCACACACACAAGAATTTGTTCAAATTTGCATTTTTTTAGTTCTAGAAATAAATTGTAACTATGCAAAAAGTTATTTTCCTACTACCAATGTGAAAGATAGACATATAATAGAAAAAAATAGTGACTAACTAGGTATGTGTAGGATCATGGTAGGCCAAAAAGTGGCAATGTGGAAAAGAAGTCCTAATTGATAGACTCTTTGAAAAACAACTATAACTTTCAAACAAGATAACATTGTTGAAATCTAAAATATACATCACATTATATGCTTCACCTAATACAATAATAATAAACAATTCTTTCAATTTGATGAAGTTTAGACTAAGAAAAGGTGGTCAGACATGAGAGTTTTTATATTCAGGAAAATTTGTAGTAGAAAAATCATAATTAATTATTTACTTATAAAAAAATACAAAAAAATATACATCACATCTGGACATGAGTCTACTACTTTTATCTAGAATCTTATAAAAAAATATTATCATTTGATTTTGTTTAATGTGGTCAGACATACACTTGTTATCTTTCTAGTCCTCATTAATAGACTTATTGAAAATAGCTATAACTTTCAAACTGTTTAACAATTTTGAAATCCAAAATATGTGTCAAATTCTTTGATTTTCCTACTACAAGAAAAATAAAAATAAAATTCAATTTGATCAATTTTAGACTAAGTTAATGTGGTCAGACACGAGAGTTTTTGTATTGTGTAAAAGTTGTAGAATAAAAATCATAATTAATTATTTACTTAAAAATAAATTAGAAAAAAATATGTGTCACATACGGACATGAGTCTAGTACTTATATCTAGAATCTTGTAAAAAAAAATTATGATTTGATTATGTTTAAGGTGGTCAGACATACACCTATTTCTTATTTTTTCCTCAAATTTTCATACTACTACATTGAAATTTGAAATTTTCAACATATAGAATAATTGTTTTTCAAAAAAGGCCTAGTATCTTAGAAACTAAATTCAATTTTCTACATATTATCTTCTTACATATTTTTGATATAATATTTATAACTTATTCAATTTTTTATGTCAACTTGCCTAAACCCAATTTTCTAAATTTTCATTGCCACTTAAGGGCCTAGTTTGGCATACCTTGATCCTGTACATACCCAACTACTACAATAGTAAACAAATTATCATTTCTATTCAATGATCTTGATTCTAAAATCAAATTAAATTTCCTCTTTTCTATAGAGTATTTAACATTACTCATATCAAATTATGAAAATTTTCAAATTGTTACATATGTGAAAGTTCTTCCACCATAAACAATGGAAATAATTAGATCATTGCATGTTACTAAATAGATAGTGGATCTATATTTTTTAACTAAGGCAGTCAAACTGGTAATAACTCTTACATGGGATAAATTAACTCCAATCAATGTCATCCTAATTCAAAACACAAATAATTTAGGTGATTGACCAGACTATACAAACTACTCACTTAAATAAAGAGAGAACATTGAACCGATTTTAAAATATTGCATGCCTCAAACTTTTTTCATTAAAAAGGAAACCCACTAGTGAAAATGTATAATATTGAAAGCTCTTTTTTATTGCCTTTGAAAATTATGAAATTTTGGAAAGGACGTAGGTGCCATATATAATGTCACACCATTGACTAGAAAATATTTTTGGATAGCTAATGCCCATTAATAAAAGACCACCTCTAACTCTCATAATTTTTAAACTAAATGAAAAGATTCATGGATATTGCAATCATTCAGTCTGGTCAAAAGGATTCAACTTGTGGATTCAATGTAATTCTATTTACAACATGAATTATTTAGGTGACTTGAGGAGGAGGAGGAGGTAGATAAGTTGAATGAGAGATACTTATTCATCTTAAAAGAACAACGGTTGAAATTTTTTAATATTGAAAGAGTATTTTTTTGTTGTATTTCACAATTAAGAAATTTCAAAAAGGATTTAGGGAACATGTATACTATATTGAATAGAAAACATAATTGGAAAGGTAATGCCATTGAAAAAGAAAAAATTGGACATTCATATTTTTAGAGGAATTGAAAACACCATCGTGATCACTTGTTCCATGGCAAGGATCAAAATGAATAGAACATAATTTAAAAGAAAATTGATATCAGATTTGGATTAATAAATAGTATCTTTATATCTATAAGGGAATCAAATCTTCCTTTCTGTGGCTTCTCTCCATTTGCATCTTCATTTTATTATCAGAGTTATGTTAACCTTAATCTTTAAGGTTTACATATTTGTATATTTCCTAAACTATTTTTAAGGGATAGGGGTCAGAATAGTTGTACAAGATTCAATAATTGTACATCTACTTATGATTATATTATCCCTTATATTTTTCTATTTCCCCCTCTCTTAGGTCCCTCTCCCTCTTTCCTACTCTCCCTTCCCTCTTCATTTCCCCATGTCTCTTTCCCTTTCTATCAATCTTGTCCTCTCTACCTATCCTTCTCTATCTTTGTCTTTCTCCCTTTTCCCCCCTCTCACTCCCTCTATCTTTCCCTTCCCTCATTTTTTCCCACCTCTCTCTTTATCCCCCTCTTACTCTCTTTCTCTTTCTCTTCTCTCCCTCTTTCCCACATATATTTTTATCTAGGTACATATGTATTCCTCCTCCTTCTTTCCCCCCTCTCTCCATGTCCTACACCAATCTATGCATCTCCCTCTCCTCCTCTCTGTCTCTCCTCCTCTCATGCTCTATTTCTACCTCATACTCTTTCCCTCTCTTCTAACACTCCATTTCTTTATCTCTTTACCCCTCTCTCACTCTTTGTCTCTCTCCCTCTCCCTGAACTATAATATGTATTCTCTAAACCTTATACTAGTACTTATACCCTAAACCCTATAGTAGTACTTATACCCTAAAACCCTAAACTAGAGAGAGAGAGAGAGAGGAAAAATTTAGGTGGGAAACTTTGGATATCTGATAATTTTGGATATCTGATTCCTTTTACTAGCATTGAAAATGAAAAAGTTTATTCTCTGGGGCTCTACTTGAGAAGCATGTTTTTCTGCAGAGAATCATGGGATTACAATTTTAGTAAGATAAAAATCCACTTTTTCCCCCTTCTTGGTTGGAATTTGTCTATTACCAAAGGTTTTTGCATCACCTTTTTAGTCTCACTATGGGGAGTAGTAGTCGTCAAAATCATAAACAGAAGAGGAAACTCACAAATAAATAGATTGAAGTGCCTAGAGAAATGGATAGGGTTTCCCATCGGAACAAGATACAAGGTATGTTAAATATTAATGAAGATGTGGGCATAGGCCCACCCTTAAATATGGTTTCAAGTGAAGAAGAACATGAATTTGAAATGATTTATGATAATAATATTGAAAATGAGAATGTAGGGATTGAAGATGAAAATGTAGGTTTTGAAATGAACATGTAGATGTGGACAATGGAAGTGTGGACATTGAGAATGACAATCCACTGATTGAATATGAAGGAATTTACAATGATAATGGTACAAAAGAACCAAATCAACATAACACATCTCCAAATTATATGAGAAATAAAGTCCCTTGGGAGGAAGAAAGACAAATTTCAAAATTGAGACCTTCAAGAACAACGAAATGGTTACTTGAAATTGATGAGAACATAATGAGCAATTTCGATAGCAAGAGATTAGAAAGAACCATTCGGTTGTGGGTTTCAAAACTTTTTGATCAATTATTTAACCCTAAGATGTTGGTTGAGCAATGTCAAATGTTTGCACAATTGTTAAAGATGAAGAAGATGAGATGTATACTAGTCAAATTGAAGATTAGTGCGAGCAAAAAAAGGGAGAGGAATGCTATTATTGTGAGAAATACTTTTAGTGCTCTCAATTCCATTGGGAAGAATACCAAGGAAAAAGATAAGAGAGCCGCTAGGAGGTTTATTATGACCTCCTTAGTAAGTCATCATTTGAGAAAGACTCTTTTGATGAGATAAACTTGTGTGGACTTGAATCTAAATCGTAAAAATTTGGATAAAGCACTTGCAATAAGAGAAATACTTGATGATCTTGTTCGACATGATACTTGAGCTTATGGTGGGAGACTTTCATGTTGTGATAAGAAGCTTACCGATGGTGTGAAGGATCAATTTCAACTATTTTGGCAATCTAACTCAAGAGTGTCACCAATTGTGAAGGATGTCTTGAAGTTGAGATTTGGCATTCGAAACCGCACCCTGCATCCCAAACATTATTTGGAAGTGAGTCAAACAATGTTGTTCAAAAAAAATTTTGAGACACATCCAACATTGAAAATATCACAATGAGCTTTTGAAGCTCCAATAATTTTTTTTGTGTGCCTCTTAAGATGTGAAATACTTCTTGAAAATATCATGTGGAGTTTTCAATGCACCGTGAACTATTACAATCCCTTCAATCTAGTTTTCATACTAGTGAAATGTTGGAGGAGTGTGGCGCAAGTGCTCTTACAAAATCATCAAGAGACTTCCTAGATCACTTTTTATGTCCTACAGATGCTGAATGTTTCTTTTAAAGAAAAGATTACTTAAACGACAAGTGCTAAGAGTGTGGTGGACTAGTGAAGTTTGTTGAATGTTTTCATGAGGGCTTCAAATATGATTTTGGAAAGACAATTGTCCACAAAACTTATATATTAAATGATTAAATATACATTGAAAAGTGGAGGTGAAGGCTCTAGATGTGAGTTGGTTACAAAAGAATGTAATGTAGCTGATTTTATTTCAGATTTCAGGAAGAATCTTTTTTACAATTATGCAAGGCATAGTCATAGGTCTTAGTGGTTGGATCAATAATTCAGGATGTGTAAGGAAACTTTCCCAATTGGCACTATTATATCAATTTTTGACTTTGTAGAGAACTATACAATGCAGCCCCAAAACATGTTGCAAGCTCAATGTTACAATTCTATTCAGGTTTCTATTTTTTAGCACATAACATATAGACATTCCCCTGATAGTATAGAAGATGACTAGAAGATAATCAGAGAGTAGCATTTTTATATGAGCGATAATAGATCTCACTAATATGAGTATGCCCAACATTACTTTTAGAATTATTTTGAGTGTGTATGGGAAAATAATATTGCTAAGGATAGACATCTCATTTGGTCAGATAACTACACAAGTCAATTAAAAAATGCTTGTATGTTTTATTGGTTATGTAGAATGCATGTAGAGAGAGTTGTACCTCACATTTTGAGTTTTTTTGAGGCCTATCATGGAAAGGGGGAGCATGATGGAGCAAGTTCGTGTGTAAAGAGAGCTCTAGTTAAGGAGCATCTTCAGATTTTAGGTGCATAACTTCTTGATGCTCATTCTATTGTTGATTGGTGTACTTCAACATTGTCATAGGGAGGACTCTTGATTCAGTGATGTGCATATTCTTTTGGTTGGTTGAGTTGGGCACAATAGGAGAAAGGTTAGATTGTCAAACCATGAAAGATTCTTAAAAAATGCATTCATTTTGAAGCTCAAATGCTAGTAGATGGACTATTTGGACACGAGAATTAGCATGTTATTGTCTGAGGTATCTTTAGTGCGATTGGGATCAGTGTGAGTCATGTGAGTGCATTGATACATGGGTTCTACATTATCTAACTCCTTTATCTGTCATAGTCTCTATAATAAATGATGACATGGATTGTTCACTTGACTATGACGATCTTTCATATGTTCTATAGCTAGGACATATTTTTGCATTGGTTTCACCACAAGGGAATGATGAGAGATTGGACTACTAGTTAGCACATTGTGTAAGAGGAAAGTAGAAACTTGCACAATCGACGATAGATGATGATATGTTCACATATCCAATAGGATCACATGTTGTTGTGGGAACATGGTTATGCACTTATATAATTATAAATAATGGCATTCATATTTTTAATGATAGCGATCTTTTGAGGCTCATATCTTAGATTGTGTGAGAGGTATCATTAAATTGTGAGATGCTACATTACAATTTTTCTAAGGCCTACAATAACCTCTCTCCATTCTGGAAGATTTAAATTTTTTTGAATTTGGCACGCCAATCTCGCTTGATGTCAAAACCTACATTGAGGGTCAGTTGAAAGTTGAACCACTAAGTTTGTTTCAAACTATTTTTTCCAGCACCAAATGGACTACACCATTAGCTTTGGTTGGTTGGGCACACACTAGTGACAACTCCATTTTGACTATTGAGTTACTAGAATGTTTGCAAAAATGCTGGACCAAAGTGTCCCCAAGGTGCACTAAGCACAATTGGGTAGTGATCTTTCAAGGCTTGTATCTTGGACCCTATGAGAGGTATAGAAAAATTTTGAGATGCTAAAAGACTATGTTTCTGAGGCCTACAATAACCTATCTCCATTCTTGGAGATTCAAATTTGTTTGAATTTGGCACACTAATCTTGCTTGATGCCAAAACTTGCAGTGAGGGTCAATTGAAAGTTGCACCACTAGGTTTCTTCCAAACTGTTCATCCTAACACCAAATGGATAGTGCCATTAGCTCTAGTTAGGTAGGTAAACACTAGTGAAAACCACTTTTTGACTACAGAGTCACTAGAACATTCGTGACCATGCTTGACCAAAGTGTCCCCAAGGTGCACTAAGCACCATTGTGTAGTGATCTTTCAAGGCTCATATCTTGAACCCCATGAGAGGTATTAAAAAAATGTGAGATGCTATAGGACCATGTTTCTAAGGCCTACAATAACCTCTCTCCATTCTGGGAGATTCAAAAAAAATTTAATTTGACATGCCAATCTCTCTTAATGCCAAAACTTGCAGTGAGGGTCATTTGAAAGTTGCACCACTGGGTTTCTTCCAAACCATTTGTCTTGGCACCAAATGGACTGCACCATTAGCTCCAATTGGGTGGGTAAATGCTAGTGGAAACTCCATTTTGATCATTGAGTCACTAGAATGTTCACAACCATGCTAGACCAAAGTGTCCCTGAGGTGCACTAAGCATGATTGGGAAACAATCTTTTAAGGCTCGTATCACTGACTTTGTGAGAGGTATCATTAAACTGTAAGATGCTATAGGACCTCATTTCTGAGGCCTACAATAACTTCTCTTCATTTTGGGAGATTCAAATTTGTTTGAATTTGGCACGCCAATCTCTCTTGATGCCAAAACTTGTAGTGAAGGTCAGTTGAAAGTTGCACCACTGTGTTTCTCCCAAACCATTTGTCCTGGCACCAAATGGAATGTTCCATTAGATTCGGTTGGGTGGTTCAATGCTATTGACAACCTTGTTTCAACCACTGAGTCACTAGAAGGTTCATGACCATGTCAGACCAAAGTGTCCCCAAGGTGCACTAAGAAGGATTTGGCAGCAATCTTTCAAGGCTCATATCTCAGACCCCATCAAAGGTATCGATGAATAATGAGATGCTACAAGACCATGTTTCTAAGGCCTACAATAACCTCTCTCTATTCTGGGAGATCCAAATTTATTTTAATTTGGCACGCCAATATCGCTTGATGCCAAAACTTGTAGTGAGGGTCAGTTGAAAGTTGCACCATTGGGTTTCTTCCAAACCATTTGTCCCGACACCAAATGGACTATGTGATTAGGTCTATTTGGGTAGGTAAATTCTAGCAAAAATCTCATTTTGACCACTGAGTCACTAGAATGTTCACGACCATGCCATACCAAAGTGTCCCCAAGGTGCACTAAGCATGATTGTGCAACGATCTTTCAAGGCTTGTATCTAGGATTCCATGAGAAATATTGTCAAACCGTGAAATGCTACAAGACTTTTTTTTTGAGGCCTACAATATCCTCTCTCCATTCTAGGAGATTTTAATTTTTTTGAATTTGGCATGCCAATCTCACTTGATGCCAAAACTTGTAGTGACGGCTAGTTGAAAGTTGAACCACTGGGTTTCTTCCAAATCATTTGTCCTAGCACTGAATGGATTATGCCATTAGCTCTCATTGGGTGGGTAAACACTAGTAACAACTCCATATCGACCACTGAGTCACTAGAACATTGGTGACCATCCCAGACCAAAGTATCCCCAAGGTGCACTAAGAGCGATTGGGCAACAATTTTTCAAGGCTCGTATCTTGGACCCTGTGAGAGGTATCGATGAACTATGAGATGCTACAACATCATTTTTTTGAGGCCTACAATAACCTCTCTCTATTCTAGGAGATTCAAACTTTTTTGAATTTTACACGCCAATCTGGCTTGATGTCAAAACTTGCAATTAGGGTCAGTTGAAAGTTGCACCACTAGGTTGCTTTCAAACCATTCATCCCAACACTGAATGGACTGTGCTATTAGCTCCAATTGGGCAAGTAAATACTAGGGACAACCACATTTTGACCACTAAGTCACTACAACATTTGCAACCATGTTGAACCAAAGTGTCCCCAAGGTGCACAAATCACTATTGGGTAGCGATCTTTCAAGGCTTTTATCTCAGACCTCGTCAAAAGTATCACTGATCTCGAGATGCTATAGGATCATGTTTTTGAGGCCTACAATAACCTCTCTCCATTTTGGGAGATTCACATTTTTTTGAATTTTGAACGTCAGTCTCGCTTGATGCCAAAACTTGCAGTAAGGGTCAGTTGAAAGTTGCACCACTGGGTTTCTTCCAAACCATTCATCCTATCACTGAATGGTTTGTGTCATTAGCTCTTTTTGGGTAGGTAAAAACTAGTGACAACCTCTTTGGAAACCCAAATTTAGTAGAATATTCTTGAACATGCTAGACCAAAGTGTTCCCAAGGTCCACTAAGCACAATTGCGTATGTTGGCAAGCATTTTGGTGTGTCAAGAGGAAAAGTAAGATTTTAAATAGATCTTTTAATTGGTATGTCAAGAGGTGAGCATTCTGATATTTTGTATTGATTGATAATCCTTTGTAAAGGATCATGCATTTTAAGCCATCAAATGGCATTGGGAAGGGATAAATGTACCTAAGGGTCACAAGGGGTGATTAAGTTAATCCTAGGTTAGTTGGATTGATCTAAAGACATATAAGGTCTATAATGGATGTAAAATGGCCAATAGATTCAATAAAATTATTTAAAAGCACTTGAAGTGCTAAAATATGAAATTTGCCTATATTGGCAAAAATAAGCCTATAAGGCTCATATGGGGTTGTAGGTTAATTTGGATTACAAAGGTTATTTTAAACCTTTTTAAAAGTTATAATAAGGGGTATTAGATTCAAGTTGTCGAGTTGACAACATTAGTTGTGAACTTGACAACATCTTTAAATCATACTTTGGTTATGATAGTTGGTTTGGGATTGTTATATAGAGGTTGCAGTCAGGTTTTGAAGGAGTTTTGATTCTTTTTTGTAGGGGATCTACATGACTGAATGGTGGATTTTGAGTTGGGAGTGTAAGGAAGCAAAAATGTAATGTTTTACAAGTAATAAACAAAGATTTTCTTTGCATGTTGTTAACTGTCACATGGAACAGTTAGTGACACAACAAATTAATTTTCTTGACTTGAACATGATTTGGGTTGGGTGGTGAAGTAAATACATTGATTTGATTATTGTTTACATCTTCCATGCATTACTTTCATTCTTTTTATTGTTCTTAAAGAAAAGCAAGTTATTGTTGTTTTGTGACTATGACTGGTTGAAGGGTACAATCAGTGTGTAGGGATTTTAGTCTCCTTAAAGGATTGACTCTCCCACCCACTATGACCAATGTAATTGGTGAGGGAGGTCACTAATGTATTATATCCATGTATTATAATTGTTTTATGCAGGGATATGTGAAGTGATGGTTGAGAGAACACTGATCAATGGATTTTACTAATTGAAGGAGAGCTCATCTTCACACTAGTCATTATGGAAGTTGAATACCCTTTAGAAGAGTTGTTCTTATGATGTAATATGGATATTAGGATCCATAATAGTGTGTTATGCCAACTGGATTGTCTTGGAGAGAGTTACAAAGGTCTTTTTGAGTAGACCCTAGGAATATGACCCTAGAAATAGGCGTTTGGTGGCTAGAGAATTTGGTGATTGGTGAAACCTTATAAACTTGAAAACCTTGTCTTTTGAAACCTTAAGAAATAATTTTTCATGCTTTGAGATGTAGGGACTAAGTGCATATATAAGTTTCTTTGTTATTTGGAGGAAATTAGGCCTAGTTTGTGGGTGCTAGGGTAGTGGATCTGGAATTTTGTTCAAAGGATTCTACCCTGAGTCTTGGGGTGTATTTAAGGAATCCAAATAGGTATCTAGACCAACCATTAGTTTCTTGAGTGGTTTGGAGAATTTTGGATAAAAAGGTTGATTTATGATTGGTGAAGGCTATAAGCCTACAAGGGCTATTGGAGTGGATTGGTGGAAGATGAGTTGACCAAAATTGGTAGATTGGTGGAACATAGTAGATGGACCATACTAAGATGTTATATGGTTTTAGAATCAAGGTAGAAGACCTATTTCAAGTTTTGACAAGATGGAGGCTCTAGGTGCACTGAGAGGCCTACAATGGAGTTGGTGCCAAGAGAATTTGGGATGAGAGATTAGAGGAAGTGAACTTGTTCAAAATATTTGATGTTTTGTTTCTCTAAAGTTAGAGAACTCTATTTTACCCTTGAGTTGAGACTAACTCCTTGAGTAGATTCTAATATGGTTGTAGAATCCTCAAGTTGAGTTGGGTTCCATGAGGGGATAGCAGAGGGCTCTGCATCAGATTTTCTTGGTTGAGAGCATCAGATACACATGAATACAATGTAGCACATAAATTTTGAACTCACTTAAATGATGAATTACACATGTGAACACACATATCACATAAAGCGTACACAAATTTTCTTAAGTCATGAAGCATACATGTAGCACATAGATTATAAAGCATACACATGAATTCACTTAAGTCATGCACATAGCCCATACACATGAATTTAGGTTATGAAGAATGTACTTGAATATACATGAATATACTTGAGGCATAAATCATGCACATCAGTACATACACACAAGCATATTTACATACTAATAATGAATAAATGAACATAGAATTAACAAATTGGGTCGAGTATCAAATTTCATATATATCAAAATGAACAATAATTTTGTACATATTTACAAAATCAACATAACTAGATATTATGTGGCATATGCCATCTCAAAATATGTCATATGACATCTCAAAATCAAAAGTTCAACTACAAATGTTTCTAGGACATCATATTCTACTAGTGGATCATCAAAATACAACCTCTTTGAAGTACTCTTTGGCTCTGATGGATCCTACATTCAAACAAAAAAGTGAAACCCCAAGTTTGATTACTTAATTTATATGGTTTCTACAAATAAAAAATAAAAATTTAAAATCATGGTCAACAATAATAAATAGAATTTAAACTAAAATTGAACTCTCATGTACCTCGGCTCTCTGTCTCCTCATGCAGACATGAGACCTATTGTCACTAGGGATTGCACCCAAGTATGGCTAAGTGTAGAACCTAGCAATCACATGAAACATGGGACTACTCTTAGGCTGTGGGTAACTTATCAAAGAGTAGACCTCCAGATTCAACGTCGGCTTCCCCTTGAATCACCTAAAACTTAAGTGAACTTTGAAGGAAAAGGGTGAGAGAGTGCATAAAATTGAAACTAAAACTAGGTGACTCACCAAACTGAATAGATCCACAAATTGCAAAACACTCACAATGGAATTCAAACATAACCTGAGCATCACAACTTCTCCCTAACTTTGATTTTTCCCTTAGAAATAAAAAGGTGCTAGCTTTAAATGAGAAGGAAAAGTAAATTCCACAAACACAAATACCTTCAAATGCACATAGATTGAGACTTTAGGAAATAAAAGTGCTTATGAGCATCTAAATGAGAAAAATATCAAGTAAAGGACAAACTTTCATCACATTACATGACATAAAATCCACCAAAACAATGCACAAAACTGTAGGAATAAGAAGGACAATTGCTATGAACTATATTGAAAGGAGCCAAATTATAGCTTTCTTTTCCAGAGTTACAAGTGTATGCACCCTAAAATGGTCACCTAGACTTTGGGCCCCCATTCAGCAATATGTCAAATCCCTAAATCAATATTTTCAAATATCAACAATATCAATTATATCAATTTCCTTGATCAAATCATAATCAATTCAATATTTCCTAAGGTTTGAGCCTTATTTAATTTAAAAGAGAAAAAAATAAAAATCTTATTTAATTAAGAGCACATGCTTCCTTTTAATTAATTAAAAATCTCTTTTAATTAAATAATAAAATTACTTTATCCTAAGCCTTTATTTAATTAAAAAGATTTTCCTCCCCTTTTATTTAAATAAAAAATATTCACTTTTCCTCTTATCCTAAGTTGCACAAATAAAGCATTTATTCTTATTTTATAAAAAGAGAAAAAGTACTTTTTGTCTCATATGGACACTAAAGTCAACTCCTATTTTTCTATTGGACGATATTTGTGCACAAGGATCAAGCTTCTTTTTTTCTCCACCGTTGATTAAGTCTTTTGCCTCTTAATCACAATGGTCCATTCCTTTTCACTTCCTATAAAAGAAGAGCTTTGTTCTTCATTTTCATATCTTAGGTTTTTATGCTAATGTTATGCTATAGGTTTTCTAGGTCATTTGGAGCTCTCTGAAGACATTCTTGCATTAAAGCTTTGAAGACATTGTTGTTGCATTTCATTTAGCTTGTTTTCTTACATCATAGTTGCATAATCATGACATTTTTAGTATAGATTTCCTTTATGCAATAGTTTAGTTTCACATAGCTTAATAGAAGGATTTGTAACACTTGTATTTTCCTTTCATAGCATAGCTTGCATCTTTCATTCTCATAAATTAGTTTGCATTACGTTGCATCCATATTGATTTTATTGGAGATATTGGCACTCTTGCCCTTGTCTTTGATTTGGAATCTCTCATTGTGTGGTTGACTAGCAAGGTCATGAGTTTATAGCTCTAGTTGAGAGCAATTTTACAAATCTTGCAACTCCATGCATAAAGAGATATGGATCGATTTGTGAGGGCTCATTCTTGAGTTTTCTTGCATGTAAGGATTCATAGAAGTGTGGTCACATTTTCACCATACATTTTTGGCACCCACCATGGGGCAACCCACTTTTACATGCTGGTTTTTTATTGTTTTTTGGAGCTAACCCTTGTGCAAATTTGTTTGGAGATGGAAAACCCTAGATTTTCAAAGATTTGATCATATCTCCCAAACGGCTTGTCTTTTTTGTCTGAAATTTTTTTTGACAAGTTGGCGACATATCAGAGAAGCTCCAAAAAAAATTTCAAAATTTTTGGACGTTTAGGGTCTGAATTCATATGGTATAAGTCCAATCTTGTTGACAAGGTCAAAAATCAAAATTAAAAAAAGGGTATTTGATGATTAGTATGCATTTATTTTTCACATGGTTCAATGCATGATGTGAGTTGTCATTTAGATTATTTTCTGGTTATTATTGCTCCTAACAATTGATTTTCAAATCTAACTACCTTAGGGTTTGCATAAGTTGGATATACATTGCATATCTTGTTTGCTTGTTTCTTTTCTTGTTCATTTGAAGGTGCTCTTGCTTTCATGGAAAATACTTAAAACAAAGCGTTGGACTTGAGGTACTTTGTTCCATCTCTACAACATTTGGATTTTGAGATTAAAATTGAACCTCTCATGTGTTTGGCTTGAGTGTTTACATGCTTTCATAGAACACATTTCAATTGATGCTCTTAATGGGAAATGAAAGAACATAGATTTGTTTTTACAAGTTTGTGTAAGTGAATGCTTGTGTTTAAACCTTAAATAATTCTTGGTTCCAATATCAAATATCTCATTGATTGATTGAGGGCATGGATTCATTCTTTGTTTACATGGGGAGTTAAATGCACCACTTTGTGGACTCACTCTATGTTTTCTTGGAAAGTTAAATATTCCATTGATTCAACCCTTTTTCATTTGTGAGTAGTATTGATAAGCAACTTTAGAGTACTTTTGATTGATCTTGTTGGCTAAATTGGGTTGTTGGACTTGCTTATCTCTAATCATCCCTCGTTTCCACCCTTTGGATGCAATATCAACATTCATACATAGGGGTGGGGTCTACTTGAAAAGAGCATTAAGTGTTCCAGAAATTTTCCCCCTTTTCATGCTTTATTGATCTCATTAGTTTTTCCATGTGAGGACTCACTTTGAGTTTGTGTGAAGAGTTAAATGTTTCACTTTTGGACTCATTTTGAGTTGGTGTGAAGAGGTAAATGTTCCACTTTTGGACTCACTTTGAGTTGGTGTGAAGAGTTAAATGTTCCACTTTTGGACTCACTTTGAGTTTGTGTGAAGGGTTAAGTGTTCCACTTTTTGGACTCACTTCACATTCTCTTGAAGGGTTAAATGTCCCACTTTTGGACTCACTTCATATTTACTTAAAGAGTTAAGTATTCCACCTTTAGTGCTTTAAATACTTTTGATAGTGAATTACTTAATTTTATTTTTAGAAGGCCTGCTTGGGGACACACCACCTCAAGGGATGACCTTAACTCCCATGTTCCGACGGAGTATAAATAGCAGGTGATGAATCAAAAGGCACCTCTCTTGGGAATTGAGTTTGATATCACTCTTGGCTAAGCCTCAAATAACTTTATACCTTTGAGAAGTGAAGGAGGAGCTTTGGGTTACCATCTCCACCCGGCTGTGTGATTTCAGATTCTTCTCATCTATAGATTTGGGCCTCATGTACCTTGTGTATATCGAGGACTCCTTAGAAAAGCTATGTATATCCTTGTAGATAAGTTGATAGGGTGTTTTTGTGTTCTAAGTGCCTACTAAAACATTCTCAAGAACATACACAAGTAGAATCCCTAAGGAGTAGAAAATACTAAGTCACTATTCTTGTTCATGCACAAGGTTGCTTTGTCCCTTTCCCATTGCTTGAATACTATTTTCTTGAACTCCTTGATTGTTGTCTTATGTGCCTGATCAATGATAAAAATCTATTGATATACTTTCTTAACTCTTTGCAACTTGCTTGGTTTTCTACCTTGCTGTCAGAGACTTGTTTTGATTACAAATTCTTGGTTTTTGTCTTCTAAGGGAAATTTCAATTGGTTCACAAGGTTGTCTTAGAAATAATTTTCCAAGTTAGAAAGCTATTCTTAGTGAAAATTTTATCTTTAAGATTGTTGATTACACCCTTGGAAAATTTTGGTCCTCTTATTGTCCAAATCATTTTTCATCTATCTCAATTTCAATTGAATTTTGGCCTAGTCCAACCTCCTGATTCAAAAGTACAAGGATATTCATCCTTTGATTTAAAGCACCTCTTTGATAGTGTTGGTAAAGCCCTTTTATTTTCTATCTTTTCATTTTTCTCTTTGGACAATAGAGAATCTTAATTATCCTAAGTTGGCATTGACACTTTGAGAGATTGACTTATCACCTAGAGTTTCTTTCTTTCATATCATTTACAACAAGATACCAAGTTAGTCAAAGGAAACAACCTCTAGTTGTCAGATCCTAGGTGCTATCATGTTGCTCAACATCTTAATGAATGTTATGGTATCAATTCCATAAGATGAATCTTAGTCTTCTTCTTTCTTCTCCATTTCCCATGTTCTTCTGAAGTCTTCTATTCCCTTGGGAAATTCTTCTTCTTCTTCTTCTTGATTCTTTTCCTCTTATTATCTAGTCTACTTTCTTCTATTCATTTATTCATTTCTTCTACACTTGATTCCTCCTCTTCTAGAACCATGAATTCAAACTACCTTGCCATGGAACCTCTCTTGAGAATGGATGATCTTCAACTCATTTCTCAATTTGAAGAATTTTGTTCCTCCAATGGTTCTTCTAAATATGGCATGGGTGATAAACTTATGGAAAAAATAAAGGAAAAGATGATTAAATCAGATGCCTTTGCTAGGATCATAGACATGATCATATCACAACTTCCTTCTTCTAAACATTCTTCATCATCTAAGTTTTCTCATTCTTCCTCATCTTCCAAATCTTACCATAACTCTTCTAAACATTATTCAAATCCCTCATTATCCAAGTCTTCTTCTTCCACTAAGTCTTCAATTTCTTCTTTTTCATGATCTTGTTCTTCTTCTACTTCTCCCAAGAGTCTTACTTCTCTTCAGAAGACATACCATAAAGAGCAACGTGATAGTCCTTGTGATGTCTCTTCCACAAAGAGTGACACACCTACCTTTGATGACTATGATGACTATGAAGATGGACAATGTAGTGATGTCCATGAAACTTCTATTCCTAAGCATCATCCTCATGGTACACTTGTGATTTCTAAGGGGGAGTCATATTGGGTATACTATGATGGTGATCCATATGACTCTAAATTTGAAGAATTTTTTGATGATTTTTGTGAACAATACAATATTCCTACTAAGGAAGAGAAAATCTACTGTGCCGATTTCAAACATCAAAAGAATCTCTCCTCTAAAAGTTCTCATGCTGAAAATAAAGGTTGCGCTCTCAAGCAAAATCATATTAATGTTGAACCTTTGTCTTGTGATGGTTCCCTTCCATCCTATACTTCCTCCAATACCCACACACTTCCTAAAGCTTCTAAGTCTTTCAAATATTTCATAAATCCTTCATCCAACAAAGATCCTAATGCTTTCCATGTGGTTCCCTATAGTTACTCTCAAGAGCCACCTCTTAAAGATACTCAAGCTAACCTTCACTTGGCTGCAAATACTTTCAATAATGCTAAACCTAAAGAGCCTAAGCCTTTAAATGCTATAATGCCTATTTCAGCTAATCTTTCAACATCTCCTCCAAAGTCTTCCATACAATTCCAACATGCTTCCTTGTTCGTAGAAGTGGCTCCATGTCAAGAGGACTCTAAAAATGATAAAAAAAAGAATACAAATAAAGATCAAGATCAGGAACTCTCCATATCATCCAATTCTCTTCATGATGTCTCTTATCCATTTCATGGTTCTTTTGATCCCTTATGCCCTTTCTCATTCATTCCACCATGTCTTAAGTCTTATCCTAAGCAAGATCAAGCTACTACTTACACTGTTGATCTTATTGATAAAAAAAATAACCTTACTACACTTGCACTTTCCAAAGATGATACTTCCATTAAGGTTATTGAAAATGGGGTTGTTACTTCTGATCTTAAGCCTATTGAAAATCAAGAGAAAGTTGATACGCTTATGCTACCCAATGATCCTTGTCAAGATCAAAGTCTTCCATCTTCTTGTTCTACCACTCCATGTTCACTTCTACTTTCTACTCTTCCTAAGTCTTCACAAGCTTTGAATGATCGTATCAAAGAAGTTTCTCCTATTCAAAATGTGCACGATCCTATTGAAAATCCTAATGCTCACTCTAAAGATGCTGATATCCTTGGTTGTCATATAGATGCTGATGAACTTATTGATTATCCTTTTGCATCTTCCACTTCCATCCTTGGACCTTTTCCACCGCTACTAAGGGCTTCATGTCTTCCTTCCATCTTGGATCCTTATGTCCCTTCACTTTCCCCTCTTAATTCTCCTAATTCATCATCTATTTTGGGTCCTTACATCCCTCCATCTCCTATCTTTCCTCAAGATCAACATAGATGCATACCCTTGAATCCTTTTCATCCACCCACCCATCTAAACCAGTCATATTCTCCTCCTTCTTCCACAAGTCCCAAGTCTTTTGGAAGCAACTTGAATGGTCAATACAAGAAAAAAAAAGAAATATTAAAATCCATCAAAAAAAGAAGATCACCATGTCTCCTCTAATCGACATGGGTGCATAAAGTCAAAAGAGATATCTAAGAAGAAAAATACAAGACAAGTATGGGTTCCAAAATCCATCATTGAAGATATTCTCTCTAAATCATCAAAAAATAATGAAAAACCTAAGGCTATATGGATTCCAAAATCTCTCTTGAAAGAGTATGATGTTGAACAAAAAGTGAAGTTGACATTCAAGCTTCCAAAGGCTTCCACTTCATCTTCTTCCAAAAATGATTTTCAATTCCATGTGCCTGAACTGCAACCTCTGCTAAACATTCGCCATATTCCTTCTCGTATTCCTTCATTCACATTTCCTCCATCCTCTCGCCACCCTTCAAGGTGTGTATTGACATTGATCTTACCTTCCTTTCCATCTACCATTTCACAATCCTTCCATTCATTATCCTTCTACCTTCTATCCTTTTTCCTCATTTTCCTATTCCTTTTATCTTCCAACCTCACTTGCTTTACATAAAACCTTATCCTCCATTTTTCTCTTCCATCTTCCTTTCCCTATCAGCATCTTTGAGCATATCATTTTGGATCCTTGGCATATCATGGTTTATCCTTTCAAGGAGCACTATCTAAAAATCTTGCCTTCTTCCAAAAAATAAAAAAATTCAAAAAATAGAAAAAATTCAAAAAAAAATATATATATATATATAAAAATGAAAAAAATAAAAAAATAAAAAATGTGCCATGGTGAAAACTTGGAAACAGGCACCTTGGTAGCAAAAGTTAAGAGAAATAAATTCGTCCTCTGGTGAAAACCACTCCCTTGTGGCACCTTAGATAAGTACCATGATGAAAACCTAGCAATCAGGCATCATGCGTAGTTCTTCTACATTTTTCATCCATTCCATCTTCTCTCTTTGATCTTGACAAGGTTGAACTATACAAAAACAATTGGCTATCTTGTGAGCTATCTTATGATGATTTTGTTTTCATTCTTTTCATGTTTAGCCTTCACTTTCATTTTCCTTCATTCATTCTAGCCTTTTGCTATCCTTTTCGCCCTTGGTCTTGATCTAATAAAAATAGTAAAATACAATGCTATGAAGCCTCTTGACATGTCTACTCCTTTGGACTGCATCCTTTCCTTCTTTTGCAGTGCACTTTTGTGACTTATCCTATGCTGGCCTTTCATTGCTTGTCCAAATGTGCTTTACATGATAATTTTTTCCCTAGCTTGGGTACTCTTAAGGAGTTTGACCTTGAGGATTTCTTCCCTTCATTCTCCTTCATTCTCTTAGCTTCCACCAGCTTGCTAATCCATCTTGTCCTCCACATTGCTAGACATTGGGACTACACGATGTGATCTTGCTTAAAGAGCTTGATGCCCATTCTGTCTTGGGGCATCCTTTGTACAAATTTTATGATCTTGAAAAAATACCAAAAAAATTCATATATGATTCTGAAAAAAGCTCCAAAAAATAATATATTGTCAAAAATTCTAAAAATCATAAAAAGTCTTAAAAAAACATAAAAAAATCAAAAAATGCACAAATTCAAAAAAATAGAAAAGGAACCTTGGTAGAAAAAATACAAAAAAATTGAAAAAAAATTAAAATGAAAAATGATTTCCAAGTGGTGAAAACCTGGAAATAGGCACTACTTGAGGCCTTTGCACCCTTGTCTTTTAGCATGCGCTCTCGACACTGAGCCTTTCTCCATCATGCCTTGACCTTATTTGACTTGGTCTAAAATTGGTCTTTGTCTTTGTCTAGGGGGCATACCTATTAGCATAGGTCCTTTAGGTGCATTTGTCTCTTGGGGCATTTCACAACAGGTGTTTTTCAACGCCACCCCAAAGAGTGTTTTTCAATACTACCCTTGCGTCGAGTGTTTCTTAACACTTATCAGATGTCTTACCCAACAGTCTAGTATGATGCGACATTGATCATTTGCAAATATGATACTCAAAGTTTGACTCTATGACCAACACACACGCACTTAGACAATCAATTCGCTTGAGATATGTTGACTTTATTTTTCTTTGTGTGTTGTCTATGAGGATTTTTTTGATGAGTGGTCTCTCCCTGAGAAGTTTTCAATGATGCATAGCTAGAAGACTGAGGGTATGAGAACATTTTTTCTTTCTTTATCTGCTTATGGGTATATTTTGTTGATCCTAATTGTCATGAGCATTTATGCTAGTCTTACTTGACACTATGGATTGACAAGGTATTATCCTTGACTGTTTTGTGAGTGCATGCTTCTAGTTATCCTGACTTTCATGTGTCTTGATACAAGCATAATCTCACCATATCAAACTTAGGTAATCTCACTGCATTAGTCATCTTGACCTCCATGTCTTGGATGCCTAGGTGGGATTTCCACATTTCTATCTGACAAAGATCATATTCATATCCACATAGTTATGCTAGTGTGCATTATATGATCTTATGACACTACCAATAAAGCTTGATGATGATAATTAGATGTCTATAGGCATTGTGACCTTGCAAGTCAACCACTTTCATAGTAGCTCGCATTCTTAGGTTCATCATAGTTAAGTTTTTGCATCTTGCATATGGAGAGAGCTCTCATTTTTATCATTTACAGACTAGTTGGTCAACTGTGCTCATTTTATGATTCTTCTTGATCATATCTTTCATTTCTGATCTTTCATATCACATCATTTTCTATCCATTTTCAGACTCGAAATTGAAATCTCAGTCATGTTTTCAAGTTTTCTCATTCTTCTACGTAGTTGACTGGCCTTTTGAGGCATAATTCTTTGATCTTTGATGGAATTTCTTCCTTTCCATGTCTTCCAAACTTCTAGTCTTTCATTCACCCCTTTCGCTTCCTCTCTCTAAGGTTTGACTTAATCTTTATCTTATATCTTTTTCAGTCAAACCTCATCAACCTAGGGCATATCTTCACTATTTGATAGTTATCTTATCATGCTGCATCCTTTGATTATGATTTATTGTGACTTGATCAGGTTTATCAATTTGTTGTTCTCCTCTATCTGATTTCAATTTTGATTTCGAGGGGGCAGTACCTATCAGCTTTAATCTTTGATTCAGCTTCATTCAGCTCAGCTTGAGATTCTTATTTTGAGACTTGATTATTGCCTAGCATCGATGAAAATAGTTTTTTCTAAGGCTTGATTTGCACCTAGCAGCGACGGTGTTGGTCTTGTCTTTTGCTTATCTTTGTCCTGATGTGTTCCCAAAATGAACACACATCTGGGTTGTTTTGTGATCCCAAATTGATCTCACATTTCAATTCTTCTTTGACTGCATGTGATCCCAAATCGATCTCACATTAGTCAAAGAGGGGAAAATGTATGCACCCTAAAATGGTCGCCTAGACTTTGGGCCCCCATTCAACAATTTGTCAAATCCTTGAATCAATATTTTCAAATATCAACAATATCAATTATATCAATTTCCTTGATCAAATCATAATCAATTCAATATTTCCTAAGGTTTGAGCCTTATTTAATTTAAAAGAGAAAAAAATAAAAATCTTATTTAATTAAGAGAACATACTTCCTTTTAATTAATTAAAAATCCCTTTTAATTAAATAATAAAATCACTTTATCCTAAGCCTTTATTTAATTAAAAGGAATTTCCTCTTCTTTTATTTAAATAAAAAATCTCCACTTTTCCTCTTATCCTAAGTTGCACAAATAAAGCATTTATTCTTATTTTATAAAAAGAGAAAAAGTACTTTTTGTCTCATATGGACACTAAAGTCAACTCCTATTTTTCTATTGGAGGATATTTGTGCACAAGGATCAAGCTTCTATTTTTCTCCACTGTTGATTAAGTCTTTTGGCTCTTAATCACAATGGTCCATTCCTTTTCACTTCCTATAAAAGAAGAGCTCTCTTCTTCATTTTCATATCTTAGATTTTTATGCTAATGTTATGTTGCAAGTTTTCTAGGTCATTTGGAGCTCTTTGAAGACATTCTTGCATTCAAGCTTTGAAGACATTGTTGTTGCATTTCATTTAGCTTGTTTTCTTACATCATAGTTTCATAATCATGACATTTTTAGTATAGATTTCCTTTATGCAATAGATTAGCTTCACATAGCTTAATAGGAGGATTTGTAACACTTGTATTTTCCTTTCATAGCATAGCTTGCATCTTTCATTCTCATAGATTAGTTTGCATTACATTGCATCCATATTGATTTCATTGGAGATATTGGCACTCTTACCCTTGTCTTTGATTTGAAATCTCTCATTGTGCGGTTGACTAGCAAGGTCATGAGTTTATAGCTCTAGCTGAGAGCAATTTTACAAATCTTGCAACTCCATGCATAGAGATCTATGGATCGATTTGTGAGGGCTCATTCTTGAGTTTTCTTGCATGTAAGGATTCATAGAAGTGTGGTCACATTTTCACCATACAACAAGCATTCATCTACAAGAAAGAGAGATAGAAGAACTTTTTTCATCACCAAAGTGAGAAGTATATGAAGAAAAACCCAGGAATCTGCATGAAACTCTCAATCTCCTAAAAATGGAAAACCCTCCAAATAGGCCCATAAAGATGTCTCATAAACTCGGATGTCAGATTCCTAGATTTGAAGGGGTCAGGGGAAAAGTGAAAATCTTAAAAAAGATAAGCCATTAAAGTCTACCCTATCCCCTAATCATGTTTTGGTGGATAATATTTAAACAAGATGATTTATAAAACATCACTTGTCAAATATGTTACAATATAAAATATGCATGATTTTACATTAAATGTCCCATTTTAATAATGGCCCCTAATAAAATATTTTACAATAATAACACCTAAGTGTTTAGGGGTCACTTTATCCATTCATAAAAAAAACATCTAGGACTTAAGGGTATAAGACTACATCTCCAATTTTTCCTTTAAAAAAAAAGACCCTTTTTTGAAAATATTCTTCAAATTTTTAATAAAAGTCTATTTTCTTTTAATTCCCCCTTTTCTTAGGCAATATTTTAAAAAATCCTTTAAACAATATTCCTTTAGCATATACCCTACTTTAAGTTTATAAAATAAACATTCCCAAAAAATAAACCACTTTTTAATATGTTTAGAAACATACTAAAATCTTCTTTCCTTGCTTTTAAACTTCTCTCACTTTGCAAAATCACGTGCCTTAAGGAAAATTCATATGGGAAAGGATATTTTGGATTGGAAACTTACCATTTTCCATGGCTTTTCATGGATTACCATTCGAAAGTGCTATGTAAGCCAAGGGTAAGTTATTTCAACTTCATTTTTATTGCAATGTTTTCAGTTTGCTATTTTGAACTTTGCATCATGGCTGTTCCTTCTTCATTTCTTTCATTTCTTTGGAAGCATTATTTGCTGGTTTTTCCTTCATATTATGGACATGATCAAGCTTGATATTTTTTGATCATTGAGGGCATCATATAGCTACTCTTTTGATGATTATGTATTGCAGATTTTTGTCTATGTAGATGCTGATTTTGTACCATTGTTGTACAATTTTTCTTGAGAGATACACATTTAAATGTATGATATTTTCTGATTTGATTCTTCAAAATACCAATTTATGAGATGTGCATACAAATTAGGACTTTGATTTTGTTGATATTCATATGCAAATGCTGCTTTGTTTAAGATATATGCAAGTTTTTGTATTGCTTCATTTCCTTCTGTAGCAATCATTTGTTTCTCTCTATCATTGAATTAATGAAGATGATCATCTCACACTTCTCATTGTGAGGTTCATCTCTAGATAATAGCCTCTTTCATTTTCATGTATGACCACTGCATCTCATGGATGCCACTAATACATCATGAATCGCTGGAAGGTTTCATGGCACAAGGTCATGTCCCTTCTACAGTTATTTCTTTATTTCTTAGCTCAATTATAGTAGACTGAAAGGTTTCATATCCAAGAAAATATGTCCTCTTCATAGTCTAATTTTCCTTGCTTCTTGCACATGATACAAACAAGTTAGTAAAAATATGCTACTTTTCTTCCTCCTTTAGCATCCTTCTGAGTGTGCACATGTCTAGACCATGGTTCCCTTCTAGTGATGAATGGTTAATTATGTTCATGCATGATATTAAATGTAGATAGGTAATAGGATATCATGCATTTCTTAGATCCCTTGGATCTAACCCCATTTATTTTCCTCTTGCAGGTTCTAGATCAAGTAGGAGCACACTGGATTCACACCCTAGTTATCCTTCCATCATTTCTTCAGGAAATGTTCGGTACCCTATTTTTTATGTTCATTACTCATGTATGTTTGTATTCAACTTTATCTTTCTAGGAGTTGGCTATGCCCATGACCTATGTGAGCCTAGATAAATGATCTTTCTAGTTCTTTATTTCATACAATACATTCAGATATTGGCACATATACATGTAATCTCTAGATGCAGAATTTCATTTTCTTTTACATGTATCTTATCATGAATGAACACAAACTTAAATAAGATCATTTAATAAATCAAACTAGGGTATTGTAGCCTCACTAGTAACTAGGCCTCCAAAGATGAGTAAAATACTGATAACATTTTGGTGACCTCTATTGAGTGCTTGCCTGCTAAGCATCCTGACTAGTTGACTTGTAATCCATTGGGTAGAGTCTTATAAGCCTCAAAACTGAACTTAGTCTCATCAAACAATCCTTCTTGCTAACAAAATGACTAACTACTGGAGATAACTTCTCTGGTTTATTGCTACTCAAACCAAACCCCAAAACTAAACTGAAAGTAAATTGAAAGAAACACAGGAAGCCAACTTCTGCCAAGGCACTTAGGAAACACAAAATTGAAAATGCCTATCCTACCCTACTCTAACTAGTCTTAGCAAACTAGTTAAACAAATCCATTAACTGGATTGTTGAAATAACTTCCCATTCTCCTTAGGGTATTACACTTTGCATATTTGATGCTAACAAAGAGAATATGGAACACAAAAATCAACTGAACTGCCTAGCATATCAACTTTTGAATTTGGTAGACCAAACTACTAACCTTGATCATTCCATGGGTGCAATCCTCCTAGGGAGGCTAATAAGACTAAGTAAGCTCCTAGTCACCAAGAAATGGACCTCTAACATCACCCTCCATTGAATCTTTGAAAATGGATATCCTGTTTGACACCATCTCAGCTAGATATCTAATAGGACACCCCTTTGAGAGTATGAAACTAGGTCTCTATTGCTTAGTGTGCATCTCATTAATATCTTTATCATGCTAATCAAAATTATGCCCCTCCATGATAGTTTGCCATACCATTTCTTCTTCTGCAGTTAGAGATTCATCCTCTTCATTAGTTGGAACATCCAATAGCTCATCAAAGCTATCCAACTGTCTCGGGTCCTTAACAATAACTAGCCCCTCCTCATGGTCCATTAAACAAAATTCATGAGATTTATCCACCACTTTATTACAAATAGGCACTGTCACTAATTCTACAGCTGGAACAACATTAACTTCCTAAAATACAAACTCTTTCTCAAGAACATGCAAGTTATTATCCTTTTCTGGAGAATGAGGAACATCAACAAGAGTGGAGCAGAAAACATCAATTATCAAATCAAAATCATCTTGTTGTTCTAAGTTAGCAACAATTGTATCTTTCTTCTTATCATAATCAGAGGGCTCAACTAGTAAATCTTGCACTACTTCATCCTGCTCAATATAAGAAGGCATCTCCTCAAACAAATCAGTTAGGTTTTCTTCTTCATTTGCTTCCTAATCCTTATCTAGTTTCTCTAATTCATCAACATGTAGCAATTCTACTTGTTCCTCATGATCATCATGAAAAAGTACACCTAAAAGACAAGAATCATCTTCTTTTTGGTGGCCTAAAATGCCATGAGTTGTAGGGGGCTCTTTAGGAATTGGCTCATAGGGATTTATTTGTTGTAGTATGGGCTCATTCTCACTTAGGAAGTTAATCAGTTTAGGTGTCTCTTCTATAGGAATAGGATGGAGTAGCTAAGAGACTAAGATAGGGTCATGAATAGGCTCTAAAAATGCATGGAGATTAGGCTCCTATTGACTAAGATTCTAAACTGAAAGAGAAATCCTAAAGCTTAGAATTTTAATAGAAGTGCTAGTGGACTTACTAGGCAAGAAACTTGGGATTTGTACCTTGTGAGTCTCTTATCTAGTCTGCAAAGCTTCTAGGTTCTCTTCAGAAGCATGGGGTATCTCCTTCTAGATCTCCTTCTTAAAAAGAGTTGGCATCTTGTAACCTAGATACATAGTCCATGAGAGTCTCCAAGACTGCATTAAGTTTCCATTGCCTTCTAGTGGATCTGGTGAGCTTTCTTGTATTGGGGTAGCAGTGACCTCCTGATCTCCTTGACTTGGTGCTTGTGCCAATAGATTCTTCACCAACTGATCCTTTTCTTCTAACTCCTTTGAGAGATTCTTCTCAGTTTTTGTAGCTGAAAGATGAATGAAGCTTATTAATTCTTGATGATCTTCAAGACTTTTCTCATAGGCCTTTTCTTGCTAGTTCTTCTCTTCAAGGATCTTCTCATGTATTACCATCTGGATTTCTAACTTTCTTGAAAACTCTTCTTTCTGAGTCACCATCTCCATATACTTCCTTGAGAGCTCCTCCTCCTGAGACTTCACCTCTGCATAATCTTTCATGAAAGAGCTCATTTCCTCCCAAAAAACTACCAACCAGTCATTGGAGCTTAAATATGAATTGGTGTTGGGTTGATTCTGAAGATTGTAATGGTTATCTTCATAGGGTGGTTGATAGGAATACTGCCAAGATGCTTGATGTTGGGTGGGAGGGTATGGTAGTGCATGCTAGTAATTATTGTTTGTGGGCCATTTTGGTTATATGTTGTTGCTTGGTCATCTTGATATGGAATGAATGCTGACACATGGGTGGCTTTCTCATGATATGGGGGTGATAGGGTGAATATGCATTATGGATTGACATGCTTACTCATCAAATAAGTTGGTAAAAAGATATTTTTTGAAACTTATCAGCACTTGAACTTCTTACACCAGTAGATTTTTCTTAGATTTTCCATGGTGTTTGAAACAAAATTCCTCTTAAAGGTTGATTGCACTAAGGATCACACCAAAAATCTCAGTGAATGATGAGAAACAAATTAGTCCAACTGGGCATGCCAAAAAATGTTATCACTAGAGATTGCACCCAAGTATGGCTAAGTGTAAAACCTAGCAATCTCGTGAAACATGGGACTACTCTTAGGCTATGGGTAACTTACCATAGAGTAGACCTCCAGATTTAGGGCCGACTTCCCCTTGAATCACCTAAAATTTAACTAAACTTTGAAGGAAAAGGGTGAGAGAGTGCATAAAATTGAAACTAAAACTAGGTGATTCACCAAACTGAATAGATCCACAAATTGCAAAACACTCACAATGGAATTCAAACATACCCTGAGCATCACAACTTCTCCCTAACTTTGATTTTTCCCTTAGAAATAACAAGGTGATGGCTGTAAATGAGAAGGAAAAGTAAATTCCACAAACCCAAATACCTTCAAATGCACATAGATTGAGACTTTAAGAAATAAAAGTGCTTATGAGCATCTAAATGAACAAAATATCAAGTAAAGGACTAACTTTCATCACATTACATGACATAAAATCCACCAAAACAACTCACAAAACTGTAGGAAAAAAAAGGACAATTGCTATGAACTATATTGAAAGGAGCCAAATTACAGCTTGCTTTTTCAGAGCTACAAGCATTCATATCCAAGAAAGAGAGAATGAAGAACTTTTTCCATCACCGAAGTGAGAAGTATATGAAGAAAAACCCAAGAATCTGCATGAAACTCTCAATCTCCTAAAAATGGAAAACCCTCCAAATAGGCCCATAAAGAAGCCTCATAAACTCGGATGCCAGATTCCTGGATTTGTAGGGGTAAGGGGAAAAGTGAAAATCCTAAAAAAGATAAGCCATTAAAGTCTACCCTATGCCCTAATCATGCTTTGGTCGATAATATTTGAACAAGATGATTTATAAAACATCACTTGTCAAATATTTTACAATATAAAATATGCATGATTTTACATTAAATGTCCCATTTTAATAATGGCCACTAATAAAATATTTTACAATAATAACACCTAAGTGTTTAGGGGTCAAATTATCCATTCAGAAAAAAAACATCTAGGACTTAGGGGTATAAGACTACATCTCCAATTTTATTTTTTTAAAAAGACCCTTTTTTGAAAATATTCTTCAAATTTTTAATAGAAGTCTATTTTCTTTTAATTCCCCCTTTTCTTAGGCAATATTTTAAAAAAACCTTTAAATAGTATGCCTTTAGCATAAACCCCGCTTTATGTTTATAAAATAAACATTCCCCAAAAAAAAACCACTTTTTAATATGTTTAGAAACATACTAAAATCTTATTTCCTTGCTTTTAAACTTCTCTCCCTTTGCAAAATCATGAGCCTTAAGGGAAATTCGTGTGGGAAAGGATATTTTGGATTGGAAACTTTCCATTTTCCTTAGCTTTTCATGCATTACCATTCGAAAGTGCTATGTAAGCCAAGGGTAAGTTATTTCAACTTCATTTTTATTGCAAAGTTTTTAGTTTGCTGTTTTGAACTTTGTATCATGGCTTCTCCTTCTTCATTTCTTTCAATTTTTTTGGAAGCATTATTTGTTGGTTTTTCCTTCATATCATGGGCATGATCAAGCTTGATATTTTTTGATCATTGACGGCATCATATAGTTGTTCTTTTGATGATTATGTATTGCAAATTTTTGTCTATGTAGATGATGATTTTGTACCACTATTATACCATTTTCCTTGAGAGATACACATGTAAATGTATGATATTTTCTGCTTTCATTCTTCAAAATACCAATTTCTGAGATGTGCATACAAATTAGGACTTTGATTTTGTTGATATTCATATGCAAATGCTGCTTTGTTTAAGATATATGAAGATTTTTTTATTGCTTCATTTCCTCCTATAGAAATCATTTGTTTCTCTCTATCATTGAAACAATGAAGATGATCATCTCACACTTCTCAGTGTGAGGTTGGTCTCTATATAATAGCCTCTTTCATTTTCATGTATGAGCACTGCATCTCATGGATTCCACTAATGCATCATGAATCACTGGAAGGTTTCATGGCACAAGGTCATGTCCCTTCTACAATTATTTCTTTATTTCTTAGCTCAATTATAGTAGACTGAAATGTTTCATATCCAAGAAAATATGTCCTTTTCATGTCTAATTTTCCTCAATGTCTTCACATGATACAAAGAAGTTAGTAAAAATATGGTACTTTTCTTCCTCCTGTTGAATCCTTCTGATTGTGCATATGTCTAGAGCATGGTTCCCTTCTTGTGATGAATGGTTAATTATGTTCATGCATGACTATAAATTTAGATAGGTAATAGGATATCATGCATTTCTTAGATCCCTTTGATCTAACCACATTTATTTTCCTTGTGCAGGTTCTAGATCAAGTAGGAGCACATTGGATTCACACCCTGATTATCCTTCCATCCTTTCTTTAGGAAATGTTTGGTACCCTATTGTTTATGTTCATTACTCATGTATCTTTGTATTCAACTTTATTTTTCTAGGAGTTGGCTATGCTCATGGCCTCTGTGAGCCTAGATAAATGATCTTTCTAGTTCTTTCCTTTGTACAGTACATTTAGATATTGGCACATATACATGTAATCTCTAGATGCAGAAGTTCATTTTCTTTTACATGTATCTGATCATGAATGAACACAAACTTAAATAAGATAATCTAATAACTCAAACTAGGGTATTGTAGCCTCACTAGTAACTAGGCCTCCAAAGATGAGTAAAATACTGATAACAAGACCTAATATATTTCCTTGGTAGTGAAGGAACAATGCCACCAATGTTGACTCTGACCTATATATGTTTTTGAACATGAGATTGATCTATGAGTTATACTATTTAATGTTAAATCCTTGGTAGAAAATATATGTTTACAAAATGTATCATCTTAAAATGGAAGCACTTCCATGATAAGAATGTTTAGCCCTCCAAGTGAGTGTTATGGGGTCATGTTAAGCACCTTGATTAGGTCTTTGCATATATCTGGCTTTCTCCCCCCATTCTACTTCTCTTTCCACCTATTTTTACTTTATTTCTACATTTCCTAGCACTTTGTTTTGAGGTCCTGATGTTTTTAACCTCGAGGTCAAAGATGATCTTGATGCTGACCTAGGTCAGAGCCAACCTTGACCCTGACTTAGAGGGGGTCTACCTCATCCTTGACCCAGATTTCAAATTTTAGGTTCCCATGATTTCCAAATATCAGGTTTTAGAAATATTTATTTTCCCACTTCTGTGTTGGCCATTTCAGGTTTTGGAATGGTAAATCCTTAAATTGCATTTAATTTGGGTCCATTTCTAGGGGTTAAGGTTAATTGGGATTTAATTCCTCAATGTCGGCCTTCTCTGGAGGTTTGTGCCCTAGATCTCTATAAAAGGAAGCCTTCCTCTCTCATTTTCTTCATCTTAAAAATCAAGTCCTCATATCTCATATTTTCTCAAGCTCTCAAGTGCAAGCAAGAAATAAGGAGAAGAAAAGAAAGAGAGCATTCATTCATCTTCAATCCTAACCATCCATTCAAGTATTCAAGCATTCATCAAGAAGATCCATTGTTAGCCATTGAAGGATTCAATCTCTTTGGAGCCCCCTTGAATATTTCTCCATCCACATTCATCCAAGCCTCCTCATATGCAAAGATCCAATCAAGAGTGGTGTTGAAGATCAAATGCCATTGATTTGAGACATCCTACATTCATTCTACATCCATTGGAGCATCCTTACTTGTGGATTCAAGGATTCAAATCCTCTACAAGGACTTCAACATAAGCAAGGTGAATTGTTTCATTTAATTTGTTTATGCACATTACAATTTCAAGGTTAATTCCTAAATTGGGGTTTGACCAAGGTAAACCCCCCATCCAAACAACAAAAACCTTCTTTTTCTTGTAGGTACAGGTGCAGAACTACGGATCTGATCTTGGATTTGGATACCCTTTTCGACAAACTTCCGAGATTTGTGAACAAAGTCAAGGATGACCTTCAAAATCTCAAAGTAGTCTTTGACCTTTTATCGGGGTCAAAGACTACCTATTGTCGGAAAGATAAAATTTTTATGGGTTTTCTTCGTCTCAGCATTTCTAGTCTGAAACAGGTTACAGAATTGCCCAAAACTACACACAGACATCAGAAATCAGCATTTTCAATATTTTCCCTATTTTGAGGTTAGTATTTGCCTTTCAATTATTTCAGATTTCAAGCATAGACTATTCATATTGAAATATAAGGTTTTTCCTCTTCATTCATATTCTCTAGAGATTGATTCAATTGTGCATTAACCTTTTGGCTGATCAATTTGGATCTCTCCTTTGGGAATTTGGATCTCTCCTTTGGGAATTTGGGTTTAGAAGTAGATCTCATATTTCCCCCATTCATTTTGGCATGAACACTATTTCATCCTATTCATTTTGGTGAACCCGACTAGCTTACTCTCTTTCTTTTTGGTGTTAGATATCTCTTTATATAATCTTGTTGGTATTAGATTTATCTTTTATGTTAAATCTTGCATGCTAATTAGATTTCAAAAATACAAAAAAATTGCAAAATTTCTTTCAAAATACAAAAAAAATTCATGCTTTCTTAGTTTAGTTCATTTGCATTGCATTGGTTTATGAGCTTTACTACTACTTTTCCTACTTATAACATTCTGGTTAGAAGAAGTTATAGACTCATGGGTGCCTTTGATCTTGAATCTTCCTCTCCTTTCCTTAGGATCCTAGATGATAATTTGATTCTTCATGATTCTAATCCTATTATGGAGCAAAACTCTTCTCACTCATCTCATGATGAGGATGATGCTTGAAGAGTTCCTCTTGAACAAGTCCAAAAACTTTCAACTGAACTTGATAAAATGGGTCATTGGCTTATTCAAGAAAATCAAAATCAAGATTATATTCAAGCTATAGAGGCTCTTAAGAAAGTTCTTCATGATAGTGATCAAGGTGTTAACCTCTTGCGTGGTATTACTCACCTCATGCATTCAAATGTTAAACCTTTAGCTCAAGAAGCTCAAGACGTAGGGTTGATTCCTCCTATCACTAGTGTAGAACCCTCTTCTAATCCTTTACCTAGTGTTCCTACTTATACCCCTTCTTTGGTGACTGTGATGGTTCCCTCTGTCCCTATGAGTGTTCCTCCTATGTCCCTTCCTACATCACAACCTTCATATCACAATGTTCCTTTTAATTATTCCAATCCTCTTCCAACTATAGTTCCAAGTGTTCATCTAGTTTTATCTTCCATTCCCACAACTTCTTACACTTTACCTAGTGTTTAAAATATTTCTATTCCTCCTATTTCATCTAATGATTCAACAATCATCAGTTTGGCTCAAACTATGTCATCCTACAACAACAACTTGCTTCCTTAACTCAAAAGAAGTATAGTGTTCCTACATGTGACATGGGAAGTCCTTTGTCCCAAGACATTATTCAAACTCTTGTTCCTTAGCAAGTCAATATGTCTCATCTTGAGAATTATAATGGAAAAGGAGATCCCGTTCATCATGTTAAAACATTTCAAATCCTTTGTAGTGATTATGTTCATGACCATAGGATTTTAGCCAAACTATTTGCTAGAACTTTCTATGACAAGGCCTTACAATGGTATTGTTACTTGCCTCCTTATTCTATTGATTCCTTTCCACAACTTGCCAATGCTTTTATTCAACAATTTCAAAACAACATAGGCTCGCAAGTGTCTTTGACTGATTTGATGCATTGTAAACAAAGTGCTAAGGAAAAATTGACTGAATTTATTGGTAGATTTAAGAATTTGCATGCTCAAATTTCCTATCTTGTTCCTGATATTGATATTCAACGTATGTTTATTTCAAATTTGCAAAATGATATTAGAGATAAGATTCTTCTTACTGAATTTACCTCTTTTCAAAAACTTTATGTAGCGCTTCATCATTATCAATTACAAGTGAGTCAATTTCAGAGCAACACTCCAATGGCTCCTGCTGTAGTTGATAAGAGTGATGCTGCTCCTAATCCAAACAAATTTCAAAAATTCAACAACTATGTCAAGATTAAAAAATAAGTGAATGCAGTTGTTGATCAAGTTGTTATTGTATCTCACAATGCCACTTCTACATCCACTTCTTTTCAATTAAATCATACATTTGCTCCTCTTTCTGAATCTTTACATTCTATTATGAATAGGTTGTTAACTACTAATATGATTACTTTACCTTCTATTTGACCTCTTTTACCTACTACGATTACATCCAAATCTTTTGATCCTAAAGCTTTTTTTCAATATCATTTTCATAATGGTCATGATACTGAGAATTGTTATTCTTTAAAACATAAGGTTCAAGACTTAATTAATTCTAATGCCTTATCTATTGATAATATTGATGGTAGTGGGAATAAATATGTCTCTCCTCCTAATCAAAACCTTCAAATCTATATGAATCATTTACCCACATATGATACTAATACCATTGCTCAACCATCTTCTATGGAAATTGTGTATGATTCAAGGATGGATGATCTCAATCACATTGTTAATCAAGTGGAGCATGTTAGTCAATCTGTATCTCCACCTCAACCTCAACATCTTCAAACTCAACCTCAACCAAAACCTAAGCCTAAATTGAAAAATCAACCTAAACCTCGACAACAACCTTAGAATAAAATCCCTCAGGAACTTTTGATTACCTTTGATGATTCTGAGACTATTAAAGCTCGTGATGCTCCCCTTTATATCTATGCTAGGATTTCTCAAAAACCTACTCGTGGTTCTCTTGTTGATCCTACATCCTTAGTCAATGTTATTAATGAAGAAAATATTTTTATGAAAAGCTTACAATGTGATTCTTATGATACATTGGATGTGTGGATTCAAACTTTTAATGGTTTTTTTTTTTCCATCATTTGGTTCTATTAACTTACCGGTTGAACTTTATGGAAAAATTGTGAACACTACCTTTGTTGTTGTTCCTACTTCTGATCAATTTCAAGTTAAGCTAGGTTTTCCTTGGTTAAATGCCATGCATGTTGTTGCTTCACCTATCCATAAATGTTTTAAATTTTTTCATGATGAAGAAGTGAAGATGATTAATCATAGTTTATATCAACCTTCTAGGCCTAGAGATTGTGTTGTTCTTGATTTCTTTTGGCCTTCACTACCTAATTCATGTCCTCCTCGACTTGATAATATTTTCTGTTCATATCAAGCTTATAAACATTGTAAGATTCTTGAATTAAGTGTACCTCCTATGGATCTTAATTGTGGTCTTTTGCCTACACCTTCTATACCTCCTTTAACTATGGCTTCTAGTTCATTTAATCAAGTTCCTACTATTGTTGATAATCCTATTGATCTTCCTAAAGAGCCTGTGAAGGATCCCATGATTTTTCCTCCTAGTTCTCAACCTATTTCAAGTAAAGCAAAGCATAATAGATCTACTAATGAATGTCATAAGAAGTTCCATGCTCATGCTAAAGCTCATAATTTTATTCTTCAAAGATCTCTACCTTCTTTGGATAAGACTATGCATGATGTTGTTACTAATAATGATGTTAAGATACATGATTATGATGATTCTATTCATATCTAAGATCCTATTTAGATTAATTTGGATGAAGAAGATACTCTTGATGATACTGATGATGTTAATGATGAATATGAGACTATTGACATTGACATTGATTTACCTAATATGCTTTCATCACAATTAACTCTTACACCTAGTGTCAAACATTGTGATTCTCAAGAGGATCCTTGTTTGGAATTGGCATTCATTCCTACTATGTTGGATCTAGTCCCTCTTGCGAGTTACCCACCTTCCCTAAATGATATACAATGAGATGGTGAGACTAGGTGGCACGCTTGATCAACTTTTCCTTTATGGTAGCTTTGTTGTGTATTTTCCTATTGTACTATGCTTCTCCCATGATGTGTTTACTAAATGTTGTTAGATTCTTTTATATGACCCTTGTTACTAAGTTGGTGCAAGGTGATAATGGAATCAAACCTGTTGTACAATTCCTCTAAATATATCTCTATTCTTCTATATGTTGTTTCATGTTATGTTGCAATTGTGCTATTGTTCATAAATATTTTCTTGTATAATCTACTTGGATTTGAGATGTGGTAGCACTGATTCTTTTTGGTCTCCATATCATGGTCTGAAAAGATTCTTCTTCATATATCTTATGTGATCTTTCCTCCTTTGTGATTGTAGTTCTACTTTCTTTGGGGAATGATGTCAATTCATTTGCAATAATATCATATATATATTATCTTATGATCATACTAACCCCATGGTAGGTAGATCCCTTCTATGTTATTTGTATTTTTTTGTGGCATTTCCCTTGATTTTTCTTCTTCTAAAGGCATTTTGTAGTGGAAACATAATCAGTCAAGTTGTTTATGTTTCTATTAATGCCATTGCTCCTGTTAAAGTGTTAGCAATGAATTTAATGTGGGGGCATATGCTCTTCTCACCTATTGCACACACTTACTTTTTGATACACATATATTATTTTTCAAGATACCTTTTCTCCCTTTTTGGATTAGTGACTAATCCTTAAAGCATGGATTTATATTTTAGGATCTCTTGATCCCTCCAGTTCCAAATATATATATTTTTGATCCCTTAAGATCAAAGGTGTACTTAAGACTGGATCTCTTTTGCTTTTGGTTTTATTCTTATGGAATAGAATATTCCTAAGGGTGAATCCTTGATGGGTTTACTAGTGAGTAGCCACATTCACTAGGCGGTTCAATTCCATCTTTCCAGTTACACCATTTCCTTGTGTGGTTCACAATGGGACATAAGTTCTCATTGGGTGAGATAATCACACCCTCTCTCTCTCTCTAGAGATGTCTCTCTTATTGTAAACTTGGATTTGATGAAGAATGGAGTCCCTAGGGGCTTTAGGTTTCCCTTTGTCCCTTTGATTATGATAAGATTATCTTTTCATTCTGATCTCCTTTACCAAGAGTTTGCATCGAGTCCATACTCTTGCTAAAGTGGGAGCTTAATGTATTGTCTTAAAATGGAATCACTTCCATGATATGCCCTTCGATTGAGTGGTTTGGGGTCATGTTAAGCACCTTGATCGGGTCTTTTCATGTAGCTAGCTTTCTCCCCCCATTTTTCTTCTCTCTCCACCTATTTTCATTTTATTTCTGCATTTCCTAGCACTCTGGATTGAGGTCCTGAGGTTTTTGACCTCAAGGTCAAAGATGACCTTGAGGGTCAATGATGAACTTGACCCTGACCTAGGTCAAGAATGACCTTGACCCTAACCTAGGGTGGGGTCTACCTCATCCTTGACCCAAATTTTAGATTTCAGGTTCCCATGATTTCTCGATGTTAGGTTTCAGAAATATTTGTTTTCCCACTTCTGGGTTGGCCATTTCAAGTTTCAGAATGGTAAATCCTTAAATTGCATTTAATTTGGGTCCATTTCTAGGTTTTAACATTAATTGGGATTTAATTACCCAATGTCAGCCTTCTCTAGAGGTTTGTGCCCTAGATCACTATAAAAGGAAGCCTTCCTCTCTCATTTTCTTCATCTCAAAAATCAAGTCTTCATATCTCGTAATCTCTCAAGCTCTCAAGTGCAAGAAAAAAAGAAGGAGAAGGAAAGAAAGAAAGCATTCATTTATCTTCAATCCTAACCATCCATTCAAGCATTCATCAAGGAGATCTATTTTTAACCATTGAAGGATTCAATCTCTTTGGAGCCCACTTGAAGATTTCTCCATCCACATTCATCCAAGCCTACTCATATGAAAAGATCCATTCAAGATTGGTGTTGAAGATCAAATGTCATTGATTTGAGACATCCTACATTCATTCTACATCCATTGGAGCATCCATACTTGTAGATTCAAGGATTCAAATCCTCTACAAGGACTTCAACATAAGCAAGGTGAATTGTTTCATTTACTTTATTTATGCACATTACAATTTCAATTCAATTTTAAGGTTAATTTCTAAATTAGGGTTTGACTAAGGCAAACCTCCCATCCAAACAAAAAAATCCATCTTTTTCTTATAGGTACAAGTGTGGAACTACGGATCTAAGCTTAGATTTGGATACCCTTTTCGGTAAACTTTTGAGATCCGCAAACAAATTCAAGGATGACCTTAAAAATCTCAAAGTAGTCTATGTCTTTTTATCGCGGTCAAAGACTACCTATTGTCGAAAAGATAAAATTTTTTTGGGTTTTCTTCATCTTAGCGTTTCTAGTTTGAAACAGGTTACAAAATTTCCTGAAACTACATGCAAACATCATAAATCAATATTTTCTAGATTTTCCCTATTTTGAGGTTAGTATTTACCTTTCAATTATTTCAGATTTCAAGCATATACTATTCATAGAGAAATATAAGGTTTTTCCTCTTCATTCATATTCTCCATAAATTGATTCAATTATGCATTAACCTTTTGGTTGATCAATTTGGATCTCTCCTTTGGGAATTTGGGTTTAGAATTAGATCTCATATTTCCCCCATTCATTTTGGCATGAACAATATTTCATCCTATACACAAAATTATTGAATTAACATTAAAACTTACTTTTGTTGAACTTTCTTTAGGAAATATTGGGTGATTCATCAATGATACAAACCCTTGGCATTCTACCTCCCTCAAACTAGGGGTGACCTACAAAATTCAAATAGACACTTCATACAATCATGACCTAGTCATATTATATATACTTGATAGAAAAATACACACAGATAACTTTAGAAATATACGTATCATGGGGCTATCACTACAAATTGAGATGCATGTTACTCTATTGTGGTGAAAGGGTCTCACAACATCATCAGACACCACTCTCTGCTAAATAAACCATGTAAATTAAAAATGAGTACGCACAACTAACAAGTATACATGTATGCATAAACAAACTAAATTACTTAATTACCTTCCCCTTGTCAATTTATGATGCATGAACCCCCTCACATTGCCCCTAACACCTGCATCACTATGTAATAAGATGATCATAAAAATTAGAAAACACATGTAATTATACTATTATAATACTTTAAGGAAATCGATAAGTACATTAAAACATATGTACCGTGGAAGTGTCAAGGCCAAATAATATGGTCAAAAGCATGGACCCCTCTACCTGTGCCATCTCCTCCTCTCTCTTCAACTAAACATAAATGTAACACATTGAAAAACATAAGTGAGAAATTTTTATAAGAAAATTCTACCAAAAATATGAATGTTTAAAATTAAATACAATGTAAAAAGT
>BSBK01008213.1:0-40000 GCA_027943335.1 Chamaecyparis obtusa | reverse complement strand
GAAGAACCACTATACACTCTTCATCTGTTCTAGAAACTAACAGTGGGATAAAAATTGATGTATGAACATTTAAGGTACATTTTCCACAAAACGGTATATGAAACCTTTAAATATACATTAAAAAGTAGAGGTGAAGGCTCTAGATGTGTGTGTGTGTGTGTGTGTGTGAGAGAGAGAGAGAGAGAGGTCATGATGACTTGCTAGGGGTCCTAACGTGTGATAAGGGGTACTAGGACACCTAGGAAGTCCCCATGACACCTTTCGACACATTAGAACTATCAAATGTCTCCTCAGGGGTTGTAGGACCCCTTAGGACACACCTAAACATTCAAATGTGTTGGAAGGGGTCATTAGGACTTTCTAGGTGTCCTAGTACCCCCTTATCGTGCGTTAGGACTCCTAGGTAGTCCTCATTACCTCTTTTGACACATTTGAATGCTCAAGTGTGTCCTGAGGGGTTGTAGGACCCCTTAGGACACACTTGAGGGTTCTAATGTGTTGAAAGGGGTCATGAGGACTTCCTAGGGGTCATAACATGTGATAAGGTGTACTAGGACCCCTAAAAAGTCCTCATGACCCATTTCAACATATTTGAATGCTCAAGTGTCTCCTAAAGAGTTGTAGGATAGAATTGAGCATTCAAATGTGACAAAAGTTGTCATGAGGACTTCCTAGGGGTCCTAGTATGCCTAATCACATGTTAGGACCCCTAGGAAGTCCTCATGACCCCATTCGACACATTAGAAACCTCAAGTGTGTCTTAACGGGTCCTACAAACCCTTAGGACACACTTGAGCATTCAAATGTGTCAAAAGGGGTCATGAGGACTTCCTACAGGTCCTAGTACATGTTATCACATGTTAGGACCTCTAGGAGGTCCTCATGACCCCATTCGACACATTAGAACCCTCAAGTGTGTCCTAAGGGGTCCTATGACCCCTTAAGACACACTTGAGCATTCAAATGTGTCAAAAGTGGTCATGAGGACTTCCTAGGGGTCCTAGTACACCTTAACATGTGTTATGACCTCTAGGAAGTCCTCATGACCCCATTTGAGACATTAGAACTCTCAAGTGTGTCCTGAGGGGTCCTACGACACCTTAGGACACACTTGAGCATTCAAATATGTCAAAAAGAGTCATGAGGACTTCCTAGGGGTCCTAGTATACCTTATCACATGTTAGGACCCCTCAGAAGTCCTCATGACCCCATTCGACACATTAGATCCCTCAAATGTGTCATAAGGGGTCCTACAACCCCTTAGGACACAATTGAGCATTCAAATGTGTCAAAAGGGGTCATGAGGACTTCCTAGGGGTCCTAGTATACCTTATCCCACATTAGGAGCCCTAGGAAGTCCCCATGACCCCATTTGACACATTTGAATTCTCAAGTGTGTCCTAAGGGGTCCTACGACTCTTTAGAACACACTTGAGCATTCCAATGTGTCGAAAGGGGTCATGACAACTTCCTAGGGTCCCTAGTACACCTTATCATGCATTAGGACCCCTAGGAAGTCCCATGACCCCATTCAACACATTAGAACCCTCAAGTGTGTCTTAAGGGGTCTAATGACTTGATAGGACACACTTGAGCATTCAAATCTATCAAAAGGGGTCATGAGGACTTCCTAAGGGTCCAAGTAAGCCTTATAGAATGTTATGACTCTAGGAAGTCCTCATGACCCCAGTCGACACATTAGAACCCTCAAGTGTGTCCTAAGGGATCCTATGACCCCTTAGGATACACTTGAGCATTCAAATGTGTTGAAAGGGATCATGAGGACTTCTTAGGTGTCCTAGTATGCCTTATCATGAGTTATGACACCTAGGAAGTCCCCATGACCCCATTCGACACATTTAAACCCTCAAGTGTGTCCTAAGGGGTCCTACGACTCTTTAGAACACACTTGAGCATTCCAATGTGTTGAAAGGGGTCACGAGGACTTCCTAGCCTAGGAATTCATCATGACCCCATTTGACACATTAGGATGCTCATTTGTGTCCTAAGAAGTGCTATGACCCCTTAGAACACACTTGAGCATTTAAATGTGTCGAAAGGGGTCATGAGGACTTCCTAGGGGTCCTAGTATGCCTTATCACATGTTAGGAACCCTAGGAAGTCCTCATGACCCCATTCGACACATTGGAATTCTTAGGTGTGTCTTAAGGGGTCCTATGACCCCTTAAGAAACACTTGGGTAGTCCAATGTGTTGAAAGGGGTCATGAGGACTTCTACAGTTCCTAGTATGCCTTATCACGTGTTAGGACCCCAAGGAAGTTCCCATGACCCCATTCAATAGATTAGAAAGCCCAAGTGAGTCCTAAGGGGTCTTATGACCCCTTAGAACACACTTGAGCATTCAAATGTGTTGAAATGGGTCATGAGGACTTCCTAGGGGTTCTAGTATGCCTTAACATGCATTAGGACCCCTAGGAATTCCTCATGACCCCATTCGACATATTAAAACCCACAAGTATGTCCTAAGGTGTCCTATGACTCGTTATGATACACTTGTGCATTCAAATGTGTTGAAAGGGGTCATGAGGACTGCCTAGGGGTCCTAGTATGCCTTATCACATGCTAGAACCCCTGGCAAGTCCTCATGACCACATTGGACACATTAGAATACTCAAGTGTGTCCTAAGGGATCCTACAACCTGTTAGAATGCACTTGAGCATTCCAATGTGTCAAAAGGGGTCATAAGGGCTTCCTAGGGATCCTAGTATGTGTTATCATGCGTTAGGATCCCTAGCAAGTCTCATGACCCCATTCGACACATTAGAATCCTGAAGTGTGTCCCTATGGGGTCCTATGACTCCTTAGGACACACTTGAGAATTCAAATGTGTCGAAAGGGGTCATTGGGACTTTCTAGGTGTCCTAGTACCCCTTATCATGTGTTAGGACACCTAGGTAGTCCTCATGACCAATTTTGACACATTTGAATGCTCAAGTGTGTCCTAAACGATCCTACAACCCTTTAGGACACACTTGAACATTCAAATGTGTCAAAAGGGGTCATGACAACTACCTAGGGGTCCTAACTTGTGATAAGGTGTAATAGGACACCTAGCAAGTCCTCATGAACCCTTTTGACACATTTGAATGCTCAAGTGTGTCCTAAAGTGTCATAGGACACACTTGACCATTCAACTATGTCAAAAGGGGTCATGAGGACTTCCTAGGGGTCCTAGTATGCCTTATCATGCATTAGGACCCCTAGGAATTCCTCATGCCCCCAGTCAAGACATTAGAACCCTCAAGTGTGTCCTAAGGGGTCCTACAACCCCTTACGACACCCTTGAGCATTCAAATGTGTCGACAGGGGTCATGAGGACTTCCTAGGGGTCCTAGTAGGCCTTATCATGCATTATGACCCCTAGGAAGTCCTCGTGACCCCATTTGATACATTAGAATGCTCAAGTGTGTCCTAAGGGGTTCTACGACCCCTTAGGACACACTTGAGTATTCAAATATGTCAAAAGGAGTCATGAGGACTTCCTAGGGGTCCTAGTATGCCTTATCATGCGTTAGGACCCCTAGGAGGTCCCCATGACCCCGTTCAACACATTAGAACCCTCAAGTGTGTCCTAAGGGGTCTGACAACTCTTTAGAACACACTTGAGCATTCCATTTTTGAAAGGGGTCATGAGGACTTCCTAGGGGTCCTAGTATGCCATATCACATGTTATGACCTCTAGGAAGTCCTCATGACCCCATTCGACACATTAGAACCCTAAAGTGTGTCATAAGGGTTCCTACGGCTCATTAGGACATGCTTGAGCATTCAAATGCATCGAAAGGGGTCATGAGGACTTCCTAGGGGTCCTAGTATGCCTTATCACATGTTAGGATCCCTAGGAAGTCTCATAACCCCATTCAAGACATTAGAACCCTCAAGTGTGTCCTAAGGGGTCCTACGACTTGTTAGGATACACTAGAGCATTCAAATGTGTTGAAAGGGGTCATGAGTGCTTCCTAGGGGTCCTAGTATGCCTTATCATGTGTTAGGACCCCTACGAAGGTCCCTATGACCCCATTCAACACATTTGAATGCTCAAGTGTGTCCTAAGGGGTCCTATGACTCTTTAGAATGCACTTGAGCATTGCAATGTGTTGAAAGGGGTCATGAGGACTTTCTAGGAGTCCTAGTATGCCTTATCATGTATTAGGATCCCTAAGAAGTCCTCATGACCCCATTCAACACATTAGAACCCCCAAGTGTGTCCTAAGGGGTCCTACGACTTGTTAAGACACACTTGAGAATTCAAATGTGTTGAAGAGGTCATGAGGACTTCGTAGGGGTCCTAGTATGCCTTATCACACATTAGGACCCCTAGGAAGTCCTAATGACCCCATTCGACACATTAGAACCCTCAAGTGTGTCCTAAGAGGTCCTATGACCAATTAGGACACACTTGATCATTCCAATCAGTCAAAAGGTATCATGAGGACTTTCTAGGGGTCCTAGTATGCCTTATCACACTTTAGGATCCCTAGGAAGTCCTCATGAAGCCATTTGACACATTATAACCCTCAAGTGTGTCCTAAGGGGTCCTACAACTTGTTAGGAAACACTTGAGCATTCAAAGTTGTCAAAAGGGGTCATTGGGAATTTCTAGGTGTATTAGTACCCCTTATCACATGCTAGGACCCCTAGGTAGTCCTCATGACCCCTTTTAACACATTTGAATGCTAAAATATGTCCTAAGGGGTTGTAGGACCCCTTAGGACAAACTTGAGGATTCTAATGTGTTGAAAGGGGTCATGAGGACTTCCTAGGGGCCTAATGCTTGATAAGGCATACTAGGACCCCTAGGAATTCCTCATGACCCCTTTGGACACATTGGAATGTTCAAGTGTGTTGTAACAGGTTGTAGGACAAACTTGAGCATTCAAATGTGTTGAAAGGGGTCATGAGGACTTCCTAGAGGTCTTTGTACACCTTATCACATGTTAGGACCCCTAGGAAGTCCTCATGACCCCACTTGACACATTAGAACCCTGAAGTCTATCCTAAGGGGTCGTAGGACCCCTTAGGACACACTTGAGCATTCAAATATGTCGAAAGGGGTCATGAGGACTTCTTAGGGGTCCTAGTACACCTTATCATGTGTTATGACCCATAGAAAATCCTCATCACCCCAGTCAACACATTAGAACCCTCAACTACATTGTAAGGGGTCCTACGACCCCTTAGGACACATCTGAGCATTCAAATGTGTCAAAAGGGGTCATCAGGACTTCCTAGGGGTCCTTGTATGCCTTATCATGCATTATGACCCCTAGGAAGTCCTCATGACCCCATTTGATACATTAGAATGCTCAAGTGTGTCCTAAGGGGTCCTACGACCCCTTAGGACACACTTGAGCATTCAAATGTGTTGAAGGGGTCGTGAGAACTTCCTAGGGTACCTAGTATGCCTTATCATGGGTAATGACCCCTAGAAATTCCTCATGACCCCATTCGATATATTAGAATGCTCAAGTGTGTCCTCAGGGGTCCTATGACCCCTTAGGACACACTTGAGCATTCAAATGTGTCAAATGGGGTCACGAGGAATTCCTAGGGATCCTAGTATGCTTTTTCACATGTTAGGACCCCTAGGAAGTCCCCATGACCCCATTCGATACATTAGAATGCTCAAGTGTGTCCTAAGGGGTCCTACAGCTGTAGGACCCCTTAGGACACACTTGAGCATTCAAATATGTCGAAAGGGGTCATGAGAACTTCCTAGGGTTCCTAGTATGCCCTATCATGGGTAATGACCCTTAGAAATTCCTCATGACCCCATTCAATATATTAGAATGCTCAAGTGTGTCCTAAGGGGTCCTATGACCCCATAGGACACACTTGAGCATTCAAATGTGTCGAATGGGGTCACGAGGACTTCCTAGGGGTCCTAGTATGCTTTATCATGTGTTAGGACCCCTAGCATGTCCTCATGACCTCATTTGACACTTTAGAACCCTCAAGTGTGTCCTAAGGGGTCCTACAACTTGTTAGGATACACTTGAGCATTCAAATGTGTCGAAAGGGGTCATGAGGACTTTCTAGGGATCCTAGTATGCCTTATCATGCATTAGGATCCATAGGAAGTCCTCATGACCCCATTCAACATGCTAGAACCATCAAGTGTGTCCTAAGGGGTCCTACGACTCGTTACGACACACTTGAGCATTCAAATGTGTTGAAATTGGTCATGAGGACTTCCTAGGGGCCTAGTATGCCTTGTCATACATTAGGACACCTAGGAAGTCCTCATGACCCCATTTGGCACATTAGAACCCTCAAGTGTTTCCTAAGGGGTCCTACGACCCCTTACAACACACTTGAGCATTCAAATGTGTCGAAAGGGGTCATGAGGACTTCTTATGGGTCCTAGTACATGTTATAATGCATTAGGATCGCTAGGAAGTCCTCATGACCCCATTCGACACATTAGAATGGTCAAGTGTGTCCTAAGGGGTCCTATGACCCCTTAGCACACACTTCAGCATTCTAATGTGTCAAAAGGAGTCATGAGGACTTCGTAGGGGTCCTAGTATGCCTTATCACATGTTAGGACCCCTAGGAAGTCTATCTCTCTCTCTCTAGGTGTGTGTGTGTGTGTGTGTGTGTGTGAGAGAGAGAGAGAGAGAGAGAGAGAGAGAGAGAGAGAGAGGAGAGTGAGAGTGAGAAAGACTAAGATATCAGATATTTGATATATTAGATATCTAATTCGTTTCACTAGTGTTAAAAAAAAAACAAGTTCTTTGGGTCCCTCTAGAGAGTCACGTGTTTTTCCTAAATTATAGGATTCGAGTTGCAGTGAGAAGGCAAAAAAACCACTTTTTGGGGTGATTTTCTTGATTACCAAGGGGATTTAATCTTTTTTTGTGGTGATTTTCTCTATTACCAAAGGTATTTCATCTTTTTGTGTGGTGATTTTCTAGATTACCAAAGGTATTTCATCTTTTTTTGGGGTGATTTTCTCTATTCCCAAAGGTATTTCATCTTTTTTTTTGGGGAAATTTTCTCTATTATCAAAGGTACTTGAATCTACTTTTTGGTCTAACTATGGGGAGTAGTAGTTGTCAAAAGCATAAACGGAAGAGGAGACTCACAAATGAGAATGTTGAAGTGTATAGAGAAATGGATAGGGTTTCCCATTGGAATAAGAGATAAGAAATTTTAAATATGAATGAAGATGTCGGCATAGACCTACCTTTGAATGTGGTTTCATGTGAAGAACATGAATTTGAAGATGAAAATGTAGGTTTTGAAAATGAGAATTTAGGTTTTGAAGATGAAAATGTAGGTTTTGAAAATGAACATGTAGATGTGGCCAATGGAAGTGTAGACAGCCCCAATGACAGTCCACCAATTGAATATGAAGGAATTGAGAATGATAATGGTGCAGAAGAACCAAATAAATGTTACACATCTCCAAATTATATGAGAAATTAAGTCCCTTTGGAGGAAGAAAGACAAACTTCAAAATTGAGACCTTCAAGAAGAACTAAATGGTTACTTGAAATTGATGAGAACATAATGAGAAATTTTGATGGAAAGAGATCAGAAAGAACCATTCGGTTGTGGGTTTCAAAACTTTTTGATCAATTTTTTAGGCACAAGACATTGGTTGAGAAATGTCAAATGTTTGTGCAATTGTTAAAGATGCAGAAGATGAGATGTATACAAGTCAAATTGAATATTAGTGTGAACAAGGAAAAGGAGCAGAATGTTATTATTGTGAGAAATCTTTTTAGTGCTCTCAATTCCATTGGGAAGACTACCAAGGAAAAAGATAAGAGAGCTGCTAGGAGGGTTATTACAACCTCTTTGGTAAGTCATCATTTGAGAAAGGCTCATTTGATGAGACAAACTTGTGTTGACTTGAATCTAAATTGTAAAACTTTGGATAGAGCAATTGCAAGAAGAGAAAGACTTGATGATCCTCTTCAAAATAATACATGGGCTTATGGTGGCATAGTTTCACATTGTGATAAGAAGCTTACCGATGCTGTGAAGGATCAAATTCAACTATTTTGGCAATCTAACTCAAGATTGTCATGAAATGTGAAGGATGTCTTGAAGTTGAGAATTGGCTTTCGAGATTGCACCCTGCATCCCAAACATTATTTGGAGATGATTCAAACAATGTTGTTCAAAAAAAATTGTGATACACATCCAACATTGCAAATATCACAAAGAGCTTTTGAAGACTTGAAGCCTTTTTTGGGTGTGCCTCTTAAGATTTGAAATACTTGTTGCAAATATCATGTGGAGTTTACAATGCACCATGAATTATTATGATCCATTCATTCTACTTTGCATAGTAGTGAAATGTTAGAGGAGTGTGGTGCAAGTGCTCATCTAAAATCATCAAGAGACTTGCTAGATCATTTTTTATGTCCTAGAGATGATGGATGTTTCTTTTATAGAAAAGATTGCTTAAATGACAAGTGCTCAGAGTGTGGTGGGGTAGTGAAGTTTGTTGAATGTTTTCATGAGGGCTGCGATCATGATTTTAGAAAGACAATTGTCCATAAAAAGGTATATGAAATTGTTAAATATACATTAAAAAGTGGAGGTGAAGGCTCTAGATGTGAGTTAGTTACGAAAGAATGCAAGGTAGCTGATTTTATTTTAGATTTCAGGAAGAATCTTTTTTACAAGTATGCAAGGCATAGTCACAGGTCTTAGTGGTTGGATCAACAATTTAGGATGTGTAAGGACACTTTCTTGATTGGCACTATTATATCGATTGTTGACTTTGTAGAGAACTATACATTGCAGCCCCAAAATGAGTTGCAAGATCAATATTACAATTCTATTCAGGTTTCTATTTTTGTGCACATATCATATATACATTCCCTTGATAGTATAGAAGATGACCAGAAGATAATCAAAGAGTACCATTTTTATATGACCGATGATAGATCACACTCATCTGAGTTTGTCCAACATTGCTTTATGAATAATTTTGAGTGGGTGCGGGAAAATAATATTGCTATGGATAGACATCTCATTTGGTCAGATAATTGCACAGGTCAATTCAAAAATGCTCGTATGTTTTATTGGTTATGTAGAATGCATGTAGAGAGAGGTGTACCTCATATTTGGATTTTTTTTAAGGCCGGTCATGGAAAAGGGGAGCATGATGGAGCAGGTGCATGCATAAAGAGAGCTCTAGTTATGGAGCAACTGAGGATTTTAGGTGTAGAACTCATTGATGTCTGTTCTATTGTTGATTGGTGTACTTCAGCATTGTCACAGTGGGGACCCTTGATTCAGTTGTGCGTAGATTCTTTTGGTTGGTTGAGTTGGGAACAATAGGAGATAGGTTGGATTGTCAAACTGTGAAAGATTCTTCAAAAATGCATTCATTTCAAAGCTCAAATGATGGTACATGGACAATTTGGACATGAGAGTTGGCTTGTTATTGTCCAAGTTTTCTTTAGTGTGATTGGGATGAGTGTGAGTCAAGTGAGTGGGTTGATACATGGGTTCCACATTATCTTACTCCTTTATCTCTCATAGTCTCTGTAATAAATGATGACATGGATTGTTCTCTTAACTATGACCATCTTTCAGATCTTCTACAGCCAAGACATATTTTTGTATTGGTTGCACCAGAAGGGAATGATGAGAGATCGGATTACTAGTTAGCACATTGTGTACGAGGAAAGTAGAAACTTGCACAACCCATGATAGATGATGATATGTTCACATATCCAACAGGATCACATGTTGTTGTGAGAACATGGTTGTGCACATATATGATTATAAATAATGGCATTTCTGCATTTGAAGACTCTGAGAAGAACAAAACCATTCTCATGCATTCACACCTTGTTATAGCAGCCAATGTTAAGTTGTTGAAACATCAAGGAAAACCAAACACAAAGGAACTTTGGACTATTAGTACTGCTGATCATGAAGAAATACCGAATACTCTCAAGCAAAGAGATGACCCTTCAGGCACACTTCAATAGGTCAGTTCAACTAAAGTTAAAATATAGTTCTATAATTTGCATATTTATATGCCAAAAGGGCACTTCTTATATTCTCTATTAAATTTTCTTCTGCCTTCCAAATGCAAGGATTGGAGTGGAAAGGACACTGATTTTTTATATATAGTTGTGTAATTTTCATATTTAGATGTCAAATTTTGTATATAAAACCAACAATTGAATGTAATGTGCATAGTTAGATGCTAAATTTTGTATATAAAAACAACAATCGAATGTAATGTGCATATTTAGATGCCAAATTTTGTATATAAAAACACCAATTGAATGTAATGTGCATATTTAGATGCCAAATTTTGTATATAAAAAATTAGATGAAAAATTAGATGCAAAATTGGAAATATAAAAGAGCCCATGCGGTTGATTTACAAATATTAAAAGCTCGCATTTGTATCATCTTAATGCCATGTAAAGTACAAAAAATATGTTTCCTTACTATGAATGTTGTATCCTTATATAATTTTTATCATCTTAATTTTATATCCTTACATTTCTATTGTCTTAATTCCATTACATTTGTATTGTCAAATGATGTAATAGTTGGAGTCATTGAGTCAAAATTGGTCAAATGTGTCCAAAGTAAAATGATGATTCACTGGGTGAAGGGATAGTGTTCAAGGATTGCATCCTGGCACTAAATGGACTATACCACTAGCTCTGGTTGGGTGGGTAAATGCTAGGAACAAATCCATTTTGACCACTGAGTCAGCCAAACGTTCTGGACCACGCCGGACCAAAGTGTCCCCAAGGTGCACTAAGCACGATTGGGCAGCGAACTTTCTAGGCTCATAACTTGGACCCCATGAGAGGTATCAAAGATCCATGAGATGTTATAGGATGATGTTTCCAAGACCTACAATAACCTCTCCCTATTATGGGAGATTCAAATTTATTTGAATTTGGCACGCCAGTCTCGCTCGATGCCAAAACTTGCAGTAAGGGTCAGTTGAAAGTTGTGCCAATGGATTACTTTCAAACCATTCACCCTGGCACCAAATGGACTACACCATTAGCTCTAGCTAGGTGGTTAAATTCTAGGTACAACCCTATTTTGACCACTGATTCAGCAGAACGCTCTGAACCACGCCGAACCAAAGTGTCCCCAAGGTGCACTAAGCATGATTGGGCAGTGAACTTTCTAGGATCGTAACTCGGACCCTATGAGAGGTATTAAAGATATGAGAGATGCTATAGGACATCATTTCCTAGGCCTACAATAACCTCTCTTTTTTTTGGGAGATTCAAAAAAAAATTAATTTGGCACACCAGACTCGCTCGATGCCAAAACTTATAGTGAGGGTCAGTTGAAAGTTGCACCAATGGATTACTTCCAAACCATTCATCTTGACATTGAATGGAATAATCCATTAGCTCTAGTTGGGTGGGTAAATTCTAGGCACAACCCTATTTTGACCACTGAGTCAGCAGAATGTTCCGGACCACGCCGGACCAAAGTGTCCCCAAGGTGCACTAAGCACAATTGGGTAGTGAACTTTTGAGGCTCGTAACTCAGACCCCGTGAGAGGTATTAGAGATCCATGAGATACTAAAGGATGGAATTTTTGATGCCTACAATAACCTCTCTCCATTTTGGGAGATTCAAATTTGTTTGAATTTGGCACGCTAGTCTCGCTCGATGCCAAAACTTGCAGTGAGGATCAGTTAAAAGTTGTGCCAATGAATTACTTCCAAACCATTCATCCTGGAACTAAATGGACTATGCCATTAGCTCTATTTGGGTGGGTAAATGCTAGGCACAACTCCATTTTGACCACTGAGTTAGAAGAACATTATGGACCATGCCGGACCAAAGTGTTCCCAAGGTGCACTAAGCATGATTGGGCAGTGGACTTTCGAGGCTCGTAACTTGGACCCTATGAGAGGTATCAATGATCTATGAGATGCTACAAGATGGTGTTTTTGAGGCCTATAATAACCTCTCTCCATTCTGGGAGATTCAATTTTTTTTGAATTTGGCACGCTAGTCTCGCTTGATGCCAAAACTTGCAGTGAGGGTCAGTTGAAAGTTATGCCAATGGATTACTTCCAAACTGTTCATCCTGACACCAAATGGACTATGCCATTGGCTTCATTTGGGTGGTTAAATGCTAGGCACAAACCCATTTAGACCACTGAGTCAGCATAACGTTTCAGACCACACTGGACCAAAGTGTCCCCAAGGTGCACTAAGCATGATTGGGCAACAAAATTTCAAGGCTCATAACTCAAAATCTATGAGAGTAAAGGATGGAATTTTTGAGGCCTACAATAACCTCTCTCTATTCTAGGAGATTCAAATTTGTTTGAATTTGGCATGCTAGTCTCACTCAATGCCAAAACTTGCAGTGAGGGTCAGTTGAAAGTTGTGCTAATGGATTAATTCCAAAAAGTTTGTCTTGGCATTGAATGGAATACACCATTAGCTCTGACTGGGTGGGTAAATGCTAGGCACAACCCTGTTTCGACCACTGAGTCAGCAGAACATTCCAGACCATGTTGGACCAAAGTGTCCCCAAGGTGCACTAAGCATGATTGGGCAGTGAACTTTTGAACCTCTCTCCATTCTGGGAGATTCAAATTTATTTGAATTTGGCATGCCATTCTCCCTCGATGCCAAAACTTGTAGTGAGGGTCAGCTGAAAGTTGCACTAAGCATGATTGGTCAGTCAACTATCGAGCCTTATAACTCAAACCCCATGAGATGCTACAAGACCATGTTTATTAGGTGTTCCTAGTGTATTTGTAGGGGTACAGGTAGAGTACTGATATTCTGTCCAAAAGACCAATATGTTTTGACATGGCCAAAAGGGTGTTTTATTATGTAATTAGACAAGTTTGAAGTATTTTAGCCATTGGGAGTAAAGGGTAAGTCTAAAAACCTTGAAACCACTTTAATAGATATCCTTATATACTTCAAATGATGAATTACATGTGTGAACACACATAGCACATAAAGCGTACACATAAATTTTCTTAAGTCATGAAGCATACATGTAGCACATAAATTATAAAGCATACAACATGAATTCACTTAACTCATGGATGTAGCCCATACACGTGAATTTAGGTTATGAATATTGTACTTGAATATAAATAAATATACTTAAGGTATAAATTGTACACATGAGTACATATAGACAAGCATATTTACATACTAACAATGAATAAATGAACACACAATTAACAAATTGGATCGAATATCAAGTTTCATATATATATCAAACTGAATAATAATTTTGTACATATTTATATGCCAACATATCTAGATACAATGTGGCATACGCCATCTCAAAATATGTCATATGACATCTCAAAATAAGAAGTTCAACTACAAATATTTCTAGGACATCCTAATCTACTGGTGGATCATCAAAATGGAGCCTCTTTGAAGTACTCTTCGACTCTAATGGATCCTGCATTCAAACACAAAAGTGAAACCCCAACTTAGATTAAAATTTAGAATCATAGTCAACAATAATAAATAAAATTTAAACTAAAATTGAACTCTCATATACCTCGCCTCTCTGTCTCCTCCAATGGGAAAGAGACCTAATATATGTCCTAGGTAGCATAGGAATAGTGCCCCAATGATGAGTTCCACCTGTATATGTTTGCAAACATGAGATTGATCTACAAGTTATACTATTTAATGTTAAAAACTTTGTAGCAAATATATGTTTACAAAATAACTGAATTAACATTAAAACTTACCTCTCTTGAACTTTCTTTAGGGATTGTTGGCTGAGTCATTAGTGATACAAACCCTTGTCGTTCTGGCTACCTCAAACTAGGAGTGACCTACAAAAGTCAAATAGATACTTCATATTATCATAACTTGACTGTATTATATATAATTGATAGAAAAATACACAAAAATAACTTTAGAAATGTACGTACGTGGGGATATCACTCCGAATGGATATGCTTGTCACTCTATCATGACGATAGGGTCTCACGACATCATCACATGCCACTCTCTGTCAAATAAACTATGTAAATTAAAAATGAGTATGCACAATTGACAAGTATACATGTATGCATAAACAAACTAAATTACTTAATTACATATCCTTTATCAATAGCTGGCACCTACACCCCCTCACATTTCCCCCCAGTGGAAACTGGTGACACCTACATTAGTATGTAAAAGATGATCATAAAGATTAGAAAACAATGTACATATACTATTATCATAATTTAAAAGGAAACCAATCAGTACATTAAAACATATGTACCATGGAAGAGTCAAGACCAAATGATATGGCTGAAAGCGTGGACCCCTCCACCTATGCCATCTCCTCCTCTATCATCAACTAAACATAAACGTAACACATAAAAAGACATAAGTGGGAAATTATTATAAGGAAATTCTATTAAAAATATGAACAATAAAATTTAAAAACAATGTAAAAAGTGAACAGTTTACCATTACTATAATAGTGGGAGTCCATGGCACTATAGGCTCCTGATGCACATCTCCAAGAGCTACTTCAGTGCCTATAGTGTGCTGTGTAGAATCATCCCCATCGAAGTTGAAATTGTATGTATCACTATCAGTCAGGGGACCAAGGCAAATATTCTTGCATATAATGCAAGTGTGGGGCACACAAACATGTGAGCTCGTGGAAGTGCCAGAAGAATCAGGACGAGGAGGCAACAATTTTGTTCTCTGCGTAACTAGCAGATCACTCAACATACAAATGGCTCAAATAGTCTATGAGTTGGCCTCAACAATAATGTTTGGATGCTACAATGTGGGAGGTGGTGAAATCATGGGAGGGGGAACATATGTGTGAGATTTCACCCATTGTGACAATGACCTATCTTGTAGAGCACCTAAACCTACACCTTGGTTCTGTCTCATACTCTAATAATGGCCACCTTGTGACCGAGAAAAAATTCAGCATACAATTTTCTAAGAAAATAAATTAGGACATCCAAATTGTTGTGAGGTGGTCTATCAAAAACCATCCACCAACGGTCCCAAAAGTTGTCACATATTGCACTATTTGTGCACCATTTAATTGACAACTTGGTTTTTTTAGGGTCTACTTTTAGACCAGTTTTAGGATCCACAAAAATATTAGCTATGTCATGTTTTCTTATATTTAGGTTCATAAATTGATCATAATCAAGCCCATCGTCAAAAAGGATGTGCATGGAATCACACCAAAGAAGTGCAGCATTATGTTGCTATGTAAGTTTCTCCATGTTTTCAATTATTGTGTTCAATGTCATAAACATGGGGTGCAATGTGGGGATATTGGCCTATGCAATTTCAAATCCTCTAAGTTCATTTAGATTATCTCCTATTAGATCTTCTAAATGGTGAGGGTTTGCGACAGGTACAACTTTTGGAGGTGGGGGATTGTTGGGAGGTGGTTCTGGATTGTTTGTGGGATCATTAGGAGGGATTTCTGATTCCATGTCTAATAACAATGAAAAAACAAATCGATAATTACAATGAATTTTAAAAAATAATACAAAAACTCATTGCTACCCTAATTTTTTATTAAAAAAACTCTATATTTCTATTTAAAAACAATAAAAACATTTTAAAAAAATAAAAAACAATACAAATTAGAAGGTATTACTTACCTAGAAAATAAGGAAAAATCAGATAGGGGAAACAATATCTGATATTGGATAGCCCTAGCTACGTTCACATTTTTACAATGAAAAAATGTGAATGCAGCTGGGGTACAATGATTTATAATCACTAGAAAATATCGGGTATCCAATAATATGAGATATCTGATATACCCTCTAGCTTTGGCTTTTGGCTTGGCCAAGTGTATTGACACCCAGGCCTACTAAAAAGTCAACATGCTTTTTAGCGCATTTTTGGACGAGTGAAAAGAGGATTTTTCACATCACTACTTTTTGGCCTACCTTGATCCTGCACATACCCATATTATATATATTAAATATTATATAATATCAATTATATATTAAATATTATATAACATCAATTATATATTATATATTATATAATAAACATTTTACATTAAATATTATTTAATATATATTAATATTAAATGTTACATTATATATCATATATTATATATTATTTTGTATGTATATAATATATATATTAATATGTATTTTACAACTATGTACAAAAGGTTGGAAGATTGTAGAAAAATCATGGATAGTCATTGAAAGAAGCAAAGGAAATCAATCAGCCATTTAAAAAATTCATGGGCGGCCATTGAGGAAGAGAGAGAGTGAGAAGGTGGCAGGGGCTAAGAGAGGAAGATAAAGAGTGAGAAGGTGAGAGAGAGAGAGAGAGAGAGAGAGAGAGAGAGAGAGAGACAGAGACAGAGACAGAGAGAGACAGAGAGAGTAGGAGATATAGAGAGAAGGGGAAGGATAACCAATTCATTACAATATTAATCAGTAAGTAGCAAGGCAAAATTAAATAATATCATAGTAGGCATTAGAAATCCAAATTCTAATTAGGAGTTTTAAGAAAAGTGAGTAAGGTCCTGGATAGGGGCATTACAGATCCACACATTGTTCAGTAGATACCTCCAAGAACCCTAATACACAGGAGTAGGTTTGAAGTAAGACTAAGATTGTTTATCAGTTCAAAAATATTATTGTGTCGTACTCTTTATTAATATCCAATGATTGCATGTGAAAATCACAAATTTGATTATATTACCACTGGTTTTATTTCAAATTCTGGAAAAAATGGATATTTGACATATGTTCATAAATTTTAGTCAACACCATTTTAAAATAACACATCAATTTATTTTTACACATTGAGAATATCATCAATAGGAATTGAATTGAAATTGACATAGGTCATAGGAAATAAATGCCCTAGCTATTTGTTGTCTTCTGCATTTTGAGTTTCTTATTACAATTAGGAGAAGAATATTACTCTTTGAATGGTTTTGGATAGTAACATTTGTACTTCCTCTTCTCAAATATTTGTTCTCTCATCTTGCTACCTATTGATACCCACAAATTGAATCTAGGCATTTCTACCATGTAATGGGAGAAAAATGGTTTCCTAATTGATATGTGTCTAAATAGTACATGCAAGAACCTTTTCTTTGATATTGCTCACTAACCCTTTACAACAGAAAATGTTTACAAAAAATATCATGTAATTGCATGAGGACATTATATATTACAAAAATCCTGCACAGAAGTAGCTGGCAAGTTGCTCAAAAAGTGGTAACTGATAGAAAGTGGGATAATGTAGATGCTTTAATAAACCACTATCTTCTTTACTCAAGCAACATCTGGTTCATCTACTCGACTGGGGCATGTTTGGGAACATACAGTCTCCATTTAAACTCAAGTCTCTAGAAGTAGTTATATTTTTCAGTGGAGGAGATACACCCATTGGATCTACAATAAATTTATGCTCACTGGAATTTACATTTCTCTTCAATTGGGATACTCTTTCCAAAATTGCATCTACCCTTTTACCAATTTGGGAAATCAATGGGTCTATTTGTGGACCTCCAAGGTGTTGGTCACCTAAACAAGAACCTTGAGATGAATCGGGAACTTCTCTATGAAAGAGATCAGTACCTTGAGAAGCTCTCCACTTGTCAACTGAATTAAAACCTTGGACCATAGATGGCTGCCCTTTTTTGTAAAATGAGGAGTGAGACTTCCTTGCCAAATGTGGCAATGAACTTACATTTGAGGGATAATGCCCAACATGAGTAACCTGGTTTCCCAAGTCCCGTAAATGCAAGGCCATTGACGAATAGGCATTTCTAATAGAAATATTTGTGGTGCTAGAATGAAGTGCATGACCAAATTATTTGTCTGCTAAACCAATTTGAGGCTTCATTTCACATTTCTCTATGGATAATTCCACAATAGTTGTTACTTGAGCTACTAGTAGATGGTGAGTACTCATCATCATCATCTAACATAGGCTCACACACATATCTTACTTCTTTCCTTTGTCATTTTCCCCTTCCTAGATCTTCCTTCTTATCTGTAACTTCTATTATGGGTCCAAGAAGATCTTCCCACTCTTTCCCATTAACTATGGGCTTTGTCTCTTTGTCCTGAGTAATTGGCATACCTTGGATGGCACCAAGATAACCATTTTCTTTGAAAATGTCCTTTTCTCTCACATTAATCTCTCTATTAAGAAGATTTTCTATATCTTCCTCTATATATTGAATAGAAGTAGCTACAATCCCATGTTCATAAATAATATTCCTTACACCATTGAGTAATATATCTTGCAATTCCTTAATAGTTTCTATCATGGGTCCAACAAGCTCTTCCCACTCTTTCCCATTAATATGAAAATATTTTTGTCTGTAATAGTATTTTCTGCATATATTATGATATTGATCCGATTTGATGCACCTTCGCTATTTGATCTATAATTCCCTTTCATTTCACTTTCTTTACTCATTTTGCACATCACAGGCCAGGATTTGACAATGGGTATGACCTTGGTACTGGTGGCATTCATGAAAAATTTTACCTTTTAGTTATTAATTTTTTGTCATTTTTCCTGTATGATGCTTTTGTATATGAATTGTGCATATTCTCTAGGAAACTTTTCATTTTTTCCTATAGGATGCCCTTGTATACAAATTTTGGAGAATCTCTGTTAAAGAGTAGGTAAGGATGGAAAAGCTAAGTGCAGTGGAGAGAGAGAGGACTAAATTGAGAGAGCAAAGGCAGAGAGTGATAACAACAAAAATATTTCAGGGCTTGCAAAAATATGGAAATTATAATCTTCCTCCTAGAGAAAACATTAATGAAGTAATGCATGAAAATAATATGATTCCAAGCACGAGCATGAGTCCCTACAAGGCCATAGTTGTGCCTTTTACAGGCACTATAAATGCTAGCTACACAGAAGTGGAGGCTTTGAAGAATAGTTCACTGGAGGTAGAGAGAGAGAGGGTGAGGGAGAGAGAGCGAGAGGGTGAGAGGGAGAAGGAGAGAGAAGGACACATTGGAATACTTAAGTGTGTCCTAAGGGGTCCTAGGACCCCTTCGGACAAACTTGACCATTCAAATGTGTCAAAAGGGGTCATGGGGACTTCCTAGGGATCCTAGTACACCTTATCCAATGTTAGGACCCTTATGATGTCCCCATGACCCCTATGGACACATGGGAATGCTCAAGTGTGTCCTAAGGGGCCTACAACCCCTTCAAACACACTTGAGAATTCAAATTTGTCAAAATGGGTCATGGGAACTTCCTAGGGGTCCTAGTACACCTTATGACATGTTAGGACACCCAGGAAGTCCCGGTGACCCCTACAGACACATTGGAATGCTCAAGTGTGTCTTAAGGGGTCCTACGACCCCTTTGAATACACTTGAGCATTAAAATGTGTCAAAAGGGGTCATGAGGACTTCCTAGGGGTCCTAGTACACCTTATCACTAGTTAGGAACCCTAGGAAGTCCTCGTGACCCCTATGCACACATTAGAATGCTCAAATATGTCCTAAGGGGTCCTATGACCGCTTTCGACACACTTGGGCATTCAAATGCATCAAAAGGGGTCACGGGGACTTCCTAGGGTCCTAGTACACCTTATCACATGTTAGGAAACCTAGGAAGTCCCCGTGACCCCTTTGGACATGTTGGAATGCTCAAGTGTGTCCTAAGGTGTCCTACGACCCCTTTGGACACACTTGAGCATTCGAATGTGTCAAAATGGGTCATGGGGAATTCCTATGGATCCTAGTATGCCTTAATAGGTGTTAGGACCCCTAGGAAGTCCCTGTGACCCTTATCGACACATTGGAATGCTCAAGTGTGTCCTAATGGTCCTACAACACCTTTGGACACACTTGGGTATTCAAATGTATCAAAAGGGGTCATCTAAACTTCCTTGTGGTCCTAATATGCCTTATCACACGTTATGACCCATAGGAAGTCTTTGTGACCCCTATGGACACATTGGAACACTCAAGTGTGTCCTAAGGAGTCCTACAACTCCTCCTGACACACTTGGGCTTTCAAATGTGTCAAAAGTGGTCATGGCGAATTCCTAGGGGTCCTAGTATGCCTTATCATGTGTTAGGACCCATAGGAAGTCCCCATGACCCCTATGGACACATTGGAATGCTCAAGTGTGTCGTAAGGGTCCTATGACTCTTTCAGACATACTTGGGCATTCAAATGTGTCAAAAGGGGTCATGGAAAATTCCTAGGGGTCCTAGTACACTCATAAGTTAGGACCATTAGGAAGTCCCTATGACCCTATGAAAATATTGGAATTCTCAAGTGTGTCCTAAGAGGTCCTATGACTACTTCAGACACACTTGGGCATTGAAATGTGTCAAAAGGGGTCATGAGGACTTCCTAGGGGTCCTAGAACACCTTATCACACATGAGGAGCCCTTGAGAGTCCCCGTGACCCCTATGGACACATTGGAATTCTTAAGTGTTTCCTAAGGCATCGTACAACCACTTTGGACACCTTCAGACACACTTGAGCATTCAAATGTGTCAAAAGGGGTCATGGGGACTTCTTAGGGGTCCTAGTATGTGTTATCACATGTTAGAACCTCTAGGAAGTCCACGTGACCGCTATAGACACATTGGAATGCTCAAGTGTGTCCTAAGGTGTCCTACAACCTCTTAAGACACACTAAGGGGTTGTACAACCCCTTCAAACACACTTGAGCATGTAAATGTGTTAAAAGGGGTCATGAGGACTTTGTATGGGTCCTAGTACATCTTATCACATGTTAGGACACCTATGAAATCCACGTGACCCATATGGACACATTGGAATGGTCAAGTGTGTCCTAAGGAGTTGTACAACCCCTTTGGACACACTTGAGGACTGAAAAGTGTCAAAAGGGGTCATGGGGACTTCCTAAGGGTCATAGTACGCTTTATCACATGCTACGACCCCTAACAAGTCCTTGTGACCCCTATGAACACATTAGAATGCTCAAGTGTGTCCTAAGCAGTCCTACAATCCCTTCAAACACACTTGGGCATTTAAATGTGTCCAAAGGGGTCATGTGGACTTCCTAGGGGTCCTATTATGCCTTATCATGCATTAGGACACCTAGGAAGTCCTTGTGAACCCTATGGACACATTGGAAAGCTCAAGTGTGTCCTGAGGGATCCTACAACCCCCTCGGACATACTTGGGCATTCAAATTTGTCAAAAGGGGTCATGGGGACTTACTAGGGGTCCTAGTAAGCCTTATCACATGTTATGACCCCTAGGCAGTCCCCGTGACCCCTATGGAGACATTGTAAAACTCAAGTGTGTCCTAAGGGGTCCTACAAACCTTTTAGACACACTTGGGCATTCAAATGTGTGAAAAGGGGTCATGGGGAGTTCCTAGGGGTCCTAGTACACCTTATCACACATTAAGACCCCTAAAAAGTCCCCATGACCCATATGAAAACATTGGAACACTCAAGTGTGTTTTAATGGGTCCTACAACCCCTTCAGATAGAGTTGAGCAATCAAATGTATCAAAAGGGGTCATGAGGACTTCCTAGGTGTCCTAGTAAGCCTTATCACATGTTAGGACCCCTATAAAGTCCCTGTGACCCCTATGGACACATTTGAATTCTCAAGTGTGTCTTAAGGGGTCCTACGACCCCATCAGACACACTTGGGCATTTAAATGTGTTAAAATGGGTCATGGGTACTTCCTAGGCATCCTAGAACACCTTATCACATGTTAGGACCCCTAGAAAGTCCCCCTGACCCCTATAGACAAATTGGAATGCACAAGTGTGTCCTAAGGGGTCCTAGAACCCCTTCGGACACACTTGAGCATTCAAATGTGTCAAAATGGGTCATGGGAACTTCCTAGGGGTCCTAGTATGCCTTACCACATGTTAGGACCCTTAGGATGTCCCCGTGACCCCTATGGACACATTATAATTCTCAAGTGTGTCCTAAGGGGTTCTACGACCCATTTCAATAGAGTTGGGCATTCAAATGTGTCAAAAGGGGTCATGGGGACTTCTTAGGGGTTGTAGTATGCCTTATCACATGTTACAAGCCCTAGAAAGTCCCTGTGACCCCTATGGAAATATTGGAATACTCAACTGTGCCCTAAGGGGTCCTATTACACCTTTGGACACACTTGAGAATTCAAATGTGTCAAAAGGGGTCATAGGGAATTCCTAAGGGTCCTAAAATGCTTTATCATGTGTTAGGACCCCTAGGAAGTTTGTGTGACACCTATAGACACATTGGAATGCTCAAGTGTGTCATAACATGTGCTATGACCCCTTCAGACACACTTGGGCATTCAACTATGTCAAAAGGGGTCATGTGGACTTCCTAGGTGTCCTAGTAGGCCTTATCATGGATTAGCACCCCTAGGAACTCCCCATGACCCCTATGGACACATTGGAATGCTCAAGTGTGTCCTAAGGTATTTTACGACCCCTTCAGACACACTTGGGGGTTCAAATGCATCAAAAGAGATCTTGGGGATGTCTTAGGTGTCCTAGTATGCATTATCACATGTTAGGACCCTTAGGAAGTCCTCATGACCCCTATGAACACATTGGAACACTCAAGTGTTGAAATGGGTCCTAAGACCCCTTCAGACACACTTCAGTATTCAAATATGTCAAAAGGGGTCATGGGGACTTCCTAGGTGTCCTAGTAGGCCTTATCAAGTGTTAGGACCCCTAGCATGTCCCCGTGACCCCTATGCACATATTAGAATGCTCAAGTGTGTCATAAGGGTTCCTACAACCCTTTCGGACACACTTGGGCATTCAAATGTGTCAAAAGGGGTCATGGAGACTTACTAGGCATCCTAGAACACCTTGTCATGTGTTTCGACCCCTAGAAACTCCCCATGACATCTATGGACATATTGGAATGCTCAAGTGTGTCCTAAGGGATCCTACGACCCCTTCAGACACACTTGAGTAGTCAAATATGTCAAAAGGGGTCATCAGAACTTCCTAGGGGTCTTAATACACCTTATTACATGTTAGGACCCCTAGGAAGTCCTTGTGACCCATATGGACACATTGGAATACTTAAGTGTATCCTAAGGGATCCTAAAACCTCTTCGGACACACTCAAGAATTCTAATGTGTCATAAGGGGTCATGAAAACTTCCTAGGGGTCTTAGTAGGCCTTATCACATGTTACAACCCCTAGGAAGTCCCCATGACCCTTATGGACACATTAGAAAACTCAACTATGTCCTAACGGGTCCTATGACCCCTTTGGAGACACTTGGGCATTCAAATGTGTCAAAATGGGGTCCTAGAGACTTCCAACGGGTCCTACGACCCCTAGTAAGTCTGGTGACCCCTATTGACACATTGGAATGCTCAAGTATGTCCTAAGGGGTCCTACGACCCCTTTGAACACACTTGGGCATTCAAATGTATCAAAAGAGGTCATTGGGACTTCCTAGGGGTCCTATTTTTCCTTATCACATGTTCAGACCCCTAGGAAGTCCCCATGATCCCTATAGAAACATTGGAATGCTCATGTGTGTCCTAAGGGGTCCTACAAACCCTTTGGACACACTTGGGAATTAAAATGTGTCAAAAGGGGTCATGGTGACTTCCTAAGGGTCCTAGTATGCCTTATCATGCATTAGGACTCCTAGGAAGTCCCCATCACCCCTATGGACACATTCAAATGCTCAAGTGTGTCCTAAGGGGTTCTACAACCCCTTCGGACATACTTGGACATTCCAATGTGTCAAAAGGGGTCATCGCAACTTCCTAGGGGTCCTAGAATGCATTATCACATGTTAGGACCCCTAAAAAGTTCTCATGACCCCTATAGACACATTGGAACACTAATTTTCTTCCTAACAGGTCCTATGACCCCCTCAAACACACTAGAGTATTCAAATGTGTCAAAATGGGTCATGGAGACTTCTTATAGGTCCTAGTACACCTTATCACGTGTTAGGACACCTAGGAAGTCAGCGTGACCTCTATGGACACACTGGAATGCTCAAGTGTGTCCTAAGGTGTTCTACGACCCCTTCGAACACACTTGGGCATTCAAATGTACTGAAAGGGGTCATGTGTACTTCCTAGGGGTCCTAATACACATTATCATACCTTAGGACCCCTAGGAAGTCCCTGTGACCCCTATGGACACATTGGAATGCTCAAGTATGTCCTAAGGGGTCCTATGACCCCTTCAGACACACTTGGGCATTCAAATGTGTCAAAAGAGATCATGGGGACTTCTTAGGGGTCCTAGTATGCCTTATCACACCTTAGAAACCATAGGAAGTTCTTGTGACCCCTATGAATAGATTGGAATGATCAAGTGTGTCCCAAGGGGTCCTACGACCCCTTCAAACACACTTGGGAATTCAAATGTATCAAATGGGGTCATGGGGACTTTCTAGGGGTCCTAGTATGCCTTATCACATTTTAGGACCCCTAAGAAGTCCCTGTGACCCCTATGGACACATTGGAATGCTCAAGTGTGTCCTAAGGTGTTTTACGACCGCTTCAGATACACTTGAGCATTCAAATGTGCCGAAATGGTTCATGAGGACTTCGTAGGGGTCCTAGAACACATTATCATGCGAAAGGACCCCAAGAAAGTCCCCATGATCCCTATGGAAAAATTAGAACACTCAAGTGTGTCCTAAGGGGTCCTACAACCCCTTTGGACACACTTGAGCATTCAAATGTGTCAAAAGGGGTCATGGAGACTTCCTAGGAGTCCTAGCATGCTTTATCATGCGTTAGGACTCCTAGGAAGTCCCCGTGACCATTATGGACACATTGGAATGCTCAAATGTGTCTTAAGGGGTCCTATCTTCAGACACACTTGAGCATTTAAAGTTGTCAAAAGGGTTCATGTGGACTTCCTAGGGGTTCTAGTATGCCTTATGACATGTTAGGACCCATAGGAGTCCTCGTGACCCCTATGGACACATTAGAATGCTAAAGTGTGTCTTAAGGGTCCTACGATGCCTTTAGATAGACTTGGGCATTCAAATGTGTCAAAAGGGGGTAGGGGGACTTCATGTGGGTCCTAGTATGCCTTATCATGCATTAGGACCCATAGGAAGTCCCTTTAACACCTATGGACACATTGGAACACTCAAGTGTGTCCTAAGGGGTCCTACAACTCCTTCAAACACACTTGGGCATTCAAATGTGTCAAAAGGGCTCATGGGGACTTCCTAGGGGTCCTAGTAGGCCTTATCATGTGTTAGGACCCCTAGGAAGTCCCCATGACACCTATGGACACAATGGAACACTCAAGTTTGTCCTAAGGGGTCCTACGACCCCTTTGGACACACTTGGGCATTCAAATGTGTGAAAATAGGTCATGGGGATGTCTTAGGGATCCTAGTACACTTTATCATGCATTAGGTCCCATAGGAAGTCCCTGTGACCCCTATGAACTCATTGGAATGCTCAAGTGTCTTAATGGGTCCTACGACCCCTTCAGACACACTTGAGCATTCAAATGTGTCAAAATGGGTCATGCGGACTTCCTAGGGGTCCTAGTAGGCCTTGTAACATGTTAGGACCCCTAGGATGTCCCCGTGAACCCTATGGACACATTGGAATGCTCAAGTGTGTCCTAAGGGGTCCTATGACCCTTCAGACACACTTGGGAATTTGAATGTGTCAAAAGGGGTCATGGGAACTTCCTAGGGGTTCGAGAATGCTTTATCATGTGTTAGGACCTCTACAAAGTCTTTGTGACCCCTATGGACATATTAGAACACTCAAGTGTGTCTTAAGGGGTTGTACGATCCCTTCAGACACACTTAAGCATTCAAATGTGTCAAAAGGGGTCATGGGACTTCCTAGGGGTCCTAGTATGCCTTATGATGCATTAGGACCCCTAGGAAGTCCCCGTGACCCGTATGGATACAATGGAATTCTCAAGTGTGTTCTAAGGGATCCTACAACCCCTTTCGACACACTCGAGCATTCATATGTGTCACAAGTGGTCATGGCGACTCCCTAGGGGTCCTATTTTTTTATTTATCGCTCATTAGGACCCCTAAGATGTCCCCATGACCCCTATGGACACATTGGAATAGTCAAGTGTTTCCTAAGGGGTCCTACAACCCCTTTGAAAATACATGGGCATTCAAATGTGTCAAAAGGGGTCATTTTGACTTCCTAGAGGTCCTATTTTTCCTTATCACATGTTAGGACCCCTAGGTAGTCCCTGTGACCCCTATGGAAACATTGGAATGGTCACGGGTGTCCTACAGGGTCCTATGAACCCTTTTGACATACTGAGACATTCAAATGTGTCAAAAGGGGTCATGGGGACTTTCTATAGGTCCTAGTATGCCTTATCATGCGTTACAACCCCTAGGAAGTCCTCGTGGCCCCTATGGACACATTAGAATGCTCAAGTGTATCCTAAGGGGTTCTACAACCCCTTCGAACACACTTAGGCTGTCCAATGTGTTAAAAGGGGTAATCAAGTAGGGGTCCTAATATGCCTTATCACACCTTGGGAAACCTAGGAAGTCCCTGTGACCCCTATGGACACATTGGAACATGCAAGTGTGTCCTATGGGGTCCTTCAACCCCTTTAGACACACTTGGGCATTCAAATGTGTCAAAAGAAGTCATGGGGACTTCCTAGGGGTCCTAGTATGCCTTATCATGCCTGAGGACCAATAGGAAGTCCCTGTGTCCCATATGGACACATTGGAATGCTCAAGTGTGTCCCAAGCGGTCCTACAACTACTTTAGACTCACTTGGGCATTCAAATGTGTCAAATGGGGTCATGGGGACTTTTTAGGTGTCCTACTATGCCTTATAACATGTTAGGACCCCTAGGAAGTCCCCGTGACCCTTATGGACACATTGAAACCCTCAAGTATGTCTTAAGGGATCTTGTGACCACTTCGGACACACTTGGGCATTAAAATATGTCAAAAGGGGTCATGGGCACTTCCTAGGGGTCTTAGAATGCCTTATCACATGTTAGGACCCCTAGAAAGTCCCCGTGACCTCTATGGATACATTGGAATGCTCAAGTGTGTCCTAAGGGGTCCTACAACCCCTTCGAACACACTTGAGCATTAAAATGTGCCAAAAAGGGTCATGAAGACTTCCTAGGGGTTCGAGAACACCTTATCATTTGTAAGAACCCCTAGAAAGTCTTTGTGACCCCTATGGACACATTGGAATGGTCAAGTGTGTCCTAAGGGTCCTACAACCCCTTCGAACACACTTGAGCATTCCAATGTGTCAAAAGGGATCATGGGGACTTCCTAGGGGTTCTAGTATGCCTTATCACACATTAGGACCCCTAGGAAGTCCTTGTGACCCCTATGGACACATTGCAATGCTCAAATGTGTCCTAAGGGGTCCTACCCTCATACACACTTGAGCATTTAAAGGTGTCAAAAGGGGTCATTAGGAATTCCTAGGGGTTCTATTACACCTTATCATGCGTTAGGACCCCTAGGAAGTCCCTGTGGCCCCTATGGAAACATTCAAACTCTCAACTATGTCCTAAGGTGTCCTACGACCCCTTCGGACACCCTTGGACATTCAAATGTGTCAAAAGGTGTCATGGGGACTTCCTAGGAGTCATAGTATGCCTTATCATGAGTTATGACCTCTAGGAAATCCCCGTGACCATTATGGACACATTGGAATGATCAAGTGTGTCCTAAGGGGTCCTACAACCACTTCAAAGACACTTGAGGATTCAAATTCCTCAAATGGGGTCATGGGGACTTCCTAGGGCTCCTTGTGTGTCTTATCATGCGCGAGGACTCCTAGGAAGTCCCTGTGACCTCTATAGACACATTGGAATGCTCAAGTGTGTCCCAAGGGATCCTATGACCCCTTCTCAAACACTTCAGTAGTCAAATGTGTCAAAAGTGGTCATGGGGACTTCTTAGGGGTCCTAGTACACCTTATCATGAGTTAGGACCCATAGGAAGTCCTCATGATGCCTATGGACATATTGAAATGCTTAAATGTCTCCTAAGCGATCCTACGACCCCTTTGGACACACTTGGGTAGTCAAATGTGTCAAAAGGGGTCTTGGGGACTTCCTAGAGGTCCTAGTATGCCTTATCACACTTTAGGACCCCTAGGAAGTCCTTGTGACCGCTATGGGTATATTGGAATGCTCAAGTGTGTCGTAAGGGGTCCTATGACCCCTTCTAACATAGTTGGCCATTAAAATATGTTGAAATAGGTCAGGGGGACTTCCTAGGGGTCCTAGTATGCCTTATCACATGTTAGGACCCCTAGGAAGTCTTTGTGACACCTATGAACACATTTGAATGCTCAAATGTGTCTTAATGGGTCCTACAACCCCTTCAGACACACTTGAGCATTCAAATGTTTGAAAAGGGGTCATGGGGACTTCCTAGGGGTCCTAGTAGGCCTTATCACATGTTAGGACCCCTAGGAAGTCCCCATGACCCCTATGGACACATTGGAATGCTCAAGTGTGTCCTAAGGGGTCCTATGACCCCTTTGAACACACTTGGGTATTCAAATATGTTAAAATGGATCATGGCGACTTCCTGAGGTTCCTAGAACACCTTATCATGCGTTAGGACCCCTAGAAATTCCCCATGACCTCTATGGACACATTGGAATGTTTAAATGTGTCCTAAGGGGTCCTACAACCCCTTTGGGCACACTTTAGCATTTAAATTCATCAAAAGGGGTCATGGGGACTTCCTAGGGCTCCTAGTATGCCTAATCACATGTTAGGACACTTAGGAAGACATTGTGACCCCTATGGAAACATTGGAACACTCAAGTGTGTCCTAAGGGATCCTACGACCCCTTCAGACACACTTGAGTGTTCAAATGTGTCAAAAGGGATCACGGGAACTTCTTAGGGGTCCTAGTACATCTTATCATGCGTTAGGATGCATAGGAAGTCCTTATGACCCCTATGGACACATTGGAATGCTCAAGTGTGCCCTAAGGGGTCCTATGAGCCCTTTGGACACACTTGGGCATTCAAATGTGTCAAAAGGGGTCATGGGGAATTCCAAGGGGTCCTAGTATGCTTTATCACATGTTAGGGCCCCTAGAAAGTCCCTGTGACCCCTATGGACACATTAGAATGCTCAAGCATGTCCTAAGGGGTCCTATGACCCCTTCAAACACACTTGAGTATTAAAATGTGTCAAAAGGGGTCATGGGGAGTTCCTAGGGGTCCTAGTACACCTTATCACATGTTAGGACCCCTAGGAAGTCCCTGTGACCCCTATGGACACATTGGAATGCTCAAGTGTGTCCTAAGGTGTCCTACGACTGCTCCGGACACACTTGAGCATTCAAATGTGTTGAAAGGGGTAATGGGATCTTTCAAGGGGTCCTAGTATGCCTTATCACATGTTAGGACCCCTAGGAAGTCCCAGTGATCCCTATGGACACCTACTTATTCAGTATAGTCAGACCGTCAACATTACAAGGAGTCTGTTGAAAAATCTTGCATTGGATGCTTTTAAGAGGTCTTGGGCTGGAACTAGCTATCATCAAATCAACTGTGCGGTTAGTTTTTTTAATTCATTATATATATAATATATTATTTATATATATATATATATATATATATATATATATATATGTATATATATATATATATGTATATATATATATATATGTATATATATTTATATATATCTGTGTGTGTGTGTGTGTGTGTGTATCTATATATATATATATATATATATATATATATATATATATATATATATATATATAGATATATATATATATATATATATATATATATATATATATATATATGTCTATATATATGTCTATATATATATATATATATGTATATATATATGTATATATATATATATGTATATATATATGTATATATATATGTATGTATGTATGTATGTATGTATGTGTATATATATATATATATACATATATATATATATATCTTATATACTTCATTTTATATATAAAAGTTCAATTTTTTCATTTGCTCCCACCCTTTTTTTCATCTACCTAGAAATATCGAGTACCCAATTATTAACTGGTGATATTTGACCAAAATATTCCCTGTCCCCACAGACCAGAGAAGCACAGGATTTCAAACTTTTTTAATAGGTTACAAGAAAAAAAAATGTGATTTGGGGCCCATTTTTTGTTTTTTCTCAACTAGTGGTCTCACCATGGGAAGAAGCAGTCGTTGAAAGGATAAATGGAAGAGGAAGGTGACAAACGAAGAAATTCAAGCATATAGGGAAAAAGATAGAGAAAATCACCAAAGAAGGAGAGAAGGTATGTTAAACATTAATCAAGGTGACCTCGTAAATGTAGTTGCAAGTGAAGAGGATGTTGAATTTGAAAATAATATGGAAATTCATTTTGTGAATAACAATGTATGGAGTGAAGATGAAAATGTAGAGATGGAGAATGAAAATGTAGACTTTGTGAATGAAAACGTAGATTTGGGGAATGACAATGAATGAAATGAAGATGAAAATGTACAAATGGAAATTGAAAATATAGACTTGGAGAATGAAAATGTTGCACAAGAACCACATGAAAGTTACACATCTCCAAATTATATGCGAAATAAAGTCCCTTGCAATAAAGATAATCAATCTTCAAATTCAGGGCTTTCAAGAACACCTAAATGGCTAATTGAAATTGAGGAGAACATTATGAATAATTGGGAAGGAAAGAGGTCACATAGAACTATTAGGTTGTGGGCTTCAAGAATTTATGATCAATTTTTTGGAAACAAGACATTTGTTGAGAAATGTCAAATTTTTGTGCAGTTGTTAAAGATGCAAAAGATGAGACCTGTGCTTGTGAAATTGAAGATTCATGTGAACAAGAAAATGGAGAGAAATGCCATTGTTGTGAAGAATATTTTCAGTTCTCTCAATAGCATTGGGAAGAATAGCAGAGAAAAAGATAAGAGAGTTGCTCGAAGGGTTATTACAACCTCCTTAGTAAGTCATCAGTTGAGAAAGGCTCATTTGATGAGACAAACTTGTGTTGACTTCAATATAGACCATAAAACTTTGGCTAGAGCACTTGAAAGAAGAGAAAGACTTGATGATCCACTTTAAATTGATACATGGGCTTATGGTGGGAGACTTCTGCATTTTGATAAGAAGCTAACAGATGTTGTCAAGGATGAAATTCAACAATTTTGGGATGCTAACTCAAGAGTGTCACCAAATGTGAAGGATGTCTTGAAGTTGAGAGTTGGCAATCGAGAACGCACTCCAAATCTTAAACATTATGTGGAGGTAAGTCAAACAATGTTGTATAAAAAAATTTGTGAGACACATCCAACATTGAAAATATCATGAAGGTCTTTTGAATCCGTGAAGACATTTTATTGTGTACCCCTTAAGATTCATAATACATGTTGCAAATATCATGTTGAGTTTTCAATACATCATGAATTATTACGGTCCATTCATTTTACTTTGCATACTAATGAAATGCTAGAGGATTGTGGTGCAAGTGGTCTTCCCATATCATCAAGAGACTTGCTAGATCAATTTTATGACAAAGAGATGATGGTTGTCTATTTTATAAAAAAAAATTGCTTAAATGCCAAGTGCTCAGAATGTTGTGGCTTGTCCAAGTTTACGACATGTTTTCATGAGGGTTTGGAACACAATTTTGGAAAGACACTCATCCAAAAAAAGGTATATGAAGTAGTGAAATATACATTGAAGGGTGGAGGTGAAGGCTCTAGATGTGAGTTAGTTGCAAAAGAATACAATGTTGCTAATTTTATCTTAGATTTCAAGACAAATCTTTTTTACAAGTATGCAAGGCATAGTCATAGGTCTCAATGGTTGGATCAACAATTCAAGATATGTAAGGACACTTTCACCATTGGAACTATTATATCTATTGTAGACTTTGTGGAGAACTATACATTTCAGCCCCAAAATGAGACTCAAGCTCAATATTACAATTCCATTCAGGTTTCTATTTTTGTACACATCACATATAGACATTCCCTTGATAGCACAAAAGATGAGTGAAAGATAATCAGAGAGTACCATTTTTATATGAGCGACAATAGGTCTCACTCTCAAGATTTTGTTCAACATTATTTCCAAAACTATTTTTACTTCTTGCAGGAAAATGGTATTGCTATGGATAGGCATCTCATTTTGTCGGATAATTGCACTGGTCAATTTAAGAATGCTAGAATGTTTTATTGGTTGTGTAGAATGCATGTGGAGAGAGGTGTACCTCATATTTGGACTTTTTTTGAGTTAGGGCATGGGAAAGGGGAGCATGATGGAGCAGGTGTGTGTGTGAAGAGAGCTCTAGTTAAGGAGAAATTGAGGATTTTAGGTGTTGTACTTTTTATGCTTGTTCTATTGTTGATTGGTGTACTTTAGCAGTGTCACAAGGGGGGACTCTTGATTCTACAGTGTGTAGATTATTTTCATTGGTTGAGGAGGGAACTAGAGGAGATAAATTGGATTGTCAATCAGTGAAAGACTCTTCAAAAATACATTCATTCTAAAGTTCCAATAGTAGTACATGGACCATTTGGACATGAGATTTGGCTTGTTTTTGCCTCATGTATTTTTCTTATGATTGGGATCATTGTGAGTCAAGTGAGTGGGTGGATACATGGGTTCCACAGTATCTAACTCCTTTATCTTTGACACTCTGATAAGAAATGATGACATTGACACTTTAGTTGAGTATGACCATCTTTCAGATCTTGTGTAGCCAGGAGATGTTTTTGCATTGGTTGCACTACAAGGGAACAATGAGAGGTTAGATTATTGGTTAGCATGTTGTGTATGAGGTAAAAAAAATCTTGTACAATCGATGACAGATGGTGATGGGTTCACATATCCTACTGGTTCATTTGTTGTTGCAGGAACATGGCTACAAACATACATGATTAGAGAGAATGGAATTCCTGCATTTCAAGACTATGAGAAGCACAAAACTATTATCATGTATTCACACCTTGTTATAGCAACAAATGTCAAGTTGTCAAAGCATCAAGCAAGACCAAAGACAAAATAACTTTGGACTATTAGTACTGCTATTCATGAAGCACTATTGGAGACCCTGAAGCAAAGAGATGACCCTTCAAGAACACTTGACTAGGTAATAAGTTAACTTAGTGCATTTTTTTCTAAGTTTGTTAAGCTTAATTTTAATACATTAATTTCACCATTCTTTGATTGTATTTTGAGTCAATAAAATTTGTTTTGTATGTGGATTGTAACTTGTGCAAGATCACCTATGAAGACACCTATGGTCACCATGGATCCAATCAGAGATAGAAAGACAAAAGGATCCTTAATGATTAATTGAGATCTTTTGAAGCCTATAATGGAAATTTGTAACAATCAATTTGATTTAAAAGTTAAATGTCCTAGAAGTCTTGATAAGGACTTATGACCAAAATCATGTATGGGTGGCCAATAGTGCCAACAAGGGATCTTACATGTCATTTACTTATGTCATTTGCATGGTTTGAATTCTTACATGTTTGATTGTTGTTTCTAATGCTTTAAGGATATTATTTTTTATCATTTCAAATAATCTATAGAAGTTAAACCTCAAACATAATAAGCTTAATCATGATTAGTTTCATAGTTCAAATTTCAAACATACCACTAATAGTCATTGCAACGGAACTGGGTCAAGAAAAGAAGTGTGCATGCTTTCCCATTTGGTTCTTCTCTTGTTTCAAAATGAAAACCCAATTGTTTCCACTATAGACAACGACATGTTCCCAAGGAATAATTTCTCAATCCATAAAATACAACTACTTGCAGGCTGCCCAATGTACCATAATGCATTGTGTGTTTTATGGTCTGCAAGTGATGTGCTTTCTAAGTTTCCACGAGAGATTAAAAGGGTTAAATTTTTTGTTACTGAAAATGGTGTAGACTATAAGTTGGTGGTTCACTTTCATGACATTTTAAATGCTAGTAACAACCCCATTCTGCCCACGGAGTCACTGGAACACTCGCAACCACGCTCGACCCAAGTGACCCCAAGGTGCACTAAGCATGATTGGGCAGAAATCTTCCAGGGCTCATATCTTAGACCTCATGAGAGGTATCGACAAACCACTAGGGGATACAAGATCATGTTTTTGAGGTCTACAATAACCTCTCTCAGTTTTGGGTGATTCAACTTCATTTTCATTTGGCAAGATGATCTCAGTCGATGCCAAAACTTGTAGTGAGGGTCAATTGAAAGCGGCTTAGCAATGTATCTTTCAAACCATCCAACCTTGAATCAAACCATCTACTCCATCAGCTCCGATTGGTTGAGTAAACACTAGTGACAACCTTGTTCCACCCACAGAGTCATCAGAACACTTGCGACCACGCTCGACCCAAGTGACCCCAAGGTGCACTGGGCACGTTTGGATAGAGAACTTCTAGGGCTCATATCTTAGACCTCATGAGAGGTATCGAAAAAATGCTAGGGGATGCATGATCATGATTCTGAGGTCAACAATAACCTCTCTCAATTTTGGCTAATTTGACTTTGTTTGCATTTGGCAAGATGATCTCAATGGATGCCAAAACTTACAATGAGGGTCAGTTGAAAGAGGCTCAGCAACATATCTTTCAAACCATCCAACCTAGCATCAAACTATCTACTCCATCATCTCTAGTTGGCTAGGTAAATGCCAATGACAACCCCCATTCCTCCCACAGAGTCACTGGAACGCTCACGACCACGCTTGACCCAAGTGACCCCAAGGTGTACTAAGCATGATTGGGCAGAGATATTCTGGGGCTCGTATTTTAGACCTCATGAGAGGTATCCATAAACTATCAGGGGCTACAGGATCATGTTTCTAAGGTTTACAATAACCTCTCTTGATTTTGGGCGATTCGACTTTGTTTTCATTTGGCAAGATGATCACAGTCGATGCCAAAACTTGCAGTGAGGGTCAGTTGAAAGCGACTCAGTAGTGCATCTTTAAAACCATCCAACCTAGCATCAAATCATCTACTCCATCAGCTCTAGTTGGTCAAGTAAATGCTAATGAAAACCCCATTCCACCCACATAGTCACTGGAACGCTCGTGACCATGCTCGACCCAAGTGACACCAAGGTGTACTAAGCATGATTGGGCAGAGATATTATGGGGCTCGTATCTCAGATCTCATGAGAGGTATCAAAAAACTATCAGGGCTACAAGATCATGTTTCTAAGGTCTACAATAACCTCTCTTGATTTTGGGTGATTCAACTTTGTTTTTATTTGGAAAGATGATCACAGTCAATGCCAAAACTTGCAGTGAGGATCAGTTGAAAGGGGCTCAACAGCGTATCATTCAAACTATTTAACCTGGCATCAAACCATCTGCTCCATCAGCTCTAGTTGGATAGGCAAACACTAATGACAACTTTGTTCTGCTCATAGAGTCATTGGAACACTCGTGACCACGTTTGACCCAAGTGACCCCAAGGTGCACTAAGCACGATTGGGCAATGATCTTATGGGGCTCATATCTTGGACCTCATGAGAGGTATCAAAAAATATTAGGGGCTACAAGATCATGTTTCAAGGGTCTAAAATAACCTCTCTCAGTTTTGGGTGATTTGACTTCATTTGTATTTGGAAAGATGATCTCAGTCGATGCCAAAACTTGCAGTCACAGTTAGTTGAAAGCAGCTCAGCAGCATATCTTGCAAACCATCTGACCTGGCATCAAACCCATCTACTCCATTAGCTCTGGTTGGTGAGGTAAACACCAATGAAAACTCCATTCTTCCCACAGAGTCACTAGAATGCTCACGACCATGCTCAACCCAAGTGACCCTAAGGTGCACTAAGCATGATTGGGCAGTGATCTTTTAGGGCTCATATCTCAGACCTCGTGATAGGTATTGAAAAACTATTAGGGGCTATGAGATCATGTTTCTAAGGTCTACAATAACCTCTATTGGTTTTGGGTGATGCAACTTCATTTACATTCAGTAAGACAATCATAGTCAATGCCAAAAACTTGCAGTGAAGGTTAGTTGAAAGCGGCTCAGCAAGGTATCTTTCAAACCATCTAACCTGGCATCAAACCATCAACTCCATTGGCTTTGATTAGCTAGGTAAATACCAAGGAAAACCCCGTTCCACCCATAGAGTCACTGGAATGCTCGCGACCATGCTTGACCAAGTGACCCCAAGGTGCACTAACCACGATTGGGTAGAGATCTTCTGGGGCTCATATCTCAGACCTCATGATAGGTATCCAAAAAACATTAGGGGATATGAGATCATGTTTCTGAAGTATACGATAACCTCTCTCAGTTTTGGGCAATTCAACTTCATTTTCATTTGGTAAGATGATTTTAGTTGATGCCAAAACTTGCAGTGAGGGTCAGTTGAAAGTGGCTCAGCAACGTATCTTTCAAACCATCCAACATTGCATCAAACCATCTACTCCATCAGCTCTGGTTGGCTAGGTAAAGGCCACTAACAACCCTATTCCACCCAAAGAGTCACTGGAACACTCGCGACCACACTCGACCCAAGTGACCCCAAGGTGCACTAAGCATGATTGGGTAGTGATCTTTTAGGGCTCATATCTTGGACCTCGTGAGAGGTATCCACAAACCATCAAGGGCTATAGGATCATGTTTCTAAGGTCTAAAATAACCTCTCTCAATTTTGGGCAATTTGACTTTGTTTGCATTTGGCAAGATGATCTTAGTCAATGCCAAAACTTGTAGTGAGGGTCAGTTGAAAGTGGCTCAACAACATATCTTTCAAACCATCTGACATTGCATCAAACCATCTACTCCATCAGCTCTAGTTGGTCAGGTAAACACCACTAACAACCCTATTCCACCCACAGAGTCACTGGAATGCTCGCGACCATGCTCAACCCAACTGAACTAATAGCACAAGTGCTACATTTCTCTGTGCATTTAGTAAACCCCAATATGATGAGTTATATACATAGTGAGTATATACATAGTATTGAAACAATGTAGCACTAAGTGGCTCAAGTGAGTATATATAATGATATGAAACATAAGAACATAGAAAATCTATAGAAGTTAAACCTCAAACATAATAAGCTCCATGAATAGGGTATTCCAGAGAAAAGAAAAACAAATATAACTTCAACAAGATATAATTTAAATCATAATGATAATCATAGTCAAGATATAACTTCACCATTCAATTCCATAAACATGAATAATAAATATGTAAAGAAAAGATAACGCAAATATAACATAAAAATGAACATGTTCTATATATAGAAAGTATCCAATGTATCAAAAGTATCTCCATATACAAATATTGCACATGCCATTTCAAAATGTCTACAAAATCAATGTTTCAAGGTGTACAACGTGGCATATATAACATCTCAAAATGTGCCAAGTGGCATCTCTAAATGACCACAAAACTAAAACTACATCTTATGTCATAGGGGGATCATCAAAATGTAGCCTCTTTAAAGAAGTGTTTGGCTCTGATTGATCCTGCATCAAAAATGAGTTCAAACCCAAGTTAGATTTCTTACTTTATATGATTTGTACATATATATAATTCATAATTAAAACACTAATTTAATTAAAATTATAACTAAATATAAATATATGTACCTAGCCTCTCGGTCACCTACCACGATCAGGTGTCCTAGCATAAGTCCTTGCTAGAGAAGGGACCATGCTAATAATACCAACTCTGACCTATAAATATATATTTGCAATAATGAGATTAGTAGAGTGGTGCAACATAGAGTAATAAATCAACAAAATAGGATGATTTGAACTAAAATTAAAACTTACAACTAGTGATCCCTCCTCTGGAATAGGTGGCTCGGTCAACAAAGATATGAAAGATTCTCGTGGGCCTTCCCTCACACTAGGAGTAATCTATGAGTGTAAAAAATATTGTCAATTATATATAAATGTACTTCATCATAACAACCTTGGTTACAAAATACAAATAACAATATGTAAAAGTCTACGTACAATTGGACTATCACTCTGAATCGAGATGCCTGTCAACCTAGGCTCCCAAACCCATGTCGAAAAATCATCGATAGCGACACCCTATACAATAAATTCAAGTAAAAATATTTATTACTACACACAAGTGGCATACATATGCATGCATAATTAATCTTAAACAATTAATTACCATTAATTTATCGACACCTAATGAAGGAACCCCCTTCGTGCCCCCCATTGACATCGATTGTAGCTTGCAAGAGTACCATAAGATGACAATATATTAGTAAACGTATGAATTTTATTTCTCTAATTGATAGAGATTTAAGCATGTACACCAAATGATATAAAAAAAACTAATGGGTACATAATTTATAATATACCTTATAGGCATTAAGGCCAAATGAAATGGCTAAAGCTATGGACTCATCCACCTATCTCAACTCCCTCCTGTGTCATCAACTGAACATAAATGGAAACAATATATATACATAAGTGCATGCAATCATTAAAAATAATCTAAATAAATAAATTAAATAAGTCATGTGACAAATTTATTTATAATGTTTACTCGTACTGTATCAATAGGAGTCCATGGCTCTGTGTACACCTCCTAAGCACTCTCATGAGATGTAGATGCTCCATGAGGTGTTGTAGCCTCTATAGTTGCGTCTCCTACATCCTCCTCATCAATAACATACTAATATGTATCAACATCAGTAAGTGGTCTGAGACACATATTCTTGCAACACCAGGAGGCAACACTGACCTCATCTGCATGATCAACTGATCACTTAGCAAATGAATGGCCCTAACAGTCTATGAGGTATCCTCTACAATGATATCGAGATGCTGCACTTGAGGATGGGGTGCGACATCAGTGGGGGGACAAAGGTAGTGGCTTTTTTGCACTAGACAAATAGCCTAGTCTGAGGAGCTCCTCCACCTATGCCCATGTTGGGCCTCATACTCTAGTAATTAACATTGTGACCAAGCACAAACTCAGCATATAATTTTTTTATGAAATAGAAAGGGAGCTCCAAATTGCTATGGGGTGGTTTATCAAAAACCATCCACCAACGATCCCAAAAGTGTGTGCGCATTGTTTCATTTGTGTACCATTTTATTGATAATTTGGACTTTTTGGGGTCAACTTGTATTCTAGTTTTAGGATTCACAAAAAGAGAGGCTAGACCTTCCTTACTTATATTAAGGGCTACAATCCCATCATGGTCAAGCCCATCATCAAATTGGGTGTGCATATCATCACACCAATGAAGAGCAGCATTATGTTGCTACATGAGTGTGTCAATATTTTCAACAATAGTATTTAATGTGGCAAGCATGGGACCTAATGTAGGTATATTCTTAGATGTGTTTTGGAATCCCCATATTGTGTTCAAATTATCTTGTATCAAATCTTGTAAAGATGGAGGGTTTTGAGACGGGGGATTTGTTTTGGGGATTTTTCTTTGGTGTGAGAGGGTTATTTTTTTCATTGTTGACAGCCATACCTAATTAAATAGAAAACCAATCTAAATTTCTATTTGATTTCATATATTATTACAAAAATAAATACAAAACCCTATTTCAACCAAAAAAATTACATTTAACATCAAAATGAAATAAAACAATCAAAATCTACAAAGAATTTACTTACCATATAGTGTGGAGATCGAATTTGTTATTGCCAAAATCAGATACCTAAAAATATCATGTATATGATATTTGCAACTGGTTTCCAAACCCAAAACGTGAGGAGAAATAAGGAAAACGGTTCGCGGGTTTTGATTTATGCCACAAGTTTCGGGTACCCGATATGTGTTTGGGTACCCAATTAAGCCTATGCTTTGGTGTTAGGTTTGCGGAGCTGTACTGACACCCAGGCCTACTAAAAAGTCAACAAGCATTTTCATGTGCTTTTGGATGAGTGAAAAGTAAATATATTTTTCACATTGCCACTTTTTGACCACTCATGATCTTGCACATACCCTATATATATATATATATGTATATATACATGTGTGTATATATGTGTGTGTGTGTGTCTATATATATATATGTATGTATGTATGTATGTATGTATGTATGTGTGTGTGTCTATA
>BSBK01008212.1:17500-70747 GCA_027943335.1 Chamaecyparis obtusa | reverse complement strand
ATTTAATACTTGGGTTTTTTTTTCAAACACTCGGTGTAAATTTTTAGATAGTTTTTTTTAATTACAATAGCACGGAGAGGCTTAATAAATTTTAATAAATTTTTTTACAGTTTTAAAAATAAACATTTTTTAATTTTTATAATATTATTTATATGTTTATTTATTTTATTATTTAATAATTTTAATAAATATATGGTAAAAAAAATAGTATATATATATATATATATATATATATATATATATATATATATATATTATATATATATATATATATAATAATTATTATTATTACTATTATTATAATAATTAAAATAAAAAAACTTTTAAGTTTAAAATTTTAATGTATTTTTATTTTTTCTTTTTGATTCAACTATTTTTTATGTTTAATAATTTTAAGATTCTAATGTATACATATTATGAATTTTAATTTCATTTTAGCTACGTGTTATAAAAATTTATACATATATGTACTTTGATAATTATCTTTGTTCTATTATTCTATGTTTGGTGCTACTATCATTTTTCAAATTATCTATATTGACTACACATTCAATTTGGGATATTGATGTGTGGTTATATATACTTTTTTGCAAATATTAAATCGGTGATACCAAGTTTAATATAAATAATATAAAATTTAAATAAATACAAAGTAAATTAAATTTAAATATATTATCAAAATTCATATTAATTATTAAACTTATTAATATATTAAAAAAGTTAAATAATAATGTTAATAATTAATATTAATATTTATATTTATACTAATAATTATTAACATTATTATTATTCTAAATATTAATATTTTAGGATATAAATATAAATATTAACATTATTATTATTCTAAATTAAATTTAAATATATTATCAAAATTCATATTAATTATTAAACTTATTAATATATTAAAAAAGTTAAATAATAATGTTAATAATTAATATTAATATTTATATTTATACTAATAATTATTAACATTATTATTATTATAATCAAAGCCTTAAGCCTAATCATAATAATAAATCTAAATAATTTATCATTGTCCTAATTGCAAATTAGACCCTTATCCTATTTATGTAATTATAATCAAAACCCTAACCCTAACCCTAATTCTCTTCGTAACCATGATTATAATCAAAGCCCTAACCCTAATCATAATAATAAATCTAAACTAGACTCTTAACCTAATACTAACACTAAATACTAACGCTAATCAAATTAATTAATTCAATGTGTTAATCAATTTTAGATATTATTTTCTCACTATATAATTTAAAATGTTTCCGAGAGATATCCTTCTCGAGGCGCCTATTTTCATAAGATATACACACACATATATAAGCTAGTTTATAAACGCTCAAATAAAAATGAACATGATGTATTTTCTTGTTTATTTTACTACCTTATGTAAAATTATAGTAATTTGAGCATTTATAATGATTGTAGATTTTCACTATAGATTTAACAAAAATATTTAAAAATATAAATATAAACATTAACATTAATCTTAAAAATGTTTATAAGTTATGCCAAATGTATAATGGAAATGTGAGTTATATAACTTATAAAATTATATAATTTTTTAAATATCTAAATATGAGTATGATGTTTATAAATATTTTTTAATTTTTATAATATTATTTATATGTTTATTTTTTTTATTTAATAATTTTTATAAATATATAGTATAAAAAAAATATTATTGGATATTTAATATATATATATATATATATATATATATATATATATATATATATATACAAAAATTAAAATAAAAAAATTCAAAGTTTAAAATTTTAATGTATTTTATTCTCTTTTTTATTCAATTATTTTTTATGTTTAATATTTTTAAGATTCTAATGTATACATATTATGAATTTTAAGAATATATGGTGATACTAGATCTCTTTAAGAATATTAATGTTGAATATAAATAATATCATATTTAAATCAATACAAAATAAAATAAATTCTATGTATGTATGTATGTACAATATTGTTTATATTCAACATTAATATTTTTAAAGAGATCTAGTATCACCATATATTTAAATTCAATTATGAGGAGTTATTTAATAAATACATATAAATTATAATTAATTTAATTTAATAATAATTCTTAGTTAATGTCAAAGTTTCTAAATTCTATTCATTTTTTTCATCAATAATATTATTTTTCAATTTAGTATATTTTTAATTTTAATTTTTTTAATATCTATTGAATAAAATATTTATATTTATATTTAAAATTCTAATTATATTTATTTTGAAAAGTTAAATAATAATGTTAATAATTAATATAAATTTTGATAATTAATATTAATTATTAACATTATTATTTAATATTAATATTAATTATCCTAAAATATTAATATTTAGAATAATAATAATGTTAATAATTATTAGTATAAATATAAATATAAATATTAATTATTAACATTATTATTTAACTTTTTTAATGTATTAATAAGTTTAATAATTAATATGAATTTTGATAATATATTTAAATTTAATTTACTTTGTATTTATTTAAATTTTATATTATTTATAGTAAACTTGGTATCACGGATTTAATATTTGCACAAAAAGTATATATAACCACACATCAAATTTTGATGCCTATTGTCAATATCCCAAATTGAATGTGTAGTCAATATAGATAATTTGAAAAATGATAGTAGCACCAAACATAGAATAATAGAACAAAAATAATTATCAAAGTACATATATGTATAAATTTTATAACACGTAGCTAAAATGAAATTAAAATTCATAATATGTATACATTAGAATCTTAAAATTATTAAACATAAAAAATAGTTGAATCAAAAAAAGAAAATAAAAATACATTAAAATTTTAAACTTTAAATTTTTTTTATTTTAATATATATATATATATATATATATATATAAAATCAAATACTATTTTTTTTACCATATATTTATTAAAATTATTAAATAATAAAATAAATAAACATATAAATAATATTATAAAAATTAAAAAAAATATTTATTTTTAAAACTGTAAAAGAATTTATTAAAATTTATTAAGCCTCTCCGTGGCTATCGTAATTAAAAAAACTATCTAAAAATTTATACCAAGTGTTTGAAAAAAAACCCAAGTATTAAATATGCATTTTTGTTTTCTGTGCATGTCAAATCGGTCGGCAGGGGCCTACATATGGTACGGGCATTGGTAAACATGGGCATCAAGAGAAGTACATTTTGGACTGACGGAAATAACTTGCGAGAGATTGACGGAAGTAACGGCACTGGCTATTGGCCGGTGCAAATATTGGCACTTTTAGCCATTGCCCTGCACAAGGCTGGAGCGGGCGGCAACGTCTAAATCCTAAACTAAAACTTAATGGGATGTATGCCTATGTGCCATACCACCCCCCACGTGCGATGCCTGCAGGCCCAGGTTGAACGGACCTGCGGTGCTGTCCTTTCACCACTGCCGCCTACCAGCCTCGAGGATACCCCAGAGTAAAACGTAAATCTTACCAAGGGGGACATTTAGTTTTTTTTTCAAACTTTTTCAACCTTCCCTTATACATTTTACGTTTTAGTTTAGGATTTAGCCAATACCCCAGACTCGGCAATTTTTATTATTAATTTTTAATTTTTATTATTAATTTCGGTAATTGTTTTTTTAAATTTTTATCTGTATTGGGATATATTAATTATTTTTTATTAACGAGTACAGTTTGGAAATAAAATATTATTTAAAAATTGTAATTAAAATTTAAAATTAATATCTTTTACATTTAATTTTTTTAACATAAATTGATTTTTATTTTATATTTAGTAATTTCTATTGGTTTTTTTTTATCATATTCTAATCAAATTACTATAATTATTTTATATTATTATTTTCTAATTATGAGTTCATTTGTCTTAAAATTGTAAGTTAAAATAAAATAATTTTTTTTATATTTAATTTATTAACATAAATTTATTTTATTTTATATTTAATAATTTTATTTTATCATATTTTTTAAGAGAACGTCACTATATATAAGCAAAATATTGAAAAAGAACCATTGCAAATAAGTTCAATACCTAGTTTATGAAGTGCAATATAAGGAAAGAACTTTATTTACATTAAATGTTACATGTTAAATAGGTTATTTATAAGAGATTATATACCTAATAATTTTATTAGATTGAATTAGTATTTTTTAAACTAATTTCTTTGTGTATAATTTTACACTTTATGTTATCAATCAATCCTCATATCCACTCAATGGTTCTCTTAGGACCTAATAATGGTCAGAACCTATCTCAAACTACCTCTTCCAACCATTGGACTCCACATGCTAACTTTCCTCAATCTCTTATCACAAGCAAAATGTTGATCACATACATTTTTTCTGATTGTCATCTCATGACTAGTTACTTAACCCTCTCCCTTGCATTAGGATTCTCCTTCCTAACCTTTGATCCCTTGAGCTTTGATCTTCACACAACTTCAAGACTTTGTCCACTGAACAACTACTTCCACTACCCTATCAACTTGTTTCTTTTAATTAAAAATATATAAATTAGATGCTAAAGGAACTAATATAATTTGAATGAAGTCATTAGGTTTTTGTAGAAGAATTATTCATGCTTTATGAATCTTCTCAATGTAAGATTTACCACTACATTTGATAAGAAAATAAGAATTCCATTGAAGATAAATGGTTCAATGTTCATATAGAAACTACATAAAGTGTTAATTTATGGTCTAACCTTATGTTTTCAAGAATAATTTGTATGGTTGTGTAGAAGAAGAAAAATGTGTATATTAAAGATTATGTCATAAGGTTCTAATCCATGTGCATTAAATTCTTACTTTCATACATGATCTTAAACTATAAATATCTTCAAGATTACTCAAGATATTTACATTGATTGTATAGTTCTCAATGTATTTGATGGATCTATGTGCACATGTGAAAAATATTGAATCTAAATTATTAAAAATAAGTTATACGTTATTTATTGATCTTTCACTTCAAGAAATAAGGTATTCTCAAGTAGGTGGCTCAATAGAGAATTTTATAGGTTTTAGAGTTTAATTTTTATAGGTTAGGGTTAAATTTTATTTAAGTGTTACTTTTAAAAACATTGACCATAATTTAATAAATATTAGGGTTTGAGGTTTTGGTATGGGGAGTCCATGTTGGGGTGGTATTTTGGAAAGATGAATTTCAATGTAATACTTTACTTTGTAAACATTAATAAAAATAAATATTTAACCAATCAAAAAACTATTAGGGTTGAATTTTGTTTCCTGGCTAATTAGGTTTAGGGTTAGTTTATGTTTTGTAAGAACTGTTAAAAACATAATATTGTACACACGGCATAACGACATGTTTATGAAAAATATTTTTAAATTAAATTATAATAATTTAACAAAATAAAAAATATATAATATTAAAATAATTTAATAGTATTATCAAATGAAATAAGTAATAGAATTAATATATTATAATTTATAATTTAATTTATGGGTGCCTCCATCTTTAGTATTCTAGACAAAAATACATTGACAATTCAAGTATGAGAAAAATAAAAGTAACTTCTCACCATTGATTTTCAATCTTTTTATTAAATTTGATATCTACTTGTATATATTTCATAATTAAAAAAGTATAGATATGTTAGTTTTTAATTATATAATTATAATTTAATTAATTTAATTTATATGATATTATATAATAAATATTATTACAATATATTAATAACTATATAGATTGTAGAAATTTGATAGCTTTAACAAAGTACATTACCAAACTAAGCTATAGAAATCATCAACCTAGCACATACACTCAAAATCAACTCTGTTTTGACTCAAGTTGTCTTTTGAGGTTTTGTTAAAATTTATTGAAGGATTATCCCTTCAATGCCCTTGAATAGGGCTAAATTCTATGTATGACCATCAAGATTGCATCTTTATATCCTCTAGGGTAAATATGATAACATTGACCATAATTCAATAAATATTAGGGTTTAATTTTGTTTACAATTAGGGTTAGGATTAGATATATAGTTACACTTAGGATGAGGATTAAGATATTAACCAAAATTTAATTTGTTAGGGTTCAATTTATTTGTATTAAAAAAATATTTGGTATTAGAGTTTAGCTTGGTTTACTATTAAGCTTTGGCTTGGTTTATTATTAGGGTTAGGGATGTATTTGGTGGTTAAGCATTAGGATCAACGTCCCATTTGGTTTAATTAGGTTTAGGGTTAGGTTTCTTTTTAGTTTAGTGTTATGGTTAGGGTCCAATCTCATTTAGGGCTGCAATTAGAGCTCAATATAGTTTAGTATTCAATTAGGTTAAGGATTAGGGTTTCATAAGGGTTAGATTCAATTTCTATTAGGATTTTATAAGGTTTATGGTTCAATTTATTTTAGTGTTCAATTAGGTGTTGTATTAAGATTTAATTTAAGTTGATTAACTTAATAGTATACTATAATGAAGGAATAATAAGATGAAACCCAGAGAAATGGAGTTTATATGACATCTTACTAATTTCGAAATTAAAAATAGAATGTGTAAGATCTAATTACTCATTGAATAAATTGTTGATTCAGAATTGGGATTACATGAAAGTGATAACATAATATTATGTTGGTTAGTCTATATTTTTGTCTTCTTTAGCATATCTTTATTTTTTAAATTTTTTATTACCTTTGTAGTGTAATTATGTTGGTTTTTATGTCATGGTAGACCATAAAGTGTAAAATTATACGCAAAGAAATTAGTTTAAAAAATACTAATTCAATCTAATAAAATTATTAAGTATATAATCTCTTATAAATAACCTATTTAACATGTAACATTTAATGTAAATAAAGTTCTTTCCTTATATTGCACTTCTTAAATTAGGTATTGAACTTATTTGCAATGTTTATTTTTCAATATTTTGCTTATATATATTGACGTTCTCTTAAAAAATATGATAAAATAAAATTATTAAATATAAAATAAAATAAATTTATGTTAACAAATTAAATATAAAAAAAAATTATTTTTATTTTAACTTACAATTTTAAGACAAATGAACTCATAATTAGAAAATAATAATATAAAATAATTATAGTAATTTGATTAGAATATGATAAAAAAAAACCAATAGAAATTACTAAATATAAAATAAAAATCAATTTATGTTAAAAAAATTAAATGTAAAAGATATTAATTTTAAATTTTAATTACAATTTTTAAGTAATATTTTATTTCCAAACTGTACTCGTTAATAAAAAAAAATTAATATATCCCAATACAGATAAAAATTTAAAAAAACAATTACCGAAATTAATAATAAAAATTAAAAAATTAATAATAAAAATTGCCGAGTCTGGGGTATTGGCTAAATCCTAAACTAAAACGTAAAATGTATAAGGGAAGGTTGAAAAAGTTTGAAAAAAAAACTGTCCCCCTTGGTAAGATTTACGTTTTAGTCTGGGGTATCCTCGAGGCTGGTAGGCGGCAGTGGTGAAAGGACAGCACCGCAGGTCCGTTCAACCTGGGCCTGCAGGCATCGCACGTGGGGATGGTATGGCACATAGGCGTACATCCCATTACGTTTTAGTTTAAGATTTAGACGTTGCCCGGAGCGGGCTACGCATGCATAGTGGAGGGGAATTTGTCGGCTGCATAGCCGGCTCCGTATTATCATCGTTTTACAGAAGTCCTGTAGATCGTGCCATAATAATTGTACGATTTCTCATCTACAATGATTTTGACACGATTGAGAGTACCCTAATAGTCACTTCCGCGATATTACGATTGATTTTGGTATCGATTTCCTACTGTTGTCGGTAATATTCTTGTTAGTAAGTAATATGCTTGAGTACACGATTTTGCTATCTGATTTCCTACTGCTGTCAGTAATATTATTGTCATGTTGCAGTTGGATGCATGCTGTGTTTCATTCCCTATGCTAATATTGTTAATAGTCCTTCATAACAGGAAAACAATGAGTTGGAGGCTCATTTTGTAGTGCGAGATGGCTGTGAAAGACATTTGGCAGACTGATTGATTGATCCGATGTACCAAGTTTCTCCTGCAAATGGTGCAAAGGTGATGACTTGAATTTTATCGTGGACACTTGTTTTGCGAGTAATGAATATTTAGAATCCTCAACATAAGTCGTGAATGGAGTCAAACTGGGAAAGAAAAACATTTAATAGTAGACAAGCTTGGACATTGGAAGCAAATTTGCAACGACGACGATTCATCTTCGTTTATGCGTAATCTAAATACATTAATCTGATGTGTTGTCCATTTTTTTCAAGTTCAATTGTGTGACGTGTGTATGTGACTGACTTAAATCACATATAATAAGTCTTGATTATAAGATTAAAATTGCTAAATATTCAAAGTTGACTGATATTTTCTAGGCTTAATATGTTTCTCAATGTGTAGTTTAAGGGTAGTCGTTTGTATGTATCATTTTCTTGCCTATCATTTTCAATTTTGTTTTCAAAGCTTCTATGTTGTGTCCCCTTCTTTCTACCTATTGATTGCATTACTATCATTTGAATGTCTTGAATGTACTAATTAGGAGAAGGCTATCACTAGTTGGTTTAGCTAATTTTATGTACCTTAAGTTTATGTAGCACGTCAGATTTTGATGATTTGTTTTTTCTTCACATATGTCTTAAGAGCTTATAGCTATTGCTTTGGCTTTTGAGTAGCTCCAATGAACGTACAAAGACTAGTTATACGTATAGGAGTCAAAAGGGGTCACTTAGATGTGGCATTTGAAACATATTGATTAGAGTGTTAAATTTATTCAAATGATCCAAGATATTACTACCTTCCTTGACTTATCAAGTTCCACAATTTAAATTATCAATAGAAGAATCTAGGCCAAGTTTTATCTCCTTTTGTAAAAGTTCTCTAAATTGTGCCATAATAATTGTATGATTTGTCATCTAGAATGATTTTGACATGATTGAGAATACCCTATTAGTCACTTCACGATATTATGATTAATTTTGCCACAATCTTGGCATTGATTTCCTACTGTTGTCGGTAATATTCTTGTCGGTAATTTGCTTGCCACAATTTTTGGATATCTAAATTCCTATTGATGTAATATGCATGTCACGTTGGCACTAGCTAAATGGTCAAAAATATGCACATGATAAGACTATTTTTTTTCTTTTTATTGTTTGTTAATTAAATTAAAATTTAATAAAGAAAGTATACTAATATTAAAAGATAAGTTTTAGCATATATGTTAACATGTGTTAGAAAATATGTTAACACTTATCTTTTAATATTATTATACTTTCTTTATTGATTTTTAATTTAATTGACACAAAAAAAAATTCTTGTGAGGTGCATATTTTCGGTCATTTAGCCACAACCGTCATTTTGTAGTTGGATGCATGTTGTGTTTGATTTCCTATGCTACTATTGTTAAGAATCCTTGATAACAACAAAACAATGCATTCAAGGCACTAGCTATGGGGCTGAAAATTTGCACTCGGCTCCATTAGCTTATCAACATGTCATCACTATGTCCATACTGTAGCTTTTGTCCTGTCAAGTCAAATCATATTGCCTTTGTCATGTCCCCTTTTCAAATAATTAAAAATAATAACTTTTGCTAAGGCTAGCAGGCTCAAAAAGTGAAGTTTCGGGAAAATGGGCTAATCTTTGGAAACCAATGGATTAATAAATGAAAATTATTATTAAAATATGTATTATTGACCCCTCTTGGTCGTGAGTTAGGGTTATGCCCTCTTTTAAAGGGGTTTGGAGGCATTTCGGGCTCATTCTAGAACTTGATTTTTGCTCATTGCTTTGTTGTTCTTCAAAGGCTGCCAACCCTGTGGAGAAGGAGACCCAAGGATGGGAGTTTGCAGATTTCTAGGAAGGCTAAGGATGGGAGTTTGAGGCCATTCCATGTGCAAGCTCATGCAGAGTTTTCCCTTGTGCTGAACAGTGCAAATTTGTGAGTTTTCGGGTGTGTTTCTTGTAAGAGTTTGGTGTTTCCGGTTGAGTATTTCATATCAGTTTGGTTTTCTGCTATATTGCAAATATTTTGATGTTAAAATAGATCTGAATATATGTATTGGGTCGTGGTTATACTTTTGTGATAGATTATTAGTGTTTTGTGGTGTTTTCGAGCTATTTTGTGTTGTTTTCGGGAGCCCGATGAGCATTGTTTTTGTCCTTTGTTTGGGAGCTATTGTGTAAACTCTATACAGATCTAGAAATGTCATTTTGTAGGCCGTTATGCTGGCGAAATTTTTGTAAAAATGTCTACTTTCAGATTTATGAATAATATGTGAAGCTATGAAGTTTTTGGCACTATTTCGGGCATACCTGATTTGGGTTTTATTGAAAAATTGGTTGATCTTTTGAAATATTGGTTGTTTGAGTTTAAAATCTGATTAGAGGCTTTAAATATCATATAGAATCAGAAAGGGGACATTTCAGTGGTATCAAAGCTATGATCTTGCCAGCCTGAGGGTTTGTAGAAGTTTGTATGCAACTAAGTGAAAGAGAAAAGAGATATTTGCAGTGAGAAAAGAATAAAAAAAATTTGATCAAACTTCCAGTTGAAAATAAAAGTACAAAATCCAAGGAAGGAACAAGTATGGCTGACCCAGATGAGATGGCAAAGAAATTCTTCCAGGACATCCAGAATACTCAAAAGAAAACAGTGGATAGTTTGGCAGAAACTAGAGAGGCTTTGTGGATATTGACAGAAAAACTGCAAGGAGTTGTATCTACTAATGAGAAAGGGAGCACTTCAGAGGAGCCAAGAAATCTGAAACCCACACCCTCTAAATCAACAAAAACTATTTTCTTGCCTGCAGATGAGCCACCAGTACCAAATCTAGCCCTTAGTCCTATGGAAGAGGTTACAAGTAACTTGATTGCATTAAGAGCTACTTACAATGGCTTAGATGATGACTTTCGCAATTTGGTTCCTTTTAGAGAATATGTGGATATGATGAACAATTTGATGCCCATGAAAGAGTATAGGAGGGAGCATGACATAAGTGGAAGAGAGCTCAAAAATAAAATAAGCAAGTTTATAGCACCTACTTTTGATGGAACAAAAAAAATTTCAGCTAGAGCATGGCTACAAAAATTACAGACCTTCTTCACACTTAACCCCATGAAGGAGAGTGATGCCATTCAATTCGCAAGTCTACACTTGGAAGATGTAGCCTATGATTGGTGGTATCATAGAAGGACTACTCAAGGTCATGATCATGTAATTACATTTGCTGATTTTAGTCAAAGAGTGATAGATAGATTTGATCTCAAGGATGATGAAGAGTATTTTAAAGAATTGTCAAAGTTGAGGCAAATCAAGTCAGTTAATGAGTATGTAGAAGAGTTTCAAAAAGTGGTTGTTATGGTACTTGATATGAGTGAAAAGAGGATTGATTATCTTTTCCTTGATGGTTTGGAAAATTTTGTTAAGGGTTTAGTTAAGGCTTTCTCACCCTCAACCTTATAGGAAGCTATCAAAAGAAACTTCCAACTTGAAACTTGTGTGCCTATGAAACCAGTCACTAATCAAAAACCCCCAAATCTTTGGCAACATAAGGGGAATTTTCAGAAAAAGACTTTTCTAGCACCACCACCAAAGAATGTGATAAATGTAGCAAAAAAGAAGGTAGATGAAGAGACTAGGAGTGAATTACGAAGGAAAAAGCTTTGTTTCACTTGTAGAGAACCATGGGTTCCAGGACACAAATGTTTGGGGAAAGGCCAAGTGCACTATATTGAAGTTGCTTCAGAATCTGATTCAGATGAGAATGAGGAATTTCATGATACTAAGGAGGAGGAAGAAGAAGAGAAAGAAAAAGAAATCAGCAAGGATGACACTTTAGCAGCATTATCAGGAGTCCCAAGATACCATCCCTTTCGAATTCGAGGGGTACTAGCAGGGCAAAGGTTGACAGTTCTTCTTAATAGTGGGGCAACTCACAATTTTATTGATGAGGGATTTGTCATGAAAAGAGGGCTTAAAGCAGAAGATTTTGAGGGATTCAATGTTACTGTAGCTGATGGATTCACTATGACTAGCACACGGGTGGTGAAACAACTCAAGATGACCTTAGGAGATTATGAGTTATGTGATGACTTCTATGTTGTTGGCATTGGGGAGACAAATCTTGTATTGGGTGTTCAATGGTTGCACCCTATTGGAGGCTATTACATGAACCATCAAACTATGGAGTTTAAATTTCATTCCAATGGGAAAGAAGTCTTATTGAGAGGCTTATCGAATGGAGCACCTAAGGTGGTCACTGCAAAGAGGACGGAGAGGACTTTTCAAAGAGGACAAGTAGCATGGGTAGCAGGAGTCACAATCCATCCAACAAGCTCTCCAAAGAATCAAGGTAATTTCCATTTTGAAATTCAAAATATTCTTGATAAGCATAGTATAGTTTTCAATGATTTGCCTCCGGGATTATCACCAGATAGAGGTTTTAAGCATGTTATAGAGTTAGAACAGGGTGCCAAACTAGTTATAACAACTCCATACCGCCATCCAAGAGGTTATAAGGAAGAAATAGAAAAAACTATTAAGGAACTCCTGGACATGGGATTCATAAGGCCTAGCTCTAGTCCATTTGCATCATTTGTGGTACTTGTCAAGAAAAAGGATGGTACAATAAGAATGTGTATAAACTATAGGGCAATAAACAATAAGACCATAAAAAATAGGTATCCCATACCACGCATAGATGAACTCATTGATGAGTTACATGGTGCTGTATACTTCTCAAAAATTGACTTAAGATCAGGGTACCATCAAATCTACATGAGGAGGGAAGATGTGGAAAAGACTGCTTTCAGATGTCACTATGGGCACTTTGAATTTCTTGTTATGCCATTTGGCCTCACTAATGCACCAGCAACATTCCAATCTTGTATGAATAAGGTATTCAGCAAGCATCTTCAAAAATTTGTTTTGGTATTTTTTGATGATATCTTGATTTACAGTAAAACATGGGAAGAGCATCTAAAGCACATAGACACTATTTTGGGAATCTTGGAGCAGCAATCCTTCTATGCTAAGCTATCTAAATGTGAGTTTGGTTTGATAGAGATCTTATATTTGGGACATATTATAAGTTCTAAAGGAGTACAGGTTGATCAACAAAAAATCCAGGCAATTTTGGATTGGCATCCACCCACTAATCTTACACAGTTGAGAAGTTTCTTCGGGTTGTGTAGCTACTATAGGAGATTTTTCAAGGTATTTTCTCAGCTTGCTACCCCCTTGACTGATTTGACAAAGAAAGGAGCTTTTATTTGGACAGAAGAGGCACAAAAAACATTTGATAAGCTTAAGGAGGTAATGAGTTCATGCCCTGTGCTTGCAATTCCAGATTTCTCTTTACCTTTTGTTGTTGAATGTGATGCTTCTAGAGAAGGTATAGGGGCTGTCCTAACTCAAAGGGGACATCCAATAGCATTTGAGAGTAGAAAATTAAATCAATCAGAGAAAGGTTACTCCATCTATGATAAGGAAATGTTGGCAATCATGCATGCACTTTATAAGTTTAGACAATATTTGGTATGTGGGAGATTCATTGTAAAGACAGACCATAATAGCCTCAAGTTCTTCTTGAACCAAAGGGATTTGAATGATCATCAACAAAAATGGGTAAGCAAATTGCAAGCTTATGATTTTGATATTGAATACATGAAAGGAAAGAATAATGTGGTTGCTGATGCTCTCTCAAGAAAGCCCACTTTGTGTTCCTTAACATCTATCTCTGCTGATTGGAAAGTCTCCATACTTTCAGAGTATGCTAAAGATTCCTTTGCAACCAAGATTTTGGATAAGTTAGTGGATGATAACAGGTACAAGGTTGTTGATGAATTGATTTATTACAAGAACAAGATCTTCTTAGTGCCAAGATCAAAAACTAAGGAGAGGATATTGAGGGCCTTTCATGACACACCTTTGGCTGGTCATCAAGGATACTTCAAGACATACAAGCAACTTCGAGAGCGGTTTGCATGGAAGGGTATGAAGGAGGATGTCCTTAAACACATTAAGGAATGTATGGTATGCCAACAAAACAAGAGTGAGCAATTTTTTCCTGCAGGGTTGTTGTAGCCACTTCCTATTCCTGAACAAAAATGGGAAAGTATTTCCATGGACTTCATCACTGGGTTGCCCAAGGTTCAAGGTAAGGATTTCATATATGTGGTGGTAGATAGACTAACTAAGTATGCACATTTCTTTCCCATCACATCTGATTTCAAGGCATCACAAGTGGAAAAATTGTTTTTCAAGGAAATTTTTAGGTTACATGGCTTGCCTAGAAACATTGTCAATGACTAGGATAGTAGATTCCTCAGCTCTTTTTGGAAGGAGCTCTTTCATTTGGCAGGAACTAAACTCACTCCCAGTACTAGCTATCACCCTCAAACAGATGGACAAACAGAGATAGTTAATAAATGGATAGAGGGATATTTGAGGAACTATGTTTCAAATCAACAACATGCTTGGGTGAAATGGTTGCACCTAGGGGAGTATTGCTACAATACATCTCATCACATGTCTATTGGTATGTCTCCTTTTCATGCTCTTTATGGTTATGATGCCCTTTCCTTTGTTGATCTAGTACTTTTAGATAGCAGAGTACCTACAGCAAGTGATTTTGTTAAGCAAAGCCAAGACATAATAAGGTCCCTCAAGGATAATCTACAACATGCACAGAACCAATAGAAGTTGTATGCTGATAGGAAAAGGATTGAAAGATCTTTTGAGGTGGGAGATTTGGTATTTGTCAGGTTGCAGCCATTTAAGCAAAGCACCTTGAAGAGAAGTTGGGTAGAGAAGCTCAAGCCAAGGTTCTATGGGCCTTATAAGATCATCAGGAAGGTAGGAGAGGTAGCTTATGAATTGGAGCTCCCACCAAATAGCAAAATACATAATATTTTCCATGTCTCTTGCCAGAAGAAGGTTCTAGGCCAGAAAACCATAGTATCTATAGAATTACCACCTCTTGATGATGAAGGGAAATTAGTTTTGATACTAGAAGAGGTTTTGGAAACAAGAGAGAAAAGATTGAGAAATAGGAGCATCACAGAGCATTTGGTCAAATGGAAAGGATTACCATTGGAGGATGCAACTTGGGAAGGAGCACATATTCTTGAGCATCCAAACCTTCATTGCTTGAGGATAAAAAATATTTGGGAGGGAGGACTTGTCATGTCCCCTTTTCAAATAATTAAAAATAATAACTTTTGCTAAGGTTGGCAGGCTCAAAAAGTGAAGTTTCAGGAAAAGGGGCTAATCTTTGGAAACCAATGGATTAATAAATGAAAATTATTATTAAAATATGTATTATTGACCCCTCTTGGTCGTGAGTTAGGGTTATGCCCTCTTTTAAAGGGTTTTGGAGGCATTTTGGGCTCATTCTAGAACTTGATTTTTGCTCATTGCTTTGTTGTTCTTCAGAGGCTGCCAAACCTGTGGAGAAGGAGACCCAAGGATGGGAGTTTGTAGGTTTCTAGGAAGGCTAAGGATTTGATTTTGAGACCATTCCATGTGCAAGCTCATGCAAAGTTTTCCCTTGTGCTAAATAGTGCAAATTTGTGAGTTTTCGGGTGTGTTTCTTGTAAGAGTTTGGTGTTTCCGGTTGAGTATTTCATATCAGTTTGGTTTTCTACTATATTGTAGATATTTTGATGTTAAAATAGATCTGAATATATGTATTGGGTTGTGGTTATACTTTTTTGATAGATTATTAGTGTTTTGTGGTGTTTCCGGGCTATTTTGTGTTGTTTTTGGGAGCCCGATGAGCATTGTTTTTGTCCTCCGTTTGAGAGCTGTTGTGTAAACTCTATACAGATATGGAAATGTCATTTTGTAGGCCATTATGCTAGTGAAATTTTGTAAAAATGTCTACTTTCAGATTTATCAATAATATGTGAAGCTGTGAAGTTTTTGGCACTATTTCAGGCATACCCGATTTGGGTTTTATTGAGAAATTGGTTGATCTTTTGAAATATTGGTTGTTTGAGTTTAAAATCTGATTAGAGGCTTTAAATATCATATAGAATTAGAAAGGGGACATTTCAGCCTTCCCATCCAATTATGTTAGCTCACAGACATGTAAAATGACATAATTGTTAGGTACAAATTTATTACGCATTTGTGCTAATAGTATTGGATGAGAAGGCAATACAATTTGACTTGACATGACATAAGCCATGGTATGAACATAGTGATGGCATGTTGATAGGCTATTGGGGCCAACTGTAAATTTTTCAGCTCCATATCCAATTCCTTGAACTCATTTTTTTTTCTATTATGTCCATACCATAGTTGTTGTCTTGTCAAGTCAAATCGTATTGTCTTCCCATCGAATTTTTTCAACATTTATGCATAATAAATTCATACTTAACAAAAACTATTGGCAGAAATGTCAATAACTTATGGAGGGGGGGAAGTTTAGTTAATTGAATGGGAAAAATAATTTTCTTGAAGACAATTTAGTTAATTGGATGGGAAGAAAAATTGATTTGACATGACATGATAAAAGCTATGGTATGGACATAGAAATAGCATGTTAATAGGCTAATGGGGCGGAGTGAAAATTTTCAGCCCTGTAGCCAGTGCCTTAAACTCATTATTTTGTTTTTATCAAGGATTCTTAACAATAGTAGCATAGGGAATCAAATAAAAAATGCATTGAACTACAACATGACAAGCATATTATTGACAATAGTAGGAAATCATATAGCAAAAAATTATGGTCATCCAATTAACTAAATTTTTCTACCTTCGTAAGTTACTGACATTGCTGCCAATAGTTTTTGTCAAGTACCAATTTATTATGCATTTGTACTAACATAATTGGATGTGAAGACAATACGATTTGACTTGATAGGACATAAGCTATGGTATGGACATAGTGATGGCATGTTCATAGGCTAATGGGGCTATAAAAATCACAGGGAAAAACTATTGACAACGATATCAGTAACTTATGGAGGGGGAAAAATTAAGTTAATTTTCTTGCCACAATGTCAGTAATATGCTTGTCATTTTGTATTTGGATGCATGTTGTGTTTGATTCCCTAAGATACTATTGTTAAAAATTCTTGATAAAAGCAAAACAATGAATTCTAGGCACTGACTATGGGGCCAAAAACTTCCACTGGCTATGAGTTCAAGGCACTTGATGGGAAGGCAATACGATTTGATTTGAAAAGACATAAGCTATGGTATGGACATAGAGATTCAAATGAAACATGCATCCAACTGCAACATGACAAGCATATTACTATCAGCAGTAGGAAATCAGGTAGCAAAACATTGTGGTCATCCAATTAACTAAATTTTTAGCCCCAGTGAAAATAGAATTGTGCATTTACAACTTTATTATGCATCTGTGATAATAGAATTAGATGAGAAGATAATATGATTTTACTTGACAGGACATAAGTTATGGTATGAACATAGTGATGGATTGTTGATAGGCTAATGGGGCCATGTGAAATTTTTTTGCCCCATAGCCAGTGTCCCATTAGCATATCAACATGTAATCGCTATGTCCATACCATAGCTTTTGTCATATCAAGTCAAATCATATTGTCTTCCCATCCAGTTCTATTAGGCCAAATGCGTAATAAATCGATACCTAACAAAAACTATTGGTAGTGATGTTAGTAACTTATAGAGGGGAAAAATTCAGTTAATTAGATGACTATGAATTTTTTCTATCTGATTTCCTACTATTTTCAATAATATGCTTGTCACGTTGTAGTTGGATGGATGTTGTGTTTGATTCTCTATACTACTATTATTAATAATCCTTGATAACAACAATAAAATAAGTTCAAGGCACTGGCTATGGGACCAAAATTTTGCACTTGACCGACCCCATTAGCCTATCAATATGCCATCACTATGTCCATACCATATATTATGTCTTGTCAAGTCAAATCGTATTGCCTTCCCATCTGATTCTATTAGAAAAGATGATTAATAAATCCATACCTGATAGCGATGTCACTAATTACGGAGGGGGAAAAATAATTCAAGCTTGAAGGAAATTTAGTTGATTGGATGGTAAGGAAATACAATTTGACTTGACAAATTTATCTAGTTAATTGGATGGGAAGGCACTAGCTATGTGGCAAAAAATTTACACTCGGCCCCATTAGCTTGTCATCATTCCATCACTATGTCCACACCATAGCTTCTGTCCTATCAATTCAAATCATAACATCTTCCCATCCAATTCTATACGATCGATGCATAATAAATCTGTACTTGACAAAAACTATTAGCAGCGATGCCAACAACTTATGGAGGGGGAAAAGTTTAGTTAATTATATGGTAAAAATAATTTTCTTGAAAGAAATTTAGTTAATTGGATGGAAAAGCAATACAATTTGACTTGACAAGAAAAAAGCTATGGTATGGACATAGCGATGGTATGTTGATAGGATAATGGGGCCAAGTGAAAACTTTTGGCCCCATACTAGTGCCTTGAACTCATATTTTTGTTGTTATCAAAGATTTTCAATAATAGTAGCATAGGGAATCAAACACGACATGCATCCAACTGTAACATGAGAAGCATATTACTGAAAGCACTAGGAAATTAGATAGAAACTTTTTTTGGTCATCTAATTAACTAAAATTTTCCCCCTTCGTAAGTCACTGAAATCACTGCCAATAGTTTTTCACAAGTACTGATTTATTACGCAATTTTGCTAACAGAATTTGATGGTAAGACAATACAATTTGACTTGACAAAAAATAAGATATGGTATGGACATAGTGATGGCATGTTGATAGCCTAATAGGGCCATGCAAATCATGGGGGAAAAGTATTGGCAGCAATGTTAGTAACTTATGGAGGGGGAAAATTTAGTTAATTTTCTTGCCATAATTTTTTGCTATTTGATTTCCTACTACTATCAGTAATATGCTTGTCATGTTGCAACTGGATGCATGTTGTGTTTGATTCCATATGCTACTATTGTTAAGAATGCTTGATTCCATATGCAAACCAGTCTATCTTTAATCCTTACAGTTGTGCCTTGTTCACTTGTTTTATTTCTAAACACCCATTTGGTTCCAATCACATTGTTTTTCGTTAGGCCTAGGAACCAATTCACAAATGTTATTTTTCTCTATCTCATCTAGCTCTTCCTACATTGCCTTAATCCATGATTCATCTTTACAAGCCTCATTAGTAGTCTTAGGTTCAACTTGCGAGATTAAATAGAGCTCATTTCTAGCCTTAGACCTTGTCATCAAACCTTGATTAGCATCACCAATAATCTAATTTTCAGGATGGTTCATCAAAACATGCATTGGTTTTCTAGGAGCTTCCTTTTGTTCACTCAGGCAAACCCGTAAGTCATTGTCAATCTCAAATATCTGTCTTACTTATTTATTCTCAATCTTAGAGATTGGATTACACTCATCAATCTTCACATTAGTACTTTTAATTATTTTCCTTAATCTATGATTGAAACATATATATGCCTTTCTCTTAGTGGAATATTAAATAATGATACCTTCATCACTCCTTGCATCAAAATTTTGTATTTTATAATCTCTTTTGATATAACACTTGCTACCAAAAATTCTAAAATAATTTACACTAGGAATATGACCAAACCATAGTTCATAAGGAGTCTTACTAGTACCATCTCTAATCTAAACCCTATTTAAAGTGTAGACAATAGTATTAATTGCTTCTCTCTAATGCATGTGTGCCATATTTCCTTCAATTAACATAGTCCCCACAACATCTAGTATGGTTATGTTCCTTCCCTTTTCTATCCCATTCCGTTGTGGAGTCCTAGGCATAGAAGTCTGTCTATATATGGAATATTATTTATAGTATGAATTAAATGCATCAAATATAAATTCTTCCCCTCTATATGATCTCAAGCATTGTGTCTTTAGACCTAACTCATTCTTTGCTTTTTCCTTATAAATATTGAGCTTATCAAAAGCTTTAGACTTTTCTCTAAGGAAAGAAACCCTCATTATCTCAAAATAATCATCAACAAAAAGAATGAAATACCTTTCACCATAGTAAGACCTTGTCTTTGTAGGACCACATAGATTCGTATGCACTAGATCTAACTTCTCCTTTGCTGAGAATAATTTACGTTGAAATATTCTCTTTGGTTTTTCCCCATCACACACTCATTACATATAGTGTTAGTATGTTTGATAATCAATGGTTGATCTCTAACTGCATTTTTGTTATTGGCCTTTACAATATTGTCAAAATTGATATGAAAAAATCTTCTATGCCATAATCAACTATCATTATTCTTTGCCACAAAATAACTAGCTTTTGCAGTAATCAATTGAGACACATTACCTCTTATTTTTGTACCTGGTGCAATCAAGTCCCATGTCTTACTTCTGATAGAGAATTTTCCATCCTTGAACTGTAAGTGGTAACCCTTGTCTACAAGCTACCCAACACTCAACAAGTTATGTTTAAGGCCATCAACAAACAAGACCTCATTAGTAATAGTATTTCCATCAAGAGAGATTGATCCTCTACCAATAATACATATATAGGACTATTATCACCAAATCTACCACTCCACCATCATATTTCTTCAGCTAAACAAACGTGTCTTAATCACTAGTCATATGGTGAGAGAAACTAATATCTATAATCCATTCTTATTTCTTTTCCACATGTGAAACTAAATCTTTTTCTTCATGAATAGGTTCTTCATCCTTAATAGAAAAAAATCCAATCTCATCTTCATCATTTGTAGAATCATTAGAAACGCCCTCACTAGAATAATAAAATTTCTTATCCTTCTTATAGAACTTAGGTTTGTGCTTAGGAAGCCTAGTGGGACATCTGGATGCAAAGTGGCCAACTTTACTACAAGAAAAAAATTTAGGGGTAACTTTCCCTCAAACTTGCCCATACATCTATTTTCCCTCTTTACGATCAAGGCCACAAGCTCATCCATCATTCTCTCTTCTTCCTCTATCCCAGCCTAATCATTAGCATACTCTGCAAGCTTTTCATGTCTGCTACCTCTGCTAGTGGTCTCAAGGCTTGGTAATGCACTCTTGTCATTGTGAATAGTAGTCTTGAATGCATTTTTCACTTTAGGTAATGCCTCCTACAACTCAGCGGTCTCAAAGGTGGTTAATTTAGACATCATAATCTCAAAGGTGGTTAATTTAGACATTCTAAATGTTTCTGAATGTTGTTAGTAGGGTATATTGGAAATTGATCAGGGATGATTGAGTTCTTATATGTTACATTCATGGTTGGGTTTTTCATTTATGTCAACATATATGCTTTCTAGATAGAGTTAACATAGTTGCAAACAAAAAATTGTTTTGAAAGGTTTTATGCTGATGAATTAAGTTTTGTGAAGATTTATTTGAATTCAAGAATATGTTCTGATGATGTGGTTGTAAGCATAGAAATATTTATGTAGATATGTTTGAGTTATGTGAAGTTTACTGAAGACTGTTCACACTGAGAGTTGCCAAGAACTGGTGACAATTATTCAAGATTTATTTTTTCGGTGAGGTTCAAGCTAGTTCAGTGAGGTTGATATGTTTTTGATGACATATTCAAGATGCTTAGATAAATATGATGAAATCTACTTTGTATTCCACAAATACTTGTGGATGATTTGAAGTGTGTTACTTCTTTATGATCCAACTATAGATTAATAATTCTATGGAAGTGTTTAGATGTAATGTAATGAGTATTGGAAATTCTTATTAATGTCCAATATTATTAATTATAAATTGAGAAATCCTTTTGGCTGAATCAATAATCATTAGGACTTGGTACAAAGGAAAGGAATGTCATTTGATGTAAATATTATCATAAGGGTATCATAGAGATATCATGTGGTCATGAAATATTGTGTGAGATTTCAATGTAAAATCTTTAGGATTAGAGCAGATGATGTTGTTATTTTTATGAGGACTTCAAAAGAACTATACAAGAAAGGAAATTCATTTCTTTAGTGAGCTCACCTTTGGATGTGTTGTCCTGAAGATTGTTTAGTGAAGATGGTCTTAAAGCAATTTGGACAATGGGTTCAGTTGTCTTTGTTATGTTTCTCAATCAACTCCTCACAGGGTTGGGATATTTTTAGCAGGGATCCAAAGTCTCCTAACAGGGACTCATATGTACAGATTATATTGTAATAGACTTCTAACAATGTCTATCCTTTCACAAGGAACTTTTATATTAGTACATCATCTTGTGGGCATCATTCCCACTAGGTTTTTCCCTCTTATCAAGGTTTTCCCTAGTTAACAAATATGGTGTTATTGTGTATGTTTATTATCTTGTGGTTATTATTCTTATTGATTACAAGCTTAAGATTTGATAGAGTTGAATTTAGGTTAATTAAGCTCATAACTGATTCACCCCCCTCCCTCTTAGTTGTGTTGGTGGAATTTTCTTTCTAGCAATTGGTATCAAAGCATCAGGTCCTTGAAAGAAAATTTTAACAACTTAAGGAGATCCATGGCTACTTATTTTTCAAGAAAGAAAGTCCAAAGTTTGATGGAGTAAATTTTGATAATTGGAAAGAAAGAATGAAGATACAATTGTTATGCATGGGAATTGATTACTGGCTAGATATAAAGATGAAGAAGACTATTGTAGAAGAAGACAAACTTGATTCATGTACAGATGGCTCAGAGAACCAATACATGTATAATATGCTTGCTAGAGAGGCTTTTTTATCAACTCTTCTAGATACAAAATATAATGAGGTAAAAGATCTAAGACTTGCTATTGATATTTGGACTAAATTGGAAAATCTTTTTGAAGGAGATGAAACTTTGAAGAAAGCTAAATTGCAAAATTATATTAGTATGTTTGAAAGTGCTAAGATGTAGGAAGATGAAACTATAAGAGGTTACTTTAGCAGGATTACTGAGATTGTCATAGGAATTAAGAGTTGTGGTGGAACATGAAATAAAATAATGAAGTCATATAGAATATAGTGAAATCTCTACCACCGACCTTTGAATACAAAGCATAGATTATTGAAGAAATGATTACACCTGACTTTACAAAAGCATTGCTACTTGGAAAGTTGCAGACGCATGAGAAATGACTCAAACAAAAGGAAGGAACTCCTAGAGTGGAAACAAATTTTAGCATACAAACGGATAAACATATGTTGACAAGAAGTGTAGGTACTAGTGAAGATTATGCTAGAGATTGGACAGCTAAGAAATAAGAAGAAATAAAGTTTGATGATGCAATGACATTGATTGCAAGGAGAGAACCTAAAGGTAAGAAAGATTTTGCTTGTTGTACATGCAAAGAATTTGGTCATTTTACATCTAAATGTCCTAAGAGAGAAAAGAAGATCAGATATAGAAAACCTTATAAACCTAAGATTGAAAATTGTTGTTATGTTGATGAAGAAGGAGAAATTGTATTTAAAGATGTAAACTTTTTAGAAAATGATGATGAAAATAAAGATGAAATGGGATTTGTTTCTATTAAAGATTAAAATTCTGATGAAGATGTAAGAGAAGAAAAAGCTTTAGTCTCACATGTAGAACAAAAAATTCTGATTGGATTATTGGCAGTGGATGTTCTCATCATATGAATGTAGATGTAGATAAATTTGTTGAGCTTGATAGATATGATGGAGGAATAGTTAGAGTTGGAAATAATGCACCATGTCAAATTAAGGAAAAATGATCTATTACACTTGATGGAAAAACTAACACTGAAGATGTCTACTTTGTTGATGGATTGAAACACAATCTTTTGAGTGTTGGATAGCTTGTGGACAAAGGATACATGTTATATTTCAAGGAAAGGATTTGTTTATTAAAGACAGTGATGGAAAACTAATTGGAACTGGTATAAAGACAAAAGGTAATGTATTTCAGTTTTCTCCTACTTAAATGACATGTTTGATTGTTAAAATTGATGACAGTTGGCTATGGAATAAGAGATTTTGTCATATCAACTTTGATAACATTGTGAAGATAATTTGATCAAATGTAGTTAGAGACTTGCCTAAGATTGTGAAGCCTACTAACATGATTTGCAAGGAATGTGTTATGGCTAAACAAAGGAAGAAATCATTTTTGAGAAAATTGTTTACAACATCAGTGAAGCTGGCGATTGTGCACACAGACTTGTGCAGACCTATAAGGATAAAATGATTCTATGGTGAAAGGTATTTCATTCTTTTTTATTAATGATTTTACAATAATGATGTGGGTTACATTTCTTAAAGAAAAATTTGAAGCATTTGAGAAGTTTAAGTTATTGAAGTTCATAGAGTTGAGAATGAATCTGCCTTAAAGATTAAATGTTTTAGATTTGATAGAGGAGGAGAGTTTACTTCAAATGAGTTTAATATCTTTTGTGAATACAATTAAATTAAGAGACAACTTTTAGCACCAAGGACACTACAACAGAATGGTATATCAGAAAGAAGGAACAGGTCAGTTAATGACACAACTAGAACTATGATGCTTGGAGGTAATGTATCACATAACTTTTGGAGAGAAGATGTGAACACTATAGTTTACACAATGAATAAAGTTTAGATTAGACAAGGTATTGGCAATACATCTTATAAACTTTGGTTTGGATATACAACTACTATGAAATATGTTATAATATTTAAAAGTAAATGTTATATCAGAAGAGATGATGATATTAGAAAGTTTGATGGTAGAAGCGATGAAGGAATTTTTCTTGGTTATTCATTGAAAACTAAAGCATACAGATGTTTTAATCAAAGATTGAGGACTATTGTTGATAGTACTAATGTGAAATTTGATGAAAAGTTTAGAATTCAGGATAGAATTCTTGATTATGATTTTGATGAAGATAAAACACAAAGGACTAACATTAATCAGAATGATGAATAGGAATTATTTTATGAAACTAACAATGATTCACAGATTGAAGAGTTTAGATTGGAACTGAGAGTTGAACCTAAATCAACACGTAGAGAAGAAGTCTGAGCTGAACTAGGAACATCTAAATATGTTACAAGAAATCACCCTAGAAATCAAATATTTGGAAGTGCAAACAAAGGAGTTATGACAAGGAACAAGGTAAATGAAGAACTATGTTTAATATCTCAAGTTGAACCAAAGACTTTATATGAAGCATGTAAAGATGAATATTGGATGAAAATAATGAAAGAAGAACTTGAGTAGATTAAATTGAACAAGACTTGGGAATTGGTCCCTAGACCTAAAGACAAGAATATTATTGGCACAAAATGGGTTTTCAGGAACAAGATGAATGAGAAAAGTGAAGTGGTAAGAAACAAAGCAAGATCGGTATGTAAAGGACACTCGCATCAAGAAGGTATTGATTTTGAAGAAACCTTTGCACCTATAGCTAGACTTGAAGTAGTGAGAATGTTTTTGGCATATGCTTGTAGTAAAAATTTTAAGGTATATCAGATGGATGTGAAATTAGATTTTATTAATGAAGAACTTGAAGAAGAAGTCTAAATTGAACAACTTGATGGCTTTTCTTTAACATAAGACAAGGATATGGTTTGCAAATTGAAAGTTAAGGCATTGTATGGATTGAAATAGGCTCCTAGAGCTTGGTATGCAAGGTTAGACAAACACTTGATCAGTTTGGAAAGGTAATGCAGATAGTAATATGTACTTAAGGAAAAATGATGATGGATTATTGATTGTTGAAGTATTTTTTGATGATATTATCTTTGGAGGCAATGATGAAGCAAGTAAGAAATTGTCAAATGAAATGAAAGATGAATTTGAAATGAGCATGATTGGTGAGATGATTTATATTTTTTGGGATTCCAGATTACACAAAACAAGGATGGCATATTTATATCACAAACAAAATATCTTAAGGACTTGTTGACAAAAATTGGAATGGAGAATTGCAAACCAGTTGGAACCCCTATGGTAACTGGATGTAAATTATCAAGCAAGGATGAATCACCGAATGCAACATAGACAAGATACAAATCTATAATTGGAGAACTATAGTACTTAAGTCACACAAGACTTGATATATCTAATGTAGTTAGGATTGTAGTTATATTTCAAGAAAAACCTAAAGAGATGCATGTTGCAGTAGTAAAGAAGATTATCAGATACTTGAAGGGTAGACTAGAATATGGGTTATTGTAAGAGATATCACATGATTTTACATTATGTGCATATACTTATGAAAATTGGGGACAAAATATTGATGAAAAAAAGAGTACAAGTGGTGGAGTACTCTTCTTGGAAGGAAGATTGGTCTCCTGGTTGAGAAAGAAACAAAATTGTATATCACAGAGTATAGCATAAGCATAATATTTTGTAGCTGAAAATAATTGTAATCAAATCACTTGGATGAAGTAGATATTGATGGATATTGACATTGAATTTACTGAGCCTATTATCATACATTGTGATAATAAAATTATAGTTAGCATGTGAGAGACTCTAGTATTTAACTCAAAGAACAAACATATTACAATAAAGTATCATGTTGTGAGAGAGAAGGTTGTAGAAAAAGAAATCAAATTGGAGTATATTAGTACAAAGGATCATATAGAAGATATATGCACGAACAATTTGGCTAAGGATACTTTTGAGTATCTAAGAGGTATTCTTGGGGTTATTCCCCAACCCTTTTCAAAGTAATGGATAAAGAAATGCATCAGTCCAGCATGATCAAAGCACTATACCTATGTGGGTTGGATGCTTGATGCTTCTCCTATGGGGGCATATCTTTACTTGAGATGAGTCATTAAGGACTCTTAGTCATGATTTTTCTATAATATATTTTGATACTCAGGAACTTTTGCAGATTGTATTGGAGATGATTGAACTTCACGAATTGATGTATTGACACCTTTTCCATTGATGTCAATGGGGGAGAGATATAGATGAAAAATCTTAAAAAATCTTAAGAGAGAACTAAATGGGGACGATTTGAGTTTGAGAGTGCATACAAGAAAATGAGGAATAAATATATTGATGGGAGATTATTAATGATAGGATGGGACTAGATGGTTTTTAATCTATGTTGCCATCAATATAAAAGGGGGGTATTGTTAGCATGAATGTTTATGAATGTTGTTAGCAAAATAGATTGGATGTTGATTAGAGATGATTGAGTTCTTATATGTTACATTCATGACTGGGTTTGTCATTGAAGGCAACATATATTCTTTCTAGAGAGAGTTAACAGATTTATAGACCCAAAATTGTTTTGCGAGGTTTTATACTAATGAATTAAGGTTTGCAAAGATTTATTTGAATTCAATAAAATTTTCTAATGATGTGGTTGTAAGTGTAGAAAAATTTATGCATATATGTTTGATTTATGTGAAGTTTACTGAAGATTGTTCACACTGAGAGTTACTAGGAACTGGTGATAGTTATTCAAGATTTATTTTTTCAGCAAGGTTGAAGATAGTTCAGAGAGGTTGTTACATTGTCGATGAAACATTTAGGATGCTTGGATAAATATGACAAAATCTACTTTGTATTTTGTGAATACTTATGGATGATGTGAGGCATGTTACTTCTTTGTAAGCCCACTTTAGATTAATAATTCTATGGAAGTGTTTAGATGTAATGTAACGTGTATTATAAATTCTTATTAATATCCTATATGATTAATTATAAATTGAGAAATCCTTTTGGCTGACTCAATAATCATTAGGACTTGGTATAAAGGAAAGGAAGGTTATTTAATGTAAAGAGTATCATAAGGGCATCATAAAATATTGTACTAGCTTTGAATGTAAAATCTTTATGATTAGAGAAAAAGATGTTGTTGTTGTTTTGTTGAGGACTTCAAAGGAACTTTATAGGAAATGAAAGTTGTTGTTTTAGTCAGTTCACCCTTGGATGTGTTATCTTGAAGATTGTTTGGTGAAGATAGTCTTGAAGCAATTTGGACAGTGGGTTCAATTGTCTTTGTTGTGTTTCTCAATCAACTCCTCATAAGGTTGGGATCTTTTAGCAGGGATCCAAAGTCTCCTAACAAGGACTCATATGTACCAATTTTATTGTAACAGAATTCTAACAAGGTCTATCCTTTTACAAGGAACTTTTATATTAGTACATCATCTTGTGGGCATCATTCCCACCGGGGTTTTCCCTCTAGCCAAGGGTTTTCCTAGTTAACAAATCTAGTGTTATTGTGTATGTTTATTATCTTGTGGTTTTTATTGTTATTGATTACAAGCTTAAGATTTGATAGAGTTGAATTTAAGTTAATTAATCTCACAACTGATTCACCCCCCCCCCCTCTTAGCTGTGTTGGTGGAATTTTATTTCTAACAAAAACAAGTGAGAGTGAGAGATAAATAGATATGCAGATAAAGAGGGAGGGTAGATATAGAGGTAGTGGAGAAGAAAGGGAGAGAGAGAGACCTAGAGAGGGGAGATTCATTTGTGTGTGTGTGTGTGTGTGTGTGTGTGTGTGTGTGTGTGAGAGAGAGAGAGAGAGAGAGAGATTATATCAATGCACCCTCAAGAGGGAAGGAGAGTTAGAGAAGGAGAGAGAGTGGTAGAGACCTAGAGATGGGAGTTAGAGGTGTGAGAGAGAAGAGAGGAAGAGAAATATGTCTATATTTTGAGGAAGATAATGAGAGTGAGATAAAGAGAGCGAGAGAATAGTGATAAGAGCATGCTAATTTCTAAAATTTGAGTAAGTCTAATTATTTATATGATCTTCAAAAATAAAGAATCTACATTATAACTCCAAGAGATCTAAAACCACTCTAAAAAATCCTAACAATATATAAATGAAATATAACTTAAATTATAAGAAATAAAAAATATATATTGAAATGTAACTTATAACTTATAAGAAAGAAAAAACACATATTGAAATGTAACTTATACTTCAATATTATATTTTATGTATATATATTCTTGTTGAGAAATTGCATTTCACTTTATTTTAAATAACTTGAACAGAGAGAGAGAGAGAGAGAGAGATCACCAATGAAAACCATTTAACGCATGCCAAATAAAAAAATGCCTTTTTTCATTTGGCGTGCACCATATTTAACATTCTTTAAATAGTTTGCATTAGAAAATAACAAGCTTTAGGATTAGATTTTTCTTGGACATCCAACCCAAAGGATTGGATGATATTTTTTGGATTGAGGCATGTTTTTCCAAAAATATGGAAAAAAAGTTGCAATTTTTGGTTGTGGTCTCTATCAGCTTTGCACATGTTTCAATGCAAACAAAAAATGCCATGATGTTGTTAAACTCTCTATTAGCTATCTAAGCATATAATTATTTTTCTCAAATATTGATTATGTTAAGTTTTTCATCTCTAATTTCTTTTCGTTACTACGTCCAGTTTTTAAAAAACCAAGATGTAGTATTTTGGGCATAGATTTTCCCATGTTCATCAAATTTGAAAAAAAATACATTTTTACAAACTAGACTCCATTATATACAACTATAAAATAATGAAATGTGGATTTTTTATTAGTTTTCAAAGATTTTAGGGGGCAACATGCTCAAATTTTTATTTGTAAGGATGTGTCCAATTTTAAAATCATTTAAAAATTATATATTGATAAAAAAAATTAGCTGAGCTTCTTAGAAAAACTATATGTTTTAGCTAACTTTTCACCAGACTAATTCTAAAATATTTTTAAAAAAAGAGTTGACATTTCAGGGGGAGCACACTAGATGCTATGTTATGTTTTTTTTATAAAGACCACTTCAGATGCTCCCTCTTTTTGAGGCCCTTAATCTCCACCATTTTAAAAATAAATTAGTAGTTTAGAAATTATATTTGGAGTACTTTAACTCCCATTTGTGTTGCATTTTCAAATTTTGAGTGTAACTATCTTAATTTTCTTATCGAAGTTTAGAGTTTGCTAATTTTAGAAAAAAAAAAAAAATTAAAATTAAAATTTGGGTATCTTAAGACATGTTTTTGGTCTCCCAACTTGGTGCACCTACCCAGGGGCACTTTTGGAAAGAAGGTGTACGGGGGACCGCTAGGTCTATTGTGTAGGTAAAGCATCCTGATGATGCTCTCCCTCTAACAGACATGCAGAGATTTTAATAAGATTCTAGATTAAAAAGTAAATTATTAGTAAATTCTAATGCTCTCTTCTACTTGATACATTTCATTTTATGAAACGGAAAAGTGGAAATGTTTTGATTATTTATAATTTTATACAAATGAAAATAGATTACATTTGTATTCTAGTTTTAGAATAATCAATTTTTTTGAAACTTTTCTAATTATTCCCTTAAAAACTATTCTAATAACAAACAATGTAAATATTGTAAACAACTGATTTTTAATTGTAAACATTGATTTAAATGATTCTACATTGTAAATAAATAATATGTGATATAAAATTTTCATAAATAGAGTTGAAGGACGGAAAGTGGCCCAACTTAAAGACATCTTTGAAAATTTTAACAGCAATATAAAAATTGTAAATGAATAATATATCACATCAAATTTTCTAAAAGGAAGGAAGGAAAGTGGCCCCACTTAAAGACATCCTTGAAAATTTTGAAAATAATAAATAAAACCTCCTATTTTGATACATGAAATTTTAACATACCTCCCAACACATTATTTATGGTTGTCCAATAAGACCCTTGATCCACGAAATTGATTCTTTTAATAGACTCTATAAGAAGGCTTCCTTAAAGTATATTACGAATCTAGCCAAATGTGTCAGCGTACTTCTTTGAAGTTAATTTCTATTTATTTAAGTAGGGATACAGACGTCTTTTGTAGCAACAGATTTAATGGCACTTTAGCATTTGCACTGGTAGCTTATAAGTTTGTAATGTTTTGGGTTCAATAACCAGATGAATATGGCCTTCGGAAAGGAGGAAAGAAGTTGTCGAACTCTACCCGGATTGCGTTTGGCAACTGTGGAAGAAGCGAAGGATAATCTGGATTCAATAAAGCCACTGTTGAATGAAAGGGACAGAGCCCGTCTTCTCGATGGCTGGATTGGAGGCTCTGCTTATGACTTCAATGTTCAAGTGGGTTTCAGAAGCTGTCTTGGATACATGTTAGTGATTAAGTCACCAACTCTCGAAATATTCAATACAGGTCTGTATAACGTGTTTTGGTTTGATTAACTTTGATACGAAATAGTTGAATAGAGATACCAACTCCCGATTTAATCAACACAGGTCTGTATAATCTCTTTTAGTTTGATTAACTTGGATACAAAATAGTTGAATATAGAAGAGAAAATATGTATGCTGCGAATTTGAAAGCGTCAAAGTTAGCAATGATGTTGTAATGTAAACATTAGGCTGACCTTTGTATGTTATCCACAACAGATGACAGGAATGGTGTCATATATTCAGATGTTCCCAAATTGAGTAAAGAGGCTTGGAATGCTGCGTCGCTCTTATGCTGTGAAGACTGGAATAAGGATGTCCTTTACCGGTTGATTCAAGAAGAAACTAAAGACGGTCGCACGAGGGAGGATGCAATATGGGAAGGTGGTGAAATAGAAGTGGCAAGCAAACTAGTAAGCACAATAGCCAGGGAGTGGCAAAATGTGCATGCAAAGTGGGAAGAACAAAGAACGGGATTTTCATTCGCTTCATTAGAAGACTTGAGGATTGGCATTCAAGAGTTTTTGAAAGGCTTAGCAGTCGACACCGAAAAGTCTTTGAAAGACTTGATGGACCAGAACCAAAATTCTGAGCAAGGCCGGATTACAAATAATATTTTAGAAGAGCAATTCCGGAAAATCCAAAAAGTTGGCGATAATGTTTTCGAAAATATAGGTTGGACAGAGGATTTGATTAAAGACTTTACACTGGACACAAGCCCGCCCTCGCCTTGGGAGGTCATTGCTGATACAGTCTCGTACATTACGGTGGATGCCACGGTCCATGTGACCACCACGGACCTGTGCAGTAAATTATATTATAAAGTGGTGAGGCGTTCTAGTCAAGCAGGCACACAGACGATGGATGATTGCTCAGTTCCCGCATCCGTAATTCGCTATGCCTACGATATCTTCGATAAAAACCTTTCGAAGCTCGTAAAAGAAGCTGGAAGAGAGGCCAAAGGTGATTGTAAGCGGTTCTGTCAGATTTTACGTGACCAGTGGCTCCGAAAGTCGAGCTGTGAAAGCGAATTTGATGGTCTAAGAACCGTTCTTGTTCGGGCAGCGAAGGAAGGGAATGTAGATCTTGTAAAAATACTATCCGACAGAGGCGTAGAACTCGCTGCAAAAGATAAGAACGGTCAGACTGCACTTCACCATGCATTTCGGGGCAAGCAGCCAAATGAAAAGCTTGTGCAGGTTCTGATTGAAGCGGAAAAAGGAAAAAGTGTCGATGGGAGCGCTCGCGTGGTGGATGTGGAGGACAATGAGGGAAAGACACCTTTGGATTTGGCTATTAAAAGCGACACCAATGTGAATATGGTGGCGTGGCTGCTGTCACTATCCAGCCGACCACAATCTTATTTTAAGAATCTGCACCTCTCTCTGTATCTGCGCGAATCTTCGAGAATGGGGTATGAGGATCTCGTTGAAAAGCTGCTGGATGAGGAAGCCGATCCTTTTGACCCAGACGACGAAGGTAAGACCGCTCTCCATTGTGCTGTCGAGGGTCAAAACGACGATGCGGCATGGGAAATTACTCGAAAACTACTGGAGGGTGCTAAAAACGCAGAGAAAGCATCAGCGGGTGATAAATACGGAAGAACCGCGCTTCATGTTGCAGCTTTTCTCGGAAGGGAAAAACTTTGTTCCTTGCTTTTCCAGCTTAACAGAAATGTAGATACCGAGGATCATGATGGACAGAGGGCTATACATTATGCAGTCGCTAGAGCTCATAATGATATCAGGGTTTTAAACACCATTTTGACAGAACAAGGTACAAATCATGTTTTTGTCAAAGATTTCAGCCAAACAACCCCTTTACACGTGGCTGCTTCTAGAGGCAACCAAAAAATGGTTGAAGAGCTTCTTTCAAAGATTTCAGAAGAAGAGCGTAGGAAGAAGTATGTTGAGGCACCAGACGTGTTTGGTCAAACAGCACTGCATAAAGCAGCAAGTGGAGGCCATTGGAAAATTGTTGAAATTCTTCTTAAGGAGGGAGCCCATCCGTTGAAAGAACGGGATTGTGATCGAAAAACAGCTCTGCATTTTGCAGCTGAAGCGGGTGGTGAAGATGCGGTTAGAATAGCTAAGTTACTTCTGGGCAACTGTGAATCGGCTGAACAAAAAATCCTCCTTTTGTATGCTTCTGCAGTTGGAATTGGTTTTCCCAATTCTTCCCTCGAGAGTTATCTTGAAAAGAAAAAATATAGTTTACTAGCGGAAATTCCGGAGAAGAATTTGCTCAGAGTAGCAGCAATATTAGGCGATATAGACATGGCACGGGAATTCATCGCAAGGGGCGCAAATATTGCTCTCATTCGCAACGAGCAATGGAGAGAAAAACTCGACGAAGAGCAAAACAAAAATGTCGAAGATGGTATGTTTGCTTATACCTTTTTCCTTTTTGTTGTTTTTCCAAATGAAAAACAGAGCCTACAGCTGTGAATAATTTCTTTTTTTTTTAAAACACAGTTCTGAAAAAAATTGAGAAAATTGTTGAACAAGGGACCGACAAACCGTCTCAGCAGGATAATCTTGGTAAGTGTAATTACCTTGACTCCCGTAATTATCTAGTTTAATATTTTCAGCTATAATATTAGAAGACACGGATGAATTCGCGCGAAAATTTCTAATATTTTCAGCTATAATATTGGGCAGGACGAACTCCCTTCGCCATTGGTCTGGCTGCACTATTTTTGAACCCTTTTGTGAAATCTCCCATTACTGTCGGAATCTCGGGAGAATGGGGAACTGGAAAATCTAGTGTTATGATGCAGGTAATCATTTTTTCTAAAGAATTCAGAAAATTTACTTTACAGTCTTAGATCTGGTACTAATCAAATCTTTGCCCTTCCAGACAGAGAGCATTCTTGTAAAGACTGCGGCACAGTTAGCATTCTCACAATCATTTCAAGAAGAAAAAATTCCTGGAGCAAGCGAATCGAAATTATCTGTAACTGGGCAAGCCAGACTTAATAAAATAGCAAATGAAATAGAGAGGTTGAGTGGTAAAAGGCAGGATGGCCATAATATTATTGAAAAGATTGGAATGTCCATTAACCGACTAATGAACTTCACAGAAAAGGTAGGCGCACGCTCTCAATACGCAGATTAGATGTCCTTATTTTAGAGTTACGTAATCATTTATAGATAATATGTATGGTATGTGCTAACTTAAAAGTTTAAATTGACTCATATTATCTTTAAATGTTTGATTGTTGTTTTTAAGCAGGTTACGAGTATTTAAATTTGTAAGGAAATTAAGCTGTATGTATTAGTTCTAAAATTATTTTATATATAATTTGTTGTTTATATAAGATAAATAATAATATCTTCATTTTAAAAAATATATTTAATACAAATATAATTATGTATAAATGAATGAAATAAAATCATAGTTTATTATGATGATGAAATATGTTCTATGTAAGCTAATAAAGTGCTTAAGTTTGCTATCTAATAATATATCTTTATTCATAATGCATCTCACACTCAACTACATATACAAATATGTCCTTTAAACATAATTGCATCTATAATGTTGTCCTCTTAATTCAAATATATTCAAATTAATTTGATTATAGCTTATTACAAAGCATATCAAGTAGTTGGAATGAAGTGTGAGAGATTAAAAAAAAAATCATGAAAAAATATTATAAAAAATTATCTACACTTGTGCGTCCACAGAAGCATTTATAAATAATATAATAATCACTTAGACCATCTATCAAGGTGTCGTCAATCGTGTATCAATAAATAGGTTGCAAGACTACCATTAACAAAGTCAGTTACCTCTCTAGATGTCATGGGAGACCTCAAAGTCTTTTATCACTACAATGTTAAGGAACAAGTACAAGTAGAGGCAAACAAGTCTGAAAGAGAATATCAATATAGGACAAGATTGTGCAAAGATAAAGCATCCAAAGACAAAATTACAAGCTTCACTTAGTCTTCACTAAACCTAGATTCATCACAATCTAAAGGGTGTAGATATAGGGTTGCAAATATAATTCTAGAATCTCAATATTTGAATCATTGAGCATAATATACAACCAAATATTCATTATAAAAATTCTGACACATTGAACTAATCACAATATAGCTTTCACTTTCATTTATTATCATTCTTATTTAATTTATGTTTTAGTTGTTAAGATAGATTGATTGATGATTAATTAAATTGTAAATTAATGTACTTGTATATTAGTAGTTTATCATATTTAATTTCCAAATTCATCTAATACCTTATTTTATATTTTTTTCTGAATCTACATATCTTATGTTAGAGTCAAATAGGATTATCATGTAATTAATTAATTATTTAGGTTTCCTTTTTACTTTATTATATGCTTAAAGTAAATCTAGTAAGGCTTTCATTTTTCATTGTGTTATTTTATAGTACAAGATGGTGATACTTATTATGATGTAATCTTATCCTCATCTAGAGTTATTTTTTAAATTTATTTTTTATAATTTTTATTATTTATTGTTATTATTCAATATGAATTTTTTTGGGTCTTCGTGTGATAAGTGATTGAAGATGAATTTTTTCTATGATTTTCTTTATTAATTATTAGAGATATATTATTTTGTATAAGGAATCCTCATTAGCCTTGTAGTTGGGACCCATCTATGCATTCATCATTAAGTTCTGAACTTCTTTCTTTGTTGAACTTAATGTGGTTGTTGCAATAAAATAGATATATTACTTAATTAGTAAATCAATTAGTTAATTATATCCCCTCATTGCTTACTACAATTAAGTTAAACTTAGCGCTTTTCTATCTTTAGGTCATGTTATCTCATATAGAGGATGGAGACATTTGTCATGTGATCTATTTTTAAAATAACATAGTACAATGATGATTATTTTCTTTCTTCGTGTGATATGAATTTTGGTTATAGATGATTTTTTAGAGTTGTAAGGTTGACTATTAACTCAAACATTTTATAGTCAAGTTGATAATTCACTTCATTTCATATGACTCCCTTTCTTTACATCTCTAATAGATCAACATTGAGACTCTTTCTTTATGCATTATTCATTATATAATAATAGAATTCTAAAACCTTTAATTAATAATAATTACATATCTATATTATCATTCCTTTTAGTATTTCTTCTAATTTTAAATTTTATATTCTTTATAATACACTTATTCTATAAAACCTTAAACTTAAATGTCTGACAGATAATTTTTATAATAGTTCAAAGTTAAAGGTTAATTTTATAGTAGTATTTCAATGTTTGATTTGTATAATTAATTTCAAGATAATAATGCTATGGTCATCATGATTTCTAATAGATAACTTTCATTTTCCAACAACAATTCTAATACGTTCAAATAGAAAACATGAGATCGCTCATGGTTCATCTTTCGAATAGTCAAGTGTTATGTAAATTTTAATAAGAAATATTATGAGTAATCTTTTGACTGTATTGTTATGAAACTATTTAGAACTTTTTTCTTTCTTATTGTATGATGGTATAACTTGCAAATAATAGATTCTTAAATCAATATTTCAAAAGAGTAAAGGTATAAGAAGGAATCAAGCATTTCAACAAGTATTTTCGCAAGAACCTTCTAACGTAAATAAGTTGTTTGGTCTAGTTATAATGGTCAGACTTCAGTTCATCATAATTATGAATAGATTTTTATAGAGATTATGTATATAAACACTATTGTAGAATGTTTGTTTTTCTTTTCAATTGAATCTTGTTTTAAATAAATAGATATTTCTATAGTTCATAGAGGAATTATCTTCCAACTTAAAGATTTTACCATAGGTTAATAAATTGAGATGAATAGAATATATTTATTAATTTTCAATATTGGATTCGAAATTAATGATAGAGGAATGTTAAGTACAATGAAAAATAATTGTATGAAGTCAAATTAAATTGTTTGATAGTCTTTGAACAATGTTTGATATTTTAAATTAAGAGTGACAACACTTGGCGGATTGCTGCAGGCGGGAGATACCCAGAATTCATCAAGGTCGCCTGACTTTTTATTACAAAATTATCAGCCCAAATATCATCAAATTTTTAAATCTCTGGCCATCATGGACCGGTGTGATATGGTAACTAGACTTCGTTTAAATGTATTTGTCGTTGATCGTTTACCATCTTCCCTATTCCAGGTCATCCATAGTTTCTTTATGCTCTGATGGTTGTATTTCATTTGGCAGTTTTTTTTTTAAAGTTTGATATGATATGGTACTTATGAGAGTGAACGGGTTGACGGTTCGGCTGCTTCACGTAGATATTCTTAAAAACATTTAAATCTGAGATTATCTTAAGTAAATAGTTAATTCCATCTCCATTTCTATATAATTTTTGGTTTAACGATTTGTATTTGTTTTGGTTCTGGTGAGATTCAGTTTGAAAAAGAGGAAGAAAGTAGATCTGGAAACCAAAATGTCGGTGTAATGCCATGGGACGAAGATCCAATACATGGAACTCCACATTCCATTTTGACAGTACGTTATAATGCCTGGCATTACACGAATGAAACAGAGGCCTGGGCAGGTCTAGCTGTAGAAATCACAAAAGAATTGGAAGCAACGATGACGGTAGCACACAGGCTGAGGACTAATTGGATATACAACTGGAGAAACCAAAAAAATAACATCTGTTTTGGAGTGCTACTCCCATACTTTCTCACAGTGCTGCTGACCATCTTCTTCACTATAATTGGATGGTTACTACTTGATACGGCCCAAAATAAAGATATAAGGAAAGTTAAATATGGATGTCTACCAGTATCGATGATTGTGATTGCTTGGAGTATAGGGAAGTCATTGATTTCTATGGTGAAGCCTATTAGTTCTCAAGTCTTGGACTATATATGTCTGCCAGACCATAGACATAAGCTTGGTTATCATCATCAGGTTATTTCTGATATCAATTTTTTGAAAGCTGAGCTCCATTATAGACCCTCCCTGCTGTGGAAGGCATTTGCTTGTATATGGTGCTTCATTACACTTAGTCGGAATGAGAACTATGTTCCAGGAACAAAGATTCCAAAAATTCCCTCTGCGTTTGGTAATAATCTTAGGATAATAGTGTTTGTCGATGATCTTGATCGTTGCGAAGAAAATGTAATTCTGCGGGTATAACTTTAAGAAACCTATATATTTGCAGTTTTTATGGTTATCAAATATTAGTTTCCAGTTTTTTAAATTTCTTTAGTACTTTAACTGACAGGTATTATCAGCTGTGCATCTGGTTTTGGCTACTTGTGAGATCAACGTTATTTTGAGCATGGAAAACAGCATGATTAAAAAGGCAATAATGAGAAAGTATGGGAAGGGGAATGGCAAAGCTAGTACGTCCAATGAGGACTTCGCAGAGAAGTATTTAAGAAAGATAGTTCAGCTGCCGCTGCACATACCAGACCCCAGTGATTCAGAATCACGTGAGTTTTTGCAAAGCCAGCTAGGTCCGTGGGATCCCAAAAAAGAGTCTGCACACCCAGCTGTAGAAACAGAAAGAACCTCAACTCATGTGCGTAGAAAAGCCAATCCAAAGTTTCAAATTGAAACTCCATGGAGACCACAACTAGGTGAATATTTCTGACCTTATACAAGTGGGATTAGTCACATTCTATATTAACATCAAGGTACAGCACCACTTTAACAGATGAATTCCTTTCTTTCCACTTTAATGTTGTTTTAGCTAGAGGAGAAACACGAGGACATTCTGGAGCAGAACAACAAAGCGACGATAGCTTTTCAGGTAAAAATATTCCAGATGCAATCTTTTTAAGCTGAACATGAAAGATGAGACTAATGGTCAAAGCATTGCTTTGGTGATGATTTTAACATGTCTCTTAACTTGAAAATGTCGCTTCCCCGAACAGATAGAGTCCAACAAAGTTTAGGAAATACGGAACAGCCAGAGATAAGTGAGCATCCAGGTGAATATATCATTGAAACAAAGAATATTTTAGATGATGATTTGTATAATGTACGATCACATTATGCAGAGGTTAAAACTGTGTGTTTTAAAAATAGATTTTGCATGAGATTGTTATTTGTATGGAGTTGCATGAAGTGTTTGGATTCTTCTAAGACTTCTAAGCAATGAAGTTATTATAGTACATTCAATGTGCCTAATTATTAGATAAGTTGATCCTTCGATCAGGTGGTCAAAACGCTGAATCTATCTTTTATTCTATGTTTTGTATTTTTTTCATTCGAAATCCGTTTTCATTCAAAAATTTTGCTAGCAGAAGGCTCCCGAGTTGAAGCAAAGATTGAGATACCTGATCAGACTACTGGCATTGAACAGCCCCAAAATACAACTGAACAAGGTAATAAGCTGGCTATGTTGTATTAATTTTGTGTTCTATGAGTTTCGAATCCTGATCACTTATGTTATAAATTTTAATAATCTTTGTAACACATATTTGAGCTTGATCTTCATTTATATACACATAATGATGCCCTGCTGCACTGTATAAGGTCTTTTAAAATTATAAAACCTACACTAAGAAAAACGAGTAGACTAATAAATTTCTAATGGCAGACGTAAAGATTTATAACAACAGGTTGGTGTTTGTTGCATTCAGGCGAGATTCAGCCAATGCGGGCAGGTGACCAAGACAGGCAGAGTGAGCAAAGCCTCAAGGATCTCTCCTTAATCATTAGTAGAATGCTCATTCCTATGTATACCGAAGGAGAAAAGAATGCTTTTCACTTTCTTCATGCTCGATCCACCCGCAATAAGAAAATTCCCCGAGAATGGAAATGCTTCATGACATACCATCGGCTAGCATGGAATATTTTGTCTCTGGGCCCCGACATTATCCCACTCGAAGGATGGCAGATTCAACTTATTGCATGGATTTTCGTCTGCTGGCAATGGAGCAACCTCATAACAACTCTTATACAAGTAAGATAACAGGGATTCACTTGAACGGACATTGGCAGTTAATTTTTTTTCCTAGGCATGATTTTTTCACTTCTCAGAACCAATAAATAAAATTATTTGTATGTACTGATGCAGAAGTGGAACAATCTTGGGGTTCTAAGAAAGTGGAAAGTTACAGAGGAGCATAGTGGGCCTTCGCTGAGAGAGATTGTCGAGCATTATATCGACGAGCGGTGGCCAGTTAACAAGAGGAGCGACAATTTTCAGGGAGACGTTGCCATAAAAAAGAAGGGTGACGCCATTGACAGCCCCAGCAGCACTGAAGAAGTGGGGAAGACAAGCGACATATTGCCAGAGAAAAATATGACAACAATTTGCAGCGAGGAGGATACAAAAGGAGTTGATCATCTCACCCAAGCTCTAAGAAAAGTTTTGGAAGAGCAGGAAGAGATAAGGGCAAAGAGTTTGAAAGAGCAGGAGGAGATAAGAGAAAAGAGTTTGAAAGCACAGGCGGAGATGAGGAATGTGCTGAAAATACTCATGAAGAAAGTTTTCGATGAGGACATTTTCATAGAGGAAGAAGAGGATGAAGAAGAAAGGTCAGTGGAACTCTACAAAACGGATGAGGAGAAGCAGAAAAGTGAGAAGGTGAAGGATGAAGAGGAGCGAGAAGAATGGAGTAAGCTGAAAGAAACATTGCGGCACTACAATGTTTCAATGGATGGAATTCTGGCCTTCCAAAAATTTAGGTTTTACTGCGAACCTGGATATCTTCAATGGCCATTGCCCAAACAAGCCTGAACCTAGCCAAATATTCGCATTCATAATGAATTTGAACAGACACTCCTCTAGTGGATTGTGGTCATTCAGACAAATTATTTTCTTTCTGTTTCTAAACTATGTGTTAATTCTCTGCTAAAGTAAAGTGGCTTGTTGGAATCATTACTTCCCCCGCTGATAGTGTAGATTAGGTTGACAACTTGACAGCCAGTCAATGCTTCTTTGTAATTTAGCTTAGATAGCAAGTCAGTGAATAGGTGTTAATTAATAGTAATGTGGTCAATCTTGTTTTATCCAATAAAACTTTATTTTGTAGTCTTCTTTCAATTATTATACACAGTCTCTATATATATATATCAAATTTGCTTGTTTTTATTGTTATATCATTTCACATAAATATAAAGATTCTTCTTAAGTTTAAGTATTTTCTTAAATATTTTGAATAAATAAATATAATTGTTTCCAGTTATTATTATTTTTTAAATGTAAAGTATTTCTGTCATATATTTTCAATAGATATATGAAAGGTGAAGATTTAAATAAAATTTAATAAAAAAGTATTTTTGGACAAATAATTTAGAAATATAGTTCGTTGTATTATAACAATATAGCAATTCATAAATCAATTATAAATTTTTAATAGAATGTGTATTTTAAATTTAATATGTTAGTTAGTATTGAGAGGTGACACTAAAGATGCTCACTGATGTTTTATTTCTATCTATTAACTAGTTAAGGAGAAATATTTAGAGTTGTCATCTTTAAAAGACAAAAATAATATTGTGATACTATAAACATAATATTGTGATGCTAAAAATAATATTGCAATCCACCTAATACATTATAACTATTATACAAGTTATAATATTGAATGGGATAAATAAAAATGATATCCTTCTTACATCATGATTAATAATAGTTATATTTCACTCACTACATACAATAATGATATTTCAAATATTATACCAATGTGTAAAAATAGATTTACTATGAAATATTTTAAATATTTTAAAAATATTATGTCACTATCCCATATTTAGTAATCTAATATATTTTTACACCACCATAATATGTGTTTCATAGGATAAGTATACACACTCCATTGTAAATTTTTTGTATTGTTTTGAAACTTGTTGAGATTAAGGACATCAAAGCAAGGTTCTTGGAGGAGTTGAAATGTATGGAAGAGATATTATTTTATTGATTTATAAATGGATATGAATGATCATTGGAAATTAAAGTTTGGTATTGCAATAGTAAGGCCCAATAATCCTAGAGACCTAATGGGTATTTAAACTATGATTTGGGTTTATGAGTTAGTGGTTATGGTGATGCCTTAAAAAGATAATGTTTGGTTAATACCTATGCAATATATCCAATGATCGATAGAAAATTATGAATATGATGTGATAAAGGTGATAATTATATTTTCTGGTGATTGAATATGCCTCAAACGAGTTGAATTTTTTGTTGATTATGTTGGAATGATGATTGGATCAACATGATCCTAGAATACTTGATGGATTTGTAAGAGGCTCTGCATCAAATTGGTATTGGAGCTAGAAAAACTTGAGAGTGTGAGGAGTGGCAACTCACACTAGGACCTAGCCCAAGAAGGATTTGTTATTTGGTTATTTCTAATGAGTTTTTGGTGGAAGGTTCTTGTCCATCTAGCTACAAGAAGGAAGACAGGGAAGGTCTGTGAAGGCATATATGGATGGTCCATGGCCACGGGGATGGTCCATTGGTTTCCAAGAGGCTAGGGAGAGAGACAAGGAAAGGAATCCTTGGTGGAGAAAAAGTAAGTTGGTGAGGTGAAGTAACATGGAGAGGTGAACATGAGGTTTGTAAAGAACCACGGGTAGAACCCATTGCAAACTCCATTGATAGGAGTAACTGAGGGATTGTTTGAGAATGAAGATATCAAAGACAAAAGATGAAGGAATAAAAGAGGCATGAAGAGGAAAAGATGAAGCTTTCATTCAATATTTTTTCTTGCATGGCATTGTATCCTTGTTTCCAAGGGACTTGGAAATTTTTCAAGGTCAGGAGTATGGTGTATGTGACTGAATGTGACCTCTAAATCAGGCACAACACAACATGGTCATTATTCACTTGATAGAATTTGAGAGAGAGTATGAAGAACTCAATCCAAATTCCATGGTGAGGCGACATGTTGCCTCCTATGTGAATGGGGTGTTTGAATACTCTCAGAATGAGAGCCAACAGCTGGGAGACCAATTCAACAATGGAGGATTTCCAAGAAGCAATAAAGATGAGCAAGAATACAATTAAGCTAAGATGAAGTGCAATTTATCTAAGAGCTTGAAAATAAAGATGAGATGCAACTTAATCTAAGAACTTGAAACAAATATGATATTAAACTAAGAACAAATAAGCAAATTTAGTCTAAAATGTGATGCAAAGATTATACTAATAATGAGATATTAATCTAATAAATACAATAAAAAGCTTTGAAAACAATGAATCAAATGAGACTAAAAAATTCCTATAGTGTAGATGCTCTCAAAAATTGCTCTCTTGAATGAGGAAAAGAGGTTCATTAAATAGAGAAGCCCGGAGAGGAATGAAGAGTTTCTTGATTTGAAACTCCTGACTCTTCATTCCCCTTTGAGACAAAAAGGTATGAATTATTTAATTAAAAGAATGAAATTTGCCACATGTGGGGAGTGACCTTTCGAGTAATTTGAATTATTAAATTCAAATAAAGAGGTGTCCATTCAATTAACTAAATATTTATTAATTCCTTTTTAAGGGTAATTAGCCAAAGGGGTAGATTTTAATTTAATTCAAAGTGCTTAGGACTTTAGAACTAAATTAAATTATCATAGAGGTAATTCAACTAATTAAAGTCAAGGACTTTAGGAATTAATATTAATATTTGATTATTGTAATTTATGGTCTTTGCAATTGACATCAAGTCAAATTAAGTCAGGTAGGAGAGAGAAAATTGCCTAGGGAACTAGGACTTTGGTGATGTAAAATTGAGATAATGCACCAAAATTGATGAAATTAAATAGGTGCCAATTTTGGGGTATTACATTTGCCCCTCTTTGAATTGATGTGCGAACAATGCATTGATTCAAAGAATAGTCTGAAGTGATAGATGAAAGTAGATCAAAGCATGAATTTTTTGAAGTCTAAGTTAGATTGCGAAAACAACCGTTCTTGAGAGAGATGAGAATCAGGATTAGATTGCCCCAATGCCCCAGAGTGAGATTTAGATGTAGATTAGGACTGTCTCCAGAATCAGGGTTAGATTGCCCCAATGCCCCAGAGTGAGATTTAGATGTAGATTAGGACTGTCTCCAGAATCAGGGTTAGATTGCCCCAATACGAAGCTCAGCCCTTCGAGACCCAAATTAGATTGCCCAGATAACGATCTAAAAGAGATTTCGAGAGTCATCTCCAGAATGAAGATTGACTCCCAGGAATCAGGGTTAGATTGCCCCAATACCCAATAGATTTAAAGAACCATCTCCAGAATGAAGAATGATCCTCGAGGATCTTAGTTAGATTGCTCAGATACCTAAGAGATAGATTTCCAGATGACAAGATGAGAGGCGTGAAGATGCCCCTAGCAATGAGGACTGATGATTCAAATCAGACTGATTCAAGAATAGATTTGACAAGATTCAAATGATGTAATCATCCTGCCCCCTCGGGAGCGAAATTAAAAGATGACATGTCAGAAGGATGATAAACAACAAGAGATTGCAGAGAAAAAGCAGTTAGACTAGATTCACGAAGCTGCAGAAGCAAATCGGAGCAAAGCAGAGGTCTTGTTGACCAAATTGACCATGGTTGACCATGGTTGACCAAATTTTGACTAGGGTTGACTTGATGAAAAGAAGCAAAGATTTGAGAACATGATGCAAAGATGAGGATCTGGCAGGAAGATGACACCAGAAGGCTGACTGCACAAGCATCCGATCCAGAAGGAGTCTAATATTTAAAACATGATTTTGAGCCACTTAGAGATGTCAGATTTCGATTTCGATCCCAAAAAAGGATGCAGCCAAGATGAGACTGGGATAAAAGATGAGAACCTTTGATGAGAAGATCCAGAAGAAAGCAATCAAGAGAGCAACAACAAAGCGCTCCAAATGCAAGCCTAGAATGAAAGATGCAAGTCTAAATGCAGGCCTAGGATGAACAAATGCAATCCTCCAGACTCGACTATTGGACTCATCGTATTTATCATCATTGAGTTCATTTAAGCATGGGACAATCGCAAGATGCCATACAATTCTCCCCAACATGAGAATATGAATATGACATAAGGCTTAAATTTTTTGGAATGAGGTGTAAGCATTAAGGCACAAGAAGCCAGAATGACCTGAACACCTATTCCTTTTAATTTAGCAAGTTAACATAAGCATCAAAGCACATTTTCTAGAATGACTTGAATGTCTCTTGCGAACAAACACACCAAACACGCAAGAGATCTTTCTTTTGCCAAAGAGTGCTCGCAGTGACCCCTATGTTCACTTAGCAAGACTAGCGTTAGCAATTCCAAATGTAGCAAAAGAAGTCACTCAAAACAAACAAGGAGAAGAACCAACCTCACCAAGGCATTCATATAAAAGGAGTCGAGGTATGCATGGCCATCCAATACGAGATGAAGGCACTTACAGACGGACAGCCCTCTTATGTAGATTTCTTGGATCATTGGAACTAAACCAGCAAGCAGAAAACAAAGAAAAGATCATGCCCCCAGTCTTTGCATTTCTCAGTCAAGAAAGACATCTTAGATTCACTCGAGGTGAAATGATAAAGCAAACAAACAAGCAAGAGAAAAGCTTAGTACACTGCACAGGAACACACAAAGAGTTTTAGTTTCAGCTTACATTTGTGTTCAAGCGAATTGAAGTCGAATCGGAAGCAAACAACATTTGAAGTCTCAACAGGATAGCTACAGCAGGTAGACACAGTGGAAAACCACTAGTGACCATCGCGAGAGACAAAGTCTCAAGAAGATATCAAAGCGCAAACCAAGTATCAGCAGGAGAATGTAGTGAGAACCATTGGTGACCGATACAAGGAAGATTCTCAAAAGAGAGAATGAAACACGAATGAAACATCAGTAGGAAGACACAGTGAGGACCACTAGCAACTAATGTAAGAAGGAGATCCTGAAAAGAGAGGTCAAATGAGAGCTAGGTATCAGCAGGCAGGCACAGTGAGAACCACTGGCAACCGATACACAAGAGATCCTCAAGGAGAGATCTCAAAAGTAGCTAGGCATCAGCAGGTAGACACAGCATGAAATGTTGGTGACTGATGCACAAATGAATCTTCTAAAAGTGATAGGACAATGCCCCCTAGACCAGGGAGATGCCCCCAAGTATGACCAGTTCCAATCCATGAAGAGTCGAGGAAAACTAAAAGATAAGCGCATGAGCTAGCAAACCAAAGCAGGAAACAAACTAAAGCAGGAAAGGAAGGAAACTAAAGCAGGAAACTAAGAGCCAAGTGATGCTGAGATGAGATGCAGCTTCAGGAAACAAGAGGCGCCTGTTTACCAGGTTTTCACCATCTTGGCAGAGATTCTATTTTTGCTACCATGACGCCTGTTTACCAGGTTTTCATCAATGGCACATTTTTTTCTTTTTCAATTTTTTTGTACTTTTCTCTTTTTTTTATTTTTTTGTATTTTTTGAATATTTCATTTTTTTGTATTTTTCATTTTTTCATTTTTTTTTCTTTTTTCAAGTTTTCTATTTTTTTTGAGTATTATCAAGGCGCCTGTTTACCAGGTTTTCACAAGGATAATAGATACATCAAAGCACCTATTTGCCAGGTTTTCACTAAGATGATCATTTTTTCAAGACATTTTGCAATTTTTAGGATTTTTTGCAATATATCAATTTTTAGGATTTTTTCAGGATCAATAAATATGTACATGAGCACATAGAGAATGTCTCAGCTATAGAACTTCTTTAGATGAAGAATGTTGATGGGCTCTTTGAGTGCCTCTCCTTTAGCGGTAAATCTCTGAGAACACGGTCATTTGTAGTAGTAGTCAGCATAATCAAAACCATATGTTGTAGCAGTAACAGGAGATCCAACCAGTAGTGTCCAACTATCAAGAGATCCATAGTCAAGGAAAGATCACTTAAGTGAGACCCACAAATATCCTCATGGACACACCTTAACTCTTTATCAGATTTCCCACGCTCTAAACGCTTAGGGAGAGTACATTCTAGATTTCTCTTAGTCATGTCATTAGCGATGAGGAGATGTTGATATGCACTTTGGGACAAGGCAAGATGGAGTGAAGAGGGTAAAGTATGAGAGGCAAGGGCGATGGAATGGAGGGAAGCATGAGAATTTTGGAAGCTCGAATGGCAACTTTGATTTTCCTTTTTTTGGAATCCACATAGCTTTTGAATTTTTTCTTCTTTACTTTGAGGTGCTTTTGATGACAATGCCTATAGAATGGATTTCGAGATCCATTTTTTATTTTATTTTCTGGCTTTTGATTGTCTTCTTCTTTTTGAGGACCTTTGCGGTCTTTTGAACACCTTTGTTTCTTTCCTTTCTTCATAGTCACATGTCAATTAGATGGGACATAGTGACCTTGAGATATAAGTGGATTCTCATTATTTTTATTTTTATGTTGCACATTCAAGTTACTTCCAAAAGACTCAGGAATGATGGATGAAAGAGGCTTATATGACTGGTTCAGGTGGAGAGGTGGAAATGGAAGTGGACGGGCCACTTTTCTGGGAGATGAAGAGGGAAGAGAAATTGATGGGATGGGCTCAAGTGCAAATATATCAGTATCATCCTCATCATTCATGAATGCATCAGGTAGATCAAGAAAGTAATCTTCCATAGAGCGTTGTTGATTGTGAGTCATCTTAGAAGAGTCAGATAAGTTTGGAGGAATATTATGTGAGCCTAACCAAGATGGTCTATTCCAAGAGTTAGGTCCCCTTTCAGGTGGTAAGAGTGCATGAATAGGAACCATTTCAATTCTGGATCTACCAATATTCCATGAAGCTGTAACAGAATGGGGTCTTACATACCCAAGATTTGTTGGAGTAGTAGGAGTATAGCTTGGAGTAGATGGCCTAAGAGCCATAGGAATGATCTCCATAGGAGGGTGGAAAGGATCATCATCAATAGCTTGATTTGGAGGATCATAACTTTCTCCTCTTTCTGAGTTGTTAAGACTAGCATATAAGTGCATAGCATCAACTGGTATTTCTATAGTAGCATCTGATGTGGAGTCCCATTCAGCTAGAGACATAGTTGGAGGTAGACTTTCTTCATTGTTGTCATCTAACATAGGAAGTGTTTCTTCAACAGTAGGATCTTGTTCAGTAGTAGAAGCAGCAGAGTAATCTGGAATAGGCATATCTTGAGGCATACCCAAGAGAAGAGAAGCATCCAATAGTTTCTCCCAGTTAGTATGTGTATCATTGGAATCGGCAGTAGTAGGATTTTGTTCAATAGTAGAAGTGGTAGAACAATCTAAAATAGGCATACCCAAGATAAGCAAAGCATCCAACAGTTGCTCCCAATCAGTATGTGTGCCATTGGAGGCAATGATGTATTCAGTAGTAGCTGCAGTAGTAGAAATTTGTTCAGTAGAGTGTATAAAATCCTCCTGGTGAGGACCAAGATCATGTTCTTGAAGCACTTGAGAAGGTAGATAAGACTCTTTCTGGTAGTCTGAATCAAAATTTTGATCATTCAAAGGTCTTTCATATGTCATAGGCTGAATCTATGTTTCTTCATCATCTAAATCTACATGTGAGTGCAAGCTGCAGCTAGGTTGGTCAAGCTCATAGCTTTGATAGCTAATACCAAATCCATCTTCAGAAGGTTCCTCATAGGAATGTGGAGATGGAGGGAGAGTTGTCAATGACAAGACGGACTCAATCTGATATTCCCCCATGCCAATATCTTTGATCTTCAGGGTATTTTCTATTTCTTTTAGCTTGGCATCATAGAACTCAGTAGATTCTCTATTGGCGGGAACAAAACTATCTGTCGCTTGGGTAAGCATCTTAGCAGAGCAAGTATTTAGGCTAGCACTATTGTCAATGAGGATGTGGGGGATACTCTTGGGGCCTGTCATAACTTCAGTGTGCAGGAGAGCATTATGCGGGTGGCTTAGCAAGTGATCATCTTCCTTAGAGAATGATAAATAATGAGGTGAGGTCAAATGACCCACCATAGATTGAAACTGGTCGAGATCAAGATCTTTGGGGATGTTTGCCTTAGTGAGGGCTTTATCCATAGATAGTTTTGGTCTAGATGTCAAAGGTTCGGGACCTTTGAGAACAATCTTTGCATGAGATCAAGGGATAGCATTCGCACAAGCTGGAGATTGTGTAGTTATAAGAGGGAGGTGCAGGGCCTCATGAGACAAAGGGAGTTTTGGGTTTAGGAGTATCCTCGCTCCCTAGAGCAATGATCATGGAACAGTGAGAGAGCCAAGGTTTGTTTCTAGCAAATCAGGAAGGCGGTTGAGCTTCTGTCGTAGCCTTCTCAATGGCATTGACTATTTGCATGCTAGAGCTAAGATTAAAGACAGACTTTGAGGGTTTTGGCATCACATTGTCAACAACCTTGTCATTCATAACATCTATGTTTTTGTTGACAATCTTATCCTTATCCTTGTTTGAGGGAGAAGGTCCTTGCTTGTTGTCTTTGTTCAAAGTCAATTCTCCTTTCTTGACCATAAATGCTTCTATCCTCACAGCCCACCTAATCGTATTGTCAAAAGTGAGGGGACCTCATAATCGTACTTGGTATCCAAAATTTGGGACAAGATTGTCCAAGAAGATATCAAGCTTTTTAGAATCAGGTAATTCATGTGGATACTTTGTGCATAGTTGTCTCCATCTCTAGAGAAATGTTAGGAGAGGCTCCCCTTGTCGTTGTTTCAAATTGAAAAGGTCCTGGATGTTGACCAAATATTGAATATTGTGGGATTGATCATAACTCTTGTCATTTTGAGACTGACCATGACCTTGGTCATTCTGAGATTGCTCATGAATTTTGTTGAATTTACCTCCCCTTGGGAAGTGGAATGGATCTCCCATATTGTTGGTAGTATTCTGAGAGATCATGAAAGAGTCGATAGGTTCAAAAGAATCAATAGGTTCGATTTTAGAAAGTGACCCTTCAGAGTCTTGTTGGTCTTCAAACAATGGGTTATAATATTCTTGAAATAATAAGTCAGACTGTATATGAAACAATGGATTGTAATACTCTTGGAACGAGGAGGAATGTGAGGATCTCTCACAAAGTTTAGATTTCATAACAAATTCAGGATGACCTATGTCTCGATTACGAGGTTTACTTTGATCTTGATCAGCATTCTGAATAGGATAAGTCTTGCCACTTTGAGTCGTGACAGTCATAGACGAAGATGTAATGAGAAAAGATTTAGGATAAAGCTAGACTCTGTCTCTAAGATAACGAAAAGGAGATAAATGGCTAGAACAGCCAAGATGCAAGATGAACCTGATACGAATTGTCAAAAAGAGATGGCTAGAACAGCCGAGATAAGACAATTGCAATGCAAGGTACAAGAGCACAATGAGATAAGGTAGACTAATGAGAGACAATACGAGTCAAAGCAAAGATCAATCAATTCCTAACTCAAGACAACCAGTTTTTGATGGTGAACGACAGGAAAATAGAAAAATAGATTATAGACAGAAGGCAAATCAAATTTATGTCATTGATCAAGCACATAAGACAGCAATCAAGGAGTTCAAGAAAACAATCTTCAAGCAATGGGCAAGGGACAAAGCAACCTTGCGCATGAACAAAAATAGTGACTTAGTATTTCTACTCCCTAAGGACTCTACTTGTGTATGTTCTTGAAAATGTTTTAGCAGGCACTTAAAACACAACAACATCCTAGCAAGTTATCTACAAGGATATACATGGTTTTTCTAAAGGGTGTCCTCGATATACGCAAGGTATGTGAGGCCCAAATTTGTAGATGAGAAGAATTAGAAATCACACATCTGGGGGGAGACGGTAAGCCAAATCTCCTCCTTCACTTCTCAAAGGTATAAAGTTCTTTGAGGCTTAGCCAAGAGTGAAATCTAACTCATTCCCAAGAGAGGTGTCTTTGGATTCACCTCCCGATATTTATACTCCACCGGAACACGGGAGTTAAGGTCATCCCTTGAGGTGATGAAATCTCCAAGCAGGCCTTCTAAAAAATTGAAAAGTAAGTAATTCTCTATCAAAAAGTATTGAAAAGCACTAAAGGTGGAACACTTAACGCTTAAAGAAAATATGATGTGAGTCCACAAGGTGGAACACTTAACACCCCACATAAGCTACAAACGAGTCCACAACCTAGAAAACAAGTGAGTTCCAAAAAAGCACAAAAGGGTTGCCTAGTGGAACAATTAATGCTTCTTTCCTATAGACCCCTCCCCTTTAATGTGGCACTGAGATTGCAACCACAGGGTGGAAATGAGGGGCCGGCGGATTAGCGATTCCAATAACCCAAGATAGCAATCTAGATCAATCACAAGTAATCTAAGACTGCTAATCAATACTACTCATAAGTGCAAGAGGGTTTGAATCATGGAATATTTAACTTTCCAAGTAAACATGAAGTGAGTCCACAAAGTGGTGCATTTAACTCTTCATGTAAACTAGGAATGAATCCATGCCCTAGATTACTCAATGAATTTTTTTGATATTTGAAACCAAGAATTACTTAATGTTTAAACACAAGCATTCACTTAAACACAAACTTGTATGAAAGAAAATCTATGTTCATTCATTTCCCATTAAGAGCATCAATTAAAATGTGTTCTATGAAAGCATGTAAACACTCAAGCCAAACACATGAGAGGTTCAATTTTAATCCCAAAGTCTAAATGTTTTAGAGATTTTAAGAACTCACCTTAGGTCCAAAGATCTGCAATCCATCATTTAGCACACATCCAAAAGTATAGAATCAAGACAAATCAATGGCAAACCGTAAGATATGTAACATTGCTGTCTTCAAGACAATCTTTAAAGATTGATTTATTTGACCCATAAAATCACAATATTAAATTTTTTGGAAAGAATGAAGTTTTTAGCCAACATCAAGAATTACCATTTCCCAAAATTACAAGGTCTTATGATTCCATTTGGTTCCTCAACCAATAACCTTTTCAGATTGCAATTTTTCTGTCATAAATCAGATTTAAAACACCAGGCCCTGCCTAGGGAATCACATATCTTTTTCAAAAAGAATCCAAATCAAACAAAACCAATTTCATAGTAACTATTAATGAATATAATTTCCAAATATGTAAGACATTTATTTTTTCTATTCATAAATCATTTTCTAAGAATAAATCATTGCTTGCAACTCCAATACAAATTGTTAAAAACCAGTTTTCACTCAAATGCCCATAACTTTCACAAATCTGAATAAAAATGACTCAAACAAAAAGAAAATGAAATATAATTCATGTATCTTTCCAATGAATATTATTATAGATCCTGATTCTTCATAATTTGTCCATACCAGACATTTCAATCTGTCTGTATTCAGAGAATCTCAAATCTGCAAATACCCACTTTCACCAAAATGATCATAACTTATTCATTTTTTTATAAAAATGAACCAAACCAAAAGCATGAGAAAGAGGATTTACCATTCTATCCATCCATTATTATATTACAAGGTTTCCAAGCTATAAATATCCATACAAGGCCTGGAACCAACACTAAAACTGAAAAACCAATCAAGAATGAGGTCAGAAATTGATCTTTTCTACGTCACGGTGGGTGCCAAAATGTATGTGACTGAATGTGACCTCTAAATCAGGTACAACACAACATGGTCATTATTCACTTGAGATAATTTGAGAGAGAGTATGAAGAACTCAATCCAAATTCCATGGTGAGTCGACATGTTGCCTCCTATGTGAATGGGGTGTTTGAATACTCTCAGAATGAGAGGCAACAGCCAGGAGACCAATTCAACAATGGAGGATTTCCAAGAAGCAATAAAGATGAGCAAGAATGTAATTAAGCTAAGATGAAGTGCAATTTATCTAAGAGCTTGAAAATAAAGATGAGATGCAACTTAATCTAAGAACTTGAAACAAATATGATATTAAACTAAGAACAAATAAGCAAATTTAGTCTAAAATGTGATGCAAAGATTATACTAATAATGAGATATTAATCTAATAAATGCAATAAAAAGATTTGAAAACAATGAATCAAATGAGACTAAAAAATTCCTATAGTGTAGATGCTCTCAAAAATTGCTCTCTTGAATGAGGAAAAGAGGTTCATTAAATAGAGAAGCCCGGAGAGGAATGAAGAGTTTCTTGATTTGAAACTCCTGACTCTTCATTCCCCTTTGAGACAAAAAGGTATGAATTATTTAATTAAAAGAATGAAATTTGCCACCTGTGGGGAGTGACCTTTTGAGTAATTTGAATTATTAAATTCAAATAAAGAGGTGTCCATTCAATTAA